>JBAIZZ010000061.1:0-41603 GCA_037355905.1 Heliconius aoede | reverse complement strand
CCATTGCGTATCTTTTACCTGTTGAAAAATATGTATACGTTATTGATAATAAAACGAGGGTAATGTTTGTCTAAAAAGTGATCGTTGATGGCTAAGTCAAAGCCAATGCCGAATATTAAACAACCAATGACGTACCGATACAGGCTCGTCTCCCAACGCTGAATGGCATAAAGGCAGGATTGCTGTTCGATTGAGGCTGAAGCCAACGTTCAGGTAAAAACTCGTCAGCGTCCTCTCCCCAAGCGCGCCTAGATCTACCAGCACTCCATAAGAAAAGAGAACACAATGTGCCCTTTGGAATTACACATGATTCTGAAATTAGATAAGTATTTACATGACTATTAGCAAGATTAAAGAATTTGAAATAAAAGTAGGATACAGAACACTCTGTTCCTAGGTTCTCTGTATTAACCTGAAGTTAGCTTAACTGTTAACCTGAAGCTTAAAAAAACCAAATTATATGAGTAAGAATTAAAAACGATATACAGTAAACACAAGCTGATATAAATAGTCCAGTAATTATAGTTATTGAATTTGAATTATAATACATACTGATTCGCAAATCTCGATCTGCATGTCTGGTGACGACTGGTATGGGCGGAAACAACCGCAGTGTCTCCTGAATCACAGCCTCACAATATATGAGGCGACTTAAATCCTCCTTAAGAATGTTAGACTTGTCTCCAAATACTTGGTTTACTCTGAAAATATATCAAAAGACAAATTTTAGTTATATAATTGTTACTAAGCCTCTGGAGTTGGTGGAATCCGATGACTTTCCAAAATTTCATTCCAACATTTACTTTCTTCCAAACTACGTGTGACAGAAAGTATTGAAAATTTCTGCCGCATTATATATAAATATATTTCGTCCTCATTTCTTTTTCTTTTTTTCAAGGCAGAGAGAACCTGGGAACTTATTGTTAACCCTTTATAAGGCAGAAGGATTCAGAGTAATAAAATAACTTGCGCTTATATTTTTGGCATGTTTTTATTTCTATAACAAAAATAAACTTAAAAGAAAAACACTAATTATTTCGGAAGTTTTTGAAAAATAGGTGGTAAAAATATTCCCACTGCCAGTCAACAGAGTCACATGCAAGCTGAAATTGAGACATTATTTTCTATGAAATTGTGCAAAACAAGGTGTGATGCAAAGAGGGACATTACACTTGCTGCATTTTATTTTGCTATGCTTATCTTTGACCTTTGTGCTTCACAATTTACAGCGTCGGTAAGTCTCCAACTCTGCTGGCATATGGTCACCTACATTTACAAACCACAGTTCTTCAGGTACAGCATTTACAGTTTTTTGATATACCTCTGGGCATGCTATGCGTGATTTCTTGCAGATGTATGTAGGCAAGCTTGATCTTCTTTTTCTGCTGCTATAGCCACCAATCAATCCTCTGGCAACAGCACCCGAAATTCTAAGTTGGTAAGCTTTTCTACTCTCGACGTTAGGGAATATAAAATGAAAGAGTTTGTCAAACTTGCGTCCATCAAGAAGTAGAATATCCGCAACCACTAGCGTTTACTTCTCCTTCCAACAGCATACGTCCTCTTCACTTGGTCAAAACGGTCGACACCACCCAGTCTTTTGGTGTATTCTTTCACAACCATAGGACAACTTACAGCTTCCCTGGTGCCATTTTTTTGCGTTCATTGTACAGTTGTTACTTCCACTTTAGGATGAAATGCAGTTGTCAACAATAAAATCTCTTTAGTATCTTGCCACACAGTAAATGCTACATCTTGTTTAGTTCTCCACTTGAATTCACCTTTTTTCAACTTTAGGCTTTTATATTTTCCGTTTCTTTTTGTGTTATTTTTTATTATGTTAGGTAAAATTGCTCTATTTCTTCTTACTGTTCCAGTGGCATAAATATTTTTTTCATACAAGTACTGCATGAGAGAAAAATGGCAAAAAAGTTATCGAATGTAACATGAGACTTGAAATCTTCTTGTGCTAATTTACTTGACAATTTCTTTACGACATTAGCCCCTAGACCCTCTTCTGTTCCTTGTCCTGTTTTACCTGTATAAATTTCATAGTTATACAAGTACCCTGTGCTACTATCACAACAGCACCACACTTTATAGCCCCTTTTTATGGGCTTTAGTGGCATGTACTGCTTCAAACTGGACCTTCCTTTGAATAGTATCATGCTCTCATTAATACTTTGGGAAGAGGAATTGAAGGCATTGTTTTGAAATGATTGACTAAGTAAAGATATAAGAGGACGAATTTTATACAATTTATCAAAATTTACATGTTCTCTACTTGGTTGTTGACTATTATCGTTCAAATGCAAAGTCTCTAAAATTTTCTTGAAGCATTTTACTGGCATAACTTCAGCTATTTCATTCACACGAAATCCAGGATCCAATGACCAATATAAATCAATATGTGGAAGAATATGATAACCCATTATAAAAGATGAGAATGCCTTATAAGGATGATGATGACTGTACTATCAAAGGCTCTTCTAGCTGCGAGTAAACTAATTGTAAACATAGTGCTATTGTACCTGACTCGGAACAACTGTTACGGGTAGAATTCAAATGAGTGGGAGAATTTTGTAAAAGGTCACTTGAATTATCAGGTGCTTCAAGTAACCGTTGTATTATATTCACGTTGAACTCTTCTGCCTCATCAGACTCAAATCCGTCTTCTGAGCCATCATCGGACATGTCCAACATCTGCTCAATATCATTTTCATTCAAATAGCGCGACATTTTTCATGAAAATCTGAGAAAAGAAGGAACTAGTTCAACAAATGTACATGCCACGGGCAGCTGGAATATTTTTCCCACCCAGTAAAAAGTCTTCTCACATCTAAATACGATAGTAACTTGTAAGGTATAGCAAACAACTTGTAGAATAAACATAAATACATAATAAAAAAACAGTTTCTTACCTCTTTTCAAATAAAAAATATGAAGATTCACGGAGTAACAAATCATCTTTCAAAATTACATGCAATTTTTGACAGCTAGTGGCGCCAAGAAAAAATATGTCACACAAACGTCATTTTTTTTTTATAATAATAAACCAGACCTCTTTAGTGGCCAGTGCAACAAATTAGGACTCCTTTGATAACTTACATAAAAAGATACACAATGTTTTTGTTGGTGGTAAATATATCGCCTCTGCCTTAAAAGGGTTAAGACACTTCGTATCCATTAAGATATTTCCATTTCCCACTTTCCATTGAATTTTCGGGACATTGAGTGTAACAGCGGAACTCAACGCTGTGCTTTGCCTCTTTACTAGAATGAAGATAATTTTTTTATTGTTATTTATAAATATTTTATTCTCTCCAGTGGGAATCGAACACAAAGCTGTCGCGTTTACAGTCGTGCGGTTCTGCCCTTGCACCATGCCGTCGTCAAGGGGTGTTTATACATCATCTTTCTTGATCTGATTTGATGAAAAACCAAAAATATTTAATAAGATCCCTACTTGCCACAGCAGCTTTATACCTTATTATATAAGTTATCTTAGTCATTAATTGTAGAACTACTGAGATATAAATTTCTATTATTCTTTTCTTTTTTCCTCTTAACTTACTCATGAAATATTTTTTCTTGTATATCAGGGTGACATCCCAACATCAATAAAGCATAAGCGAGGGTTGTCGCAACAGTCTCTTGTCCGCCAACAATGATTGTATGGACTTCTGATCTAATCTGTGAGTCATCCATGCTGGAATCTATTTCTTGTATATCCAATAAGACGTCCAATAACGTTTTAATTTTTTTGCTTGTAACTATTGTAATATAAGCAAATATTCATTAGAAAGATGTTTTTCTTGTCAGTTAGAATTATTGACATGTAAAAATTGTAAAAGCAGCAGCAACTGCATAACAATACATGGACATTATCAATAGTTGTCGGTAAAGTCAGTTTACGGACGATAACCAAGATAATATTAATAAATTTGTATACTTTCATAAATTAAATCATCATCACTGAATTATCTTTATTTTGTATCATATAAGTTAACTAAAAATTATTATTTATTGAAATTGAAAAATTATAACAAAGCGGCGTATGCCAATATTTACCTTTCACTTTTTGATTTTCAATCGATATATTTCTATGCATTTTTTCTCGTTCCAACATCTTTTGATTTACAACCTACAAAACAGAATTTCAAAATAAAAAACTACTGGTTCGTACTCTATGATTTTTCTGAATAACGAAGAAAAAATTGAAGCCGCCTTGGCACAATGCGGCACATGTGACTGGAAATACGATAGCTTTGAGCCCGTTCTCCATCCAGGGGAATGATTTTATTTCTTTTGTTTTCATCACCCCGGTCTGATAGGTCAAGCACATCTAGAAAATTCGGCGAAAAATGGTGAAAATACACACTTGTGTTAACACTAAGTTCCTTTTGCGTTAAAATAAATGTAGTCTAGAAAATAAACAAATATTAATGGTTTTTTTTTCCTTTAACACAAGAGATCTGTGAAAACTTACAACATTCGACACGTTGTGCATTATTGAAATATTTTTAATAAATTTGTCGTGATCTGAAGAAAATTTGTAAATAAAATCGAAATGGTAGAACAAATTCAATCCTCGTTTCACCAGAAGTTCCAATGCACTTTTAAATGCTTCATAGTATTGCTCGGATTCCGTACTGCCCGTCCTGTAACTTACTCCTAAACCAGTCTCTGAAAAGATACAAATCTAATATTTATTTGAAGGGGACGTCGACTTTAGGTTCCCAGATATGTTAGTGTAAAGGATGTTTTTTTAATTTTTCAGAGTAATTTTATTGTTAGTAAAATTTGTCAGGCGAGCACAGACTACCCGGCCCCCTCTCTTTCTACACCCATACCTACAACTGACGCGTTTAGAGTCGCACGGTGTGCTCTAGCGCCACGACGATTTCAATAAAACATTTGTACATTAAAATTTATTTGTACAAATTCCTTTATTCCAAATTAAGAAAAAGGCCCTTAAGCAAAAAATATTGTACGCTACAACTTCAATACGTACCACAGATAGCAGCTAATGTAGTGTTCGCCAGATAAGGCATTGCATCGAATGGTTTTTTATTGATTTCTCCCTTCAATTTCATCACTAATTCTTTTGCCTTTACATTAAATACTTCCTGGAAACCGTCCACCATTGTTCCAGAAAATGTGCCAGCTACAAGTTTTATATTACGTTTCCAAATTTCACCTACAATTACCAAGATAAAATTATCATTTATCACAAGAATTTTAACTTTTTATTTTTAAATAAAATAATTTTTACTTTATTCTCTATCCCGCACGTAGCAGTATAGGCAGAGAGAACCTAATGTTAAGACATTCCGTCCCCCGCGCTCCTCATAGTTGTCCAGACAATGAGTGTAATGCGCTGGGACTCAACACTACATTTTGTTTTGTAACCAGAGCAAGGAAACGAAAATAATTCGTTCACCCATCTAGTCTTACAAAATTTATTAGGCATTTAACCTGGCCACACACACATGTACGATAAATATATTATATTAATATTATCAATAAAGTAGGTATTTGTGTGTGCGGCCAAACCGGACTGAAAATATTATTGTAGATTTCTAGAAATTCTGTTTTTGCCACGATAATTTCGGGGGGAGGCGGGGACAATATATTACCGTCTACGGGCGAAAGAAAAGTATTGCCGATATTTTAGTTCAAAGAAGGTGGTCGCTTATGCTTTTTATTTAAGATGAACGACGAGGAAAACAGTTTAAATAGCGACAATAATGTTGATATTATTACTCTACTTCTTAAAGCATGTGAAACTTATTCCGATCTATGAATACATTCATTGAAGTATATCGGGATAAAGTTAATAAAAAATACTGCGTTAAAAAGCTGCTCGATATGTACAAAAAAAATGTTATCATCCTTTGTTACTAAACCTGTCGCGTTTACAATCATACTTTGTACCCACCGGGGTCACGAGTGACCTCTGTAAGTTGCAGTTCATTAATAATATTGAAATTATTAAACTCAGTTTTTTGTTTCAATTCTCCGTCATTTTTCTTTCCTTTCTTTGATAAAAAAATATTATTTTTTTTTGTAAGTAATCGAAATGCAATAATTGCTTGTTCATTTGTAATTTAACACGTCCACACACAAATAAACATTAATAAGAGACTGCGTCATATTTTACGACGAAATGTATACTATGCGGGGCCATATTGATCAATATTGTATTGACAAGGCTAGCCTTAGGAAATCCTATGGCATATCTTTGTAATAATCTTTATACAAAAAAATTATATTTAAGTTCAAATTAAATAATTATTTCAAGCCAGTCGTAGTTACATTCTCACTGGAAGAAAATGAAATATTTAATACTTTCATTATCCTGCTCTGGCAACGAGGCAAAGCTTGGCATTGAATTCCAACACTCAACATGCCACAGATGCCTCCAATGCCTCCAAGGCCTCCAGTATTCGGCAGATTAATGGGGCATGTTTGGGGGGCGGGTGCTTATTACCTGGTGCAACTACAAGACCTTTTCCGAGCCAGTCACGCCCAAAATCATACAGGTAAGGCTTCTCCAAAAAATTATTGGTGATTGTCTTTACGTCTTCAGGATCGCTTATCACTGAAAAGTATGTCTAAATGTATATAAATTAAAATTTGACGTAATAAGATCTTGCGCAAGGTTTTCTTATAAGTCTGTTTAGACGATTGTGGGGGTTAATAAAACTTAATTATTAAGCAATTAAATGTAGCTACTTACACAACAAAGGTCTCGGACCAATCCAAACAATGAACGGTAGACATGTCTCTTCCATTATTTTTGAAATCTCTTTCAGCCGACTGTATATCACTGAGTCAATGTAAAAATATATATAAACAAGTTTACTGCTTTCTTATTATAAAGGATGGAAGCGTCTTCGTTCCTTTTACGATAACTCAATACAATTGGTATATATATATCTTCAGATCTATCACTTTAATTTTCAAAAAACATACCAGAACGAGAAAGGGATATCTCTCGTTCTATTTTACGCAATTACCTATTTTCTATTCTTATGCGGAGTTATGGCTTTGATAGATTAGTATCTATCTGTGTGCGTCATTGTTAACAAATGGAGTTTTATCATACAACGATAATTTTATTAAAAATGTTTTAATTTTATTATGCTTTAATAGAGTAGATAAAACTGTGCCTTCATTTAAAGTGGTGATGACAAAAACATTCTATATAACTTCAGGACGTCTTGACCCAGTGCAAATCGTCTCTGTCAGTAAACGCCACGGTTGTGGCTTCGATTTTAATTGTGGCCCCTCAAAATGAAGTGAACATTTGAATGAATAAATAAAAAAAGTTATGTACAAAAATATCTTACTGGTGCCACCTCCAATGAACCAATGTATGGAACCCAAAAACGGTAACTGAGAATAAGAAGGCAAATTCCTGAAGTTACGTCGCGCCTTCCAAAACGAGCCCCATAAAAGAATGTGGGTAGCCAACAAAATAACTAATACCACAGTGTACATCTAAAACAACCAAACTTAGTAGATAATATAGATATTTTATTAAATCAGTGTAGATAACGGCCGCTAGTGATGCAGGGCCACACGACTGGTTGTGAGTTCGATTCCCATTCGAGAAAATGAAATTGTTCATATTTACGTTTTTTTCGCTCTAGTAACAAGGCTAAGTGCGGCTTTAAGTCCCGGCAATTAATACGCAATGCCTTAAGAATTATGTGGACGGAGGATTTAATGGGACGGAGTGTCTTAACACTAATTTTGCTGATAATATAATACTACTCTAAATATATGCTTGAAGTTTCTTAATCTAATTTCTATTTTATTATTTCACTAACTTTTTGATGGCATTGTGTGATTCAATATTATAAAAGTGTAAAAAAATCAAGGGTAAAAGCTAGTTATATTTCAAAACATAGGATGGTTTTGTTTCGTTGAACAACACATATAGAAATATTATTTCAATAGCCAAAATTTTTTTTCTACAGAGGTTCATATGGTTTAATGAACATACACTTGAACAGCATACAAAAGTAGCAGCTTGAAATCCTGTGTTCAAAAATTAACTAATTTTTTTTTATAAATAATGACAATTATTATTAGTTATTCATTTACAACTTACACACTGACGTTGTCTCTTTTACTATAACGAATGAGTGAGGAAAGAATGGTAAAAATTATTTATGATGGAAAAGTGAGTGGTAAAAGAGGTAAGGGGAGACCTCGTTTGAAGGAAGGTCACGTAAAAAGCATGAGGACCCTCCGGAGGGCATGCATGAAGAGGTTGATGACAGTGGCCGAGGCGACAGAGATATGTAGCGTTTGGATACCCCGCTAGGGATAAAACGTTAAGCTAATTTAAGTTATTTGATATAAAATGAAAATCAATAATACTCACAATAAAAACAAACATGTGTAACTCTTCCAGCCACGAACGTAACAACTATCGAGGCAATGTCATCAGCCATATCCCGTACAACGTATCACTTATGGTTTAGACGATTAAACACTGATCTCTGTCATTTTTATAATTTGGTGTTATTATGAACTCAGTTCTATACAAATTAAGTAATTATACATAAATAGTAACTAGATGAAGCACGAGGTTAGTCATGGTGCAGAGGCACAAGCGTGCGATTGTAACTGCGACAGGTTGTAGGTTCAAAAAAAAATGTGCACCTGTAAATTATTAGAAAATAAAGACCAGTTGCATACGTAACTTAGGATTAAATCTCATATCTTACATCGTAATACATTTTTTTTTAAATTAATGTTAACATCCAATGTTTAAAAATATTCTATAAACGAAATCTATTATTATATTCATATTTGCACTAGAACTGACATTAATTATAGTTATTGTGAGTTATAGATCTGAAATGAGATATCGATTTTAAAATAACTACTCGACGAATCGATTCGCTTCAATATTGATTAACATGTAAGTTTAGTATCAGTTTAACAGTTGGCAATCCTGCTAAGCTGTCAGTTCTGTGTTATCAATGAAGTAAACAGTCTGCTATTTTATTTACCTTTTGCATATTTTTATTTATAAATAATAATCATGACTATGAAAAGAAACACACATATTCTCGATTTGTACTGGGAAGATATACTGGTGTCTAAAATTATACCTTACCTAACTATCCGTGAATGTTTTACTTTTCGCTGCGTTTCTAAAACGTGCCTCCAAATAATAAATATGTATTTTGCAAAGTTAAAATCTTTGAAACTGATGAATAAAGGATTTTCGCCGCATGCGCTCAACGTAAAGTGTTTGATACGATGTAAAATATTGTATTTTATTCTGTTTAAATCTTATTCATTCTATTTATTCAATTTCAGGTACTAGCATTATCGTGTCAAAAACTAAAAACGTTGAATTTGAGCCGGTGTGCCAATCTATATGATATGGATCTCATTCCACTATTAAGAAATAATCCGGATCTTGTGCATTTAAATTTAAGTCATTGCAAGGAATTGACAGCAAAATGCTTACAGCCAGTTATTCTATATTGTAATAATTTGCTAGTATTGAAACTATCTAAATGTTCTTGGCTGACCACAGGAGCTATGGAAGCATTAGCTCTTCATCAGAGTCAACTTGAAGATGTTGATTTAGCATACTGTGCAGCGATCTCGGAAAACTGTATACTTATATTTATTAAAAAGTTTAGACATTTGAAAACTTTAAACTTAGAGGGTAATTTGCAAATAACAGACAGGTGCTTGTTCACTTTGTCTAAATACAGTTCCTCATTGAAACTATTGAATTTAGGTGGCTGTAGCGAAATCACTGATAAAGGCATAATGTAAGTGTTTTTTCAACTTTTTTGAACTAATCAAAATAAAACATATTGTCACAAGTACAGTAATAAGTATTAAAAAAATTTTATTTAGTGTATGAATATGTTCATATTCCACAGTATTATAAATTTTGGTACTCATAACACTTAAATTCCATTATAGATATTAGCACACTTATAATAATAATACAAACTTAGCCTGGAACTAGTAGATAAAATATAACAACATATCATTATTTATTTATATATAAATATTTAATCTGTACGAGCTTTCTCTTATAGTGCAGCTATTTTCAGTGTTTTTAATTTTTTATATTTCAATACATTTAAGAGGCAATATTGTATATTAATCTTTGATTCTTGAGGCCGTCGTGGCGCAGTGGCACAAGGGTGTGACTGTAACGCGATGGTTGTGGGTTCGGTTCCCACTCAAGGTAGTGAAGTATTTATTTACATTTATATTTCCACTTTCTCTCTCTGGTGTCGAGGTAAAGCGCGGCATTGAGTTCTGCCACTGAACACGCAATGCCTCCAGAATTCGGCAGAAGGTGGGGAACGGAGTTTCTTAACACCGAAGTTTCCTCTGCCTATCCTGCTGTGTGCAGGATACATGAAGCTGAAAAAAAAATCTTTTTTTCAGAGCTCTCGCATTACACTGTCATGATTTGGAAGGCTTGTTAGTCCGAGGATGTACAAAAGTTACGGAGTCAAGCCTGAGACTCATGCGGAGTAGAGTACACATTGATAGACGAGTGGTGCAACTGCCCCCTGCGCCTTTAAATATACAAATATAATATATTGGTTGTGATTTATTTAGTAAATTAAACTTAAACAGATATCTGCTCGTTTTTTAGATATTACTGTAATTATCTTTTGTACATATTAATAATTATGGTTTTGATAAATTCCATACTTTGGCCTAACTTTATTTTATAATAATTATTAATATTATATTAATCGTTATCTAAAATGTGCAATGTATATAAAAATCCATGAAATTACAAACATGTTTTAATTACTTAATGCTAATTTGTAAAGATGGTGTCACACTTAATTATTAATGTGCAATATAACATTTATTTCTAAGAAATATATTATTTGTACATAAATGTGTATAGTTATGTTGATGAATTCATTCAAAATTATGTTACGCGACGGCTGTAAGTATTATTCGCGTGGGTATGTCATTTCCTTTCTCTGATAGCAAAATAACACGCGGCGTTGAGTTCCGCCAATCAACACGTAATATTAAGAAAATTGGGTGGGGAATGGTGTGTTATAATATTAATTATATTCCCTCTGTCTATCCTTCTCTGTGAAAAAGAGAAATTAGAATGAAGACACTCCATTCTAGTTTGAAAAATATTATGTTTTCCCATATCTCACCTTATATACTCGTATGCATGGGGTACCTAGAGATATTTTGCAGATTGGTTCGTATAGAGAGGTCATTTTTTATATATATATATAATGAATTAGATATGTATATATAAAGATAATAAATATGGGTCTAGTCCAAGGAACTATGACATATATTATAAGTATTTTGTAAAATTAGTTGAATAAAAAATTGTATGTATATATTGTTACTATCATACTAAAGCTTACATATATCATTGTTGTCGTTGTTGTGTGAATTTGTTTTTAAATAAAGTGTTTATCTTTTTAATAGGTGTTTATTTATAATTTTATAATTTAAATGAATTAATTACTAAAAAGGGACAGGTTGTTGTGGGTTCGATTCCCACTCGAGGAAATGAAATATTTAATGCTTTTCTAGTCCTTCGCTCTAGTAACGAGGCATAGCACGGTGATTAGGTCCGTCACTCAACAAGCAATGCCTCCAGAATGAACGCGGAAAGTGGGGAGCGGAGTATCCTTCCTCTACCTACCCTGCTACGTGTGGGATACATTTTAAAATAAAAAAACAATGCTCTTAGTACCCAATTTAGAGCAAATGAACCCATACCCATCTTGGACAAGATCGGACTATCGTTTAAAAAAATAACAACGTTGGTTAAAATAATATCAATATAGTTAGTTCTGTTTGTTTACTCACCAACCAACCATTAAATTAAACTATGTTTTTAACTATAAGTAATTTCAAAATCATCCTAATATACCAATGATCCCTATGGAAAGTGAAAAATTGTACATGTGTTTATAGTATGAACTACCAAGAAGTGTGAATTCATTGTTTTTCTTTAATACATAAATATAGTTATTTATGAGTTTTTAAGTGTACATTATCGAAAACTACCCTCGTCAGTAGTTCAAAACAGCAATATAAGAAATTTGCAAATTCTCCTTTTTAATATATTCTTTACTTGGAAACTGTTGAATAATTTCAAGTCTAGTTCTAATTGTAATCGTCGTCGTGACTTGGTAAATCAAAGCTACGTTATTTTAATTTTCAGGGCTTTTTATTGTTTGTAAAATTTCTGGGAGACAAGACTTCTGAAGTGGGCGCGGACCACCTCTCCAGGCGGCCCCCTATTCCTATATCAATACATATACCTGTGCGTTCTACTTTTTTACCAGCAATGACGTGTCACCTCCAGAAAAAAATCAGAATTCAAACTGGCTTCAAAACTATTAACATAATATAAATGACATTATAGCTTTCTTGGAACTGAGAATATCGCGTTCAACCAAACTTCATCTTTATAATACTAGTATAATATTATACTGGTGTATAACGAAAGAGGATAGGAAACAAAAAAAAGACATCACAATTTTTTCACAAAATTATATTTTGTGTTAACATCTGCTACAAATTCCTTACGTAATATTATATTTACAATATTTATATTCTACACATTAGTAACAAGTAACATTGATAACCTTACAGGAGCAGATCTTACATTAAAAAAAGGGAATTGATAAACTCAGGCATAGTCGGAAGTGAAATCATATTGGAAAAGAAAATACTAGAATAAGCCAAGAAAATCCTCTTAAGAGTCTATAGTATAATAAATTTGATTACACAGATACAAGGATAATTGAAGTTGTACAAGTATTTAAAAACACATACTAGAAAAAATCTAAATAAAACGTTGACATAAAAAAATATCAGAAATATGCGCTTTTTTAAAAATAGTCGGAGTGACTTTTTATCTATAATCAAAAATTTTATGTTACTTATTCCACAATTCATCTGTGATGTAACATTTAATCATTACCATAATAATACCATTTAATTTAATTAACATATTATTATTTACATTACAAAAAAAGGAAGAAACCTAATGATTCCTTATCAAATGAAAAAGTTACAAATCATATTAACCAAATTAAGTTTAGAGTAAGCTTCATAATATACACATTAATCACACTAAAACAGCCCAAAGATAAAATAAAAAGAAAGAACGAAAATACGACTATATCACCCACCTATGCTTGAATTTACCAAATAAAACTACCGTACAAAACTAAGTGAAAAAGAAATGACGCCGTAACAAAATCTAACTTATTAATACAATAATGCAAGATGATTCAACATTTGGCAATAAATTAAAGATTTTTAACACAAAAATATTACTCTACAAAAAAGTTAATTACTATGTGTGTAAAAAAAATATTAGGCCTATTGGGTCTCGCCCTTTAATACTATCACATTAATTTAAATAAAAAAAAAAAGAAAGTTTCTTCTTTAATGTTCACATATAAAGCAGGTTGGGCAGAGGGAACCCAGCGTAAAGACACTGTCCTCGACAACCTAATTGTTGATGAACTCTCTTTGACTTGTCACCCGAGTAGGGAATCAAACAATTTATCACCCCCGAATGGAAATCGAACACAACTGTAGCGTTTACATTCAGATGGCCTTTATTAGTTCTTTCAATATACAAATAAGCTAAGGTGTATACAGCCTTACATAACAAGCTGGCAACATTTACAGTATATTACATAGAGGAGAGGAAAGAGGCACTTCCGTTAATTAATAAAAAAAAACTAAAATACACACTGTACAACAATATTCACGATATACATATTAGATAATTTTATTAATTAAGAGTTGATGATTTTCAATTTACATAGAAAATATAGCAGTGTTAAATTTCATGTGTCAAACATTATTTCTTATTGATGGCTCTTACATATATCATATAAATGTAAGATGAATAAAAATAGAAAAAATGGTTTTTAAATGATAAAATTAGCTGTTCTTTACTTTCAACAATTATATGAGACTGACCATAGGACCTAACATAAGGGTAGGCATAAGGAACTTAGTGTAAAGACAATTTATACCCCATATTCTTTTACTTTGTTTGATATGTGGCAGAACTCCACACTTTGTTTATCAGAGTACTCCCCCCGTGATCAAACCCACAACCAACAGTCTCAAAAATAAATAAAATAATATTAAATAAGAAAAACATGAAAAATTTAAAAATTAATATACATAGAAGCCATCAACTAATCTTTGAATAACTCTAGCACATGAATCAAACTCATTATCACAGTGCTGAGTGACCATTTAATTTTCAAAACCTCTTTACAACCACCCCACTGAAATTACTAATACATTAAAATTTACACAAACATTAATTGTGATGTATATGGCCAATCTATGAAACAATGTTCTGATTTTCTATACTTACATAATATTTACAAAAAATATATTTTTTACAAAAAACATTGTCTGCAGCGGTCAGAAACAACAAAACACAACAAGAACTTATTGCACTAAACTATTTCCCCCATATTAAAAAATCTATCAGCAATTTTGTACTTTATTCAGCGTCATACCAAAACAAAGTAGAAAAAAATATATATGCCATAAAAAAATTATAATAAGGCAACCAAATTGGTGTTATATACAATACGATAAAGATACAAATACATCTTAAAAGCGTTATTTTGTACTTCCACTTAACTATATGATACAGTCACTTTTTGGTCATAGATTAAAAAATCACTTTACACACACATATCACTGTCACTCAGCTGTCAATGTCACTGTCATTCACTCTTTCCGGCACTGGGACTTGGGTCGCTACCGACGCATCGTCGAGTTGAGGGTCTGCATGGTCAGAGGTGGGTTTATATATCCAGCGTAGGCATATACGTTGGGCTGCTGAGCCCTAGGATCAGGCCCAGGGTACTGGACTCCAGGTTGGACATTCATCATCTGGACTGGCAGGTTGTTGAACTGCTGCTGCGGTGGTACTCGGTAACCGTTCAGGCCATACTGGCTTATTATGTGGGTGTTCAGGTTAGGTGACATGCGGGAACCAGGGCCCATTTGCACATGTTGCATGGGACTGAGATTGCCTGGAAGAATTTAGAGCGAAAATTAATATTAATTAATCAAAAACACACTCATATAGGTACTATCAGGGACAGAGTGCAAATAAGATAATAAATATATATGGATCATAATTAGCTCCATTAGATAATTATTTAAAAAATTGATAAGCTTGGTTTGTACAGTCATAGGAAGCAATTTCAATGCCAATCTACATCTCAAACTCACACCGAGGTGATACACAAAAGGAGCATGTAATATCCCAGTCTAAAAACACTTTGTATGTATCACCAAATAAATATATATTGGTAATACAATCCTGCCTACTAATTACACAAAGCTATATCCAACATTTCCATATCTCAGATAAAGGTCATACTTCTTCTTAAAGTCTTTATATCAAACATATTATTGCTTAAACTATAAACATCTGAATGCATTTTTAAATTGGGCCACGACGGCCTCTGTAAACCGTATTATGAAAGATTTAAAAAAACTCACTTGCAGTATTCCTTGTATTCCGTGGAGACTCAAGTTGGTTGTGCGCTGGCGCATAATATTTAGGTGCATGGTAATGCCCGGCGGGTGGCGTACCGGCTTGCTGTCCATACTACAATTACAAAGATTTAAATATTACTTCATTTATAATTTTTTTTAAATATCTCTTAAAATTCTATAAATGTTCCTTTACATATTTAATAAAGGATGGGTTCGATCCCCACTCAAGGAAGTAAAATAGGTTTATATATAATAATTTAAGTTTATATTTCCATTTCTTCGCTCTGCTGTGAAAAGGCAAAGCGCGGCGTTTAGTTCTGCCACTCAACACGCAATGCCTCCAGAATTCGGCAGAAAGTGGGAAACGGAGTGTTAACAAGATTTTCTCTCTGACTACACAGCGTGAAGCTGATTTTGATTTTCACTTCTTCGCTCTAGTGTCGAGGTTTTCCTCGAGGCGAGGCGTTTAGTTCCGCCACTCCACCGCCAATGCCCCCAAAATTCGGCAAAAATTGAGGAACAGCGTGTCTTAACACTAGGTTGCCTCTGCCTACCATGCAGTGAGTAGGGTTCAGGTAAAGCTGAATTTAATTTTAAATATATGACCTGCGGTGCAGGCGCGGGGGGCGTGTGCGGGGGGTGTTGAGGCGCGTCCGCCATTTGCTGCAACTTGGCGAGACTACAAGATGGCGCCCAGCCCGCGTGGTACTGCTGCTGCTGCTGGAACGACAAGTAACCACCCTGGTATCCAGCTGTCGTCGCTCCTGAGGATGTGCCTTGCATTACTGCACCACCTAGAATGTTATTATGGATATTTCAAATTCAAATCAAATAATTTCATTCAAAATAAGAAGTTACATGCTTGATTTTTAGAATGTCAAACGATTTACCACCAGTTCACTAAAGTTAACGCCTCAGATCTGAGAAAAACCGGCGCAAGAAACTTAAGGGTTTTTCTTCTGGTTTTGTAAAAGGGAAAACGGTTATTTTCTTACATACAGTAGATATTAGAGCAATCTAAGGACTATTTGCATCTCTTAAAAATATACAAAAATAAATAAATTCACTAATTTACCATGAGGTGTGGGATGGGGATGAGGAGGTGTGGCTCTATGGCGGGCTGGAGGCGTCGCTGCACCTCGAACCGTCTTGTCTGTGTTTGTACTGCTTGTATTGTTTCTAAAGAAGAAAGCCAATGTACTAAGTTAATAATTAAAAATTAAATCAGGTTCATGCTGTATCCCGCACACAGCAGTGTAGTCAGAGGGAACTCAATGTTAAGATAGTCCATTCTCCACTTACCGCCGATTTCTGGAGGCATATTGAGTGGCGCAGTGGCACAAGGGTGCCGCCAACAAATGCGACGGTTGTGAGTTCGGTTCCCACTCTAGGACATGAAATATTTCTTTACATTTGTGTTTCCATTTTTCTTCGCTCTGGTGTCGAGGCAAAGCGCGGCGTAGGGATCTGCCACTCAACACGCAATGCCTCCAGAATTCGGCTGAAAATGGGGAACAGAGTGTCTTAACCTCGAGGTGACCTCTGCCTACCCTGCTGTGTGCGGGGATAGAGCGTGAAGCTGAAAAAAAAAAACAGTCATACCTATTTCTATTATTAATTTTCTGTTGCTTAGTCGGCTGGTTAGGCTGACTCATGATGGAGGGAATATGCAGGGACGAATGCGGGTATTGAGGGCTCGGAGCCGGATGCATATGCATCATCGAACATGGCGAAGCTAAATCCGATCCTATACTTGTTGGAGACTCTAGTCCAAGCTGGCTGACATCCAATTCACAAGCCGGATATTGGACTGAATGGACTGAGTTGCTGGTTGAGTCCGGGGTGTAAACCCCCATGGACTGTAACGCAGGACTGACAGCTTCACACATCTCTTCTTTATTTGTCTCTTTAGGTGATTCATCTTTTTTGGACTGTCGAGATTTTTTTTCTATTTCCACTTTTTCTTGGCATGGACCGTTCTGGTTGTATGGCTTGCAGCCAGGAGACGTCAGGATTTGCGGGCTCTGTTGCCGGAATTCCGCACAGCTAGTCACTACTTCCTGGTGCTTGTTGACTCTTTGCATCATTTGTTTTATCTGTGCCTCATTACTGTGAGACTTTTTTGTATCGCATTGTGTTTGACACGCGGTCGTCGTTTTGGACTGCTTGGTAGGTTTGCACTCATTTTTCTGGCAATCAGATGCTTTCGAAGTGGGAGCTTTAGTTTCTTTGAAATGTGGCAATCCCGTCGTTGCATATATACCGCCAGATAGTGCGCCGTACGCCAGAAATTCCTTCTGATCATACTTAGGATGCAACTTTTGTGGAGATTTCTGCATCTGATCCAAGTGAGGTAAATTAAATCCTTGGAATTTGTCCAGGTAATTTTTGTCGTTGTTTTTCATATCCAAAAATCTGTTATGGTCCCACGTCCTAGTAGGGTCCCAGGGGGCCCATTGCGACATCGTGTATTGCGCGTGATTCGTATGATAGTTGGGAATTTGATTCATTGCATAGTCGGCCTTTGGTACTAATTCATTGTCGTATTTAAATTTTGGCAACATCTTGTTTAGGTCGTTTTGTTCCGCTGCCTTTAAATTAAGTTGTGTGGAACAGCTTTTATCATGTTTGACAGAGGTGTTCTTATCGCATTTGGAAGCATTTGACTTTTCCTTCTTAAAAAAATCTTGTTTCTTCGGCGCCTCTGTTGGTTTGCTTTCCATTTTACTTGGTACTGCTACCGTATTTATTACGTTTATTGGCACAGCTGTTTCGGGTTTTCTGGCGGATGAATTTTGTTCTGGAAAAAATAATTTGGGCTCCGGCGTGCTTCTTGGCGTTTCGTTTTTAGCAGATTTCTTATCGGTTTTTTCCATTTTACTGTGCGCAGAGTTCACTCTTACATCCCGCAATTTACTTTTCTCTCTGGGTTTCTGATTAAGATCGTTTTTATCCTGAGAATTCGTTTGAACTATACTCATGGAGCCGCTTAATGAGTTTTGCATGTTAGAAAAGCTGGTATCCAAATCAGTTCTCTCCATTCCCAAGTTGACAGCAGCATTCGCGCTTTGACATCTCGGCAGATAGCTTATATCAGCGACAATCGGCACTTTGGGTATGACTGGATTGACGACAGGTGATGTGATAGGGTGAGGTACTTCTAGCTTTGTCGCACTTTTACTGATGACAGGTGGTGGATCAGACATAGCATTGATAACTCTGCTAGGATCACTCGTCTTCACTAGCACTTTATCAGTTTGCACTCCTTGCGACTCCTTACTGACAGCGCCTCTATGATTTATATATGGATGATGTATTTGCGCTGGATTTATTGGCTGTATTGTCATCGAATTGCTGACGGAATTGTGGTAATTTGGTATCGAATTCTCGATTATACTTCTCGATACGACAACCTCATCTTTTCTAATGTGCATCATATCATTTCTAAACGGTATCTCACTCTCTTTACTAGTGATGGTCATTTGTAACTTTCGCGCATCGATTTCATTATAATCGATTTTAGGTAGTTCTGGTTTTTTAAGAGACACATCTCTATGTGGATCTAGATTTTGTATTATTGTTTCTATTTTGTTAGGTGACTTTTTCTCCGGTGTTTTACTTTCATCTATAGTTTGGTGTTGTATTACAGTCTCCTTTCTAACTTCACATTTCTTCGGTTCACATGTGACTTCCATATTTACTTTCTCAGGTGACTTCTTTTGTGTAGGAGATTCACTAATAACAGTCTTATCATTTTTCTTTGGAGATATGCCCATGTTGGGTGAATTAGCGTTATCAGATTCTCCTTCTACTACGATAGTTTCAATTTGTTGCATTCTCGGCACTATGAGGTCTACGGGCGGTCGTAGAGTATTGGAGTCAGAGGAACCCTTAGCATCGATAACTATGTGAGCATTCTCTGTAGACACTACTGGTAGTACTTTGGATAAGGGTTCACTTACGTCTTTGGGCTTAAAATCATTGTTTTGTATGGGAATTATGTTGGTAGGCTTAGGAGACGGTAGTGGACAACTTTGACTATTATTATCATCTGATTCCGATATGACAATCGTATCTTTATCATCGAGCACTGGTTTAGTTGGTGATTTAAGTTCTCCATTTATAGTCTCTGGAACATTTCCATTTTCGAGTTTCTCACTTGGCATTTCGTTATTTTTCACTAAACTCATATTTGGCCCGTTCTCTACGATCGTCGGGTCTTCATCAGTTTTGTCTTTATCAGTTTCATTAATAACTTGGTCTTTTTCAGCTATTGACTTGGGGGAGTCCATATGAATACTGTCAAGCTCCATATCACTCGTGTGGTTGTCAGTACTGTTGTCTTCCATAGGCCTAGGAGTAGGCGGTTTGCTTGGTATGCTTGTTCTTTCTTCAGCTTCTTCAACATCCATCTCGTCATCTGCTTCACCAGATGAATCTTCAGAACTTTCTGCATTATTCTTAGCTTTATCATCTGGTTTTTCATTATCATTTGGAAGTTTCTCTACATTTTTCTCAGCTTCGTTAGGGACTGAATCAACAGGTTGTCCAACAGAATCATCTGTCTTATAATCATCATTGACGGTTTCGTCAACTTTTGGTTTTTTGGCGACTGGTGAATCAACTTTGTTAACCTTTTGCCGTTTGGGTTGGCGGCCCTTCCAACCAATTTTCCTTTTAGTTTTTGCTTTAACCTCACTAACTGGAGTTTCCATTTCATGCCGAGCATCCACACTCTCTTGACTATCAGACGCGTACGCCGGTTCTTTAAGCGTTTTCCGCCTATTTCTAGGTATATCGCTGATTTCCTCTTGAATTGTAGACTTTCTGGCAATACTTTTACTCCTTTGCCTTCTCGGAGTGGCTTCAGGTTCTTTAACTTCATCAACACTTTCCGATATCTTTCTGGTCACATCCCTTTTCCGTTTCCGTATACCATCGCCAACGGTAGGTGTAGTTTGATAAGTACTTTCACTATATTTAAGCGGCCGCGTCCGTCTCCTACCCGACGAAGTTACTTCCACCGGCATATCCGGAGTTTCCTTTTCAGACTTTGCTTTAGTCTCCACTTTGGCCGTTTCTAGTTCTGTTTCAGTGTTTTCGCTTTCAGTTTTCATTTCTTCATCGTTTTCCGTTTCTTGATCACCGGATCCTTCTTCGGGTGATCTAAACGGATTTACCGTTGGTGCTAGTAGAGGCGTCCATCTTAGACATTCAGGGTCTATCTCAAGTCTAGGTCGAATATTGACTTTTTTCATATGATTATCTACTTTATTCCAATCGACACTGATACCTAGTTTCACAGTATCATTGTTAGGCACATATCTTACAAAACCTAGTAGCTGGAACGTCACAGCTATGTCATTCATATGCATTCCAGTTGTGAAGGCAATATCTTCGAATGTAAAAGGCCGATCTTTGTGGTCATGTAAGAACTCTAATATCACTGACTTCCAATACGCGTGATACGAAACACGACCTAGGTCGGATAAAGGTTTTTCTGGAGTACCCGGTTGACCTTCTTCTTTTGACAATAAATAACCTGTGAAAGAAACACAATTTCTATAAAATCTATTAGTCATAATTATTTTATACAAAACAAATATAAAATCATCCATGAAATTAAGCTTTAAATGTTGCTAACAGACTACATTTTTCTTCATCTACAGTCACTTATCGATTTTTAAAGATAGGCCAATAAAACAAAAACTAAGCTAAGCGTTTCACAAGAAAAAATCACAAAAATTAAAACAAAAAACTCCACCACTCACTAAAATGGATGAGAAAGCGCCCATAACCCTGCCTCTGGTACTGCGGCATTGTCATTATACAAGACACGTTATACTTCTGCTGACAGTGTTTCTCTTTAGAAAAATAACCAACTAAATGGCATCCTTTTGCATCGTTCTTCGTCAATACGTAAAATAAAAATGGCTCGACGTCGTAATATAGTGTTTTGTGGTCGAGAAACAGCTTCGCAAGGAGGCAGAGATTCTGACAGTATATCTTATTTGCATTGCCGTCGACTTCGAAAACGGATATGTCGCCACATCTGTATATTTCCGTTGCTGGGGGGTGTCTCCATAGACATTTGTCCAAATGTCGCATTAAAACGGCTCGACTTTTCGCATATTTCAAACAAAACTCGCATAGGAATAGCTTTGGCAACCTGAAAGAGGCATAAAATCAGTTTTTTATAAAAAATTATGACATACCCATATTGGAGACCGGGCTTCTTGAAATCCGGGCGGTTTCAAATTCTACTATATTAAAATTTGTATGTGTTAAAAAAAAAACATTTTTCTTTCCTAAGTATGGAATAACATTCATAAAATGTTTAAAAAATATTTGTTGTATTTGAATAACACAATAATAAATACTCAATGTGTTTGAATTATGCCAAAAATAAAAAATACCTGGCATACTCCTGCGGGAAAGGACTTGAGTACCATGTCTCAATCTCCCACTGTCCAAACTCGATGGCAGAAGGGCACCTTGAGGGTGGTGGACCTGCACCCCCCGAGGGCGTGGGCACCACCTCATCAGACCCCCCGTTGGCTGAACGTGCCTGGGAGAACAGTTCCGCATCAGCCTCTGTCACCCCGGGTGGTAGTCTCTTGCCTTCTGGAATATAATAATGGATATATAACATTCGCATTTATTGGGTATATTGGTCGTTCCATATTATTTTATTTTGGGAATAGGACATATTTAATTTCATTGTCTAATAGACAAAACGCGAGATTGAGTTCCACTGCTAACCACGCAATATCTCAAGAATTGGAAAACAGGGAATGGAGTTGCAGATACTAGGGTTCCCTTTGCCTATCCAGCGTGAAAATGTTATTTTTTTTAAACATACCAGAATATTTAATATTTTTATTTCCCTGCTAAAGGCAAAGCATGGTGTTGCGTAAAAAAACGGAATTGACTAATCGGGAACAGTGTGTTAAAACTAAGTTGCCATATTCCTTCTGCCTACCGTGCTATTATAAGGACACAGTATAAAGTTATATAAAAAGAGATATTAATACAATTAGATATAAAATCACACACATTACATAACAAAATATTAAGCAACTAAACAACTAAAAAAAACAAAAACAAATAAATGTACAAATAAGTACTGGGGAGATTTCGAGAAAATTCAAGAAGCGCGAGCGAAAGTGCGTGCGGGCTTGACGATAGGGTGAAGCATATAATATGCGCACACAGTAAACGAGAAATTCAGCCTGCACAATCGGACACTTTCATCGCGCCTCACCTTGCATACTCAAAAGAAAAACAAAATATTTAAAAACGCGTATCGTATAACATAAGTATTTAATATAATAGTACTGTAGATAGAAGATTCGAGAACATTCGAGAAGCGCGAGCGAAAGTGCGTGCGGGCGTGCCTTGCGGGCGTTGGGGATCTGGGGGAGGGTGGGTCGGGGGTAGTCCGGCCAGCCAATCAGACACCACTTTCACCGCGCCTCCCGTCACATCTTACCCGTCTGATTGGTGGCCGGACCCTCGCGATGCAGCTTGTGCGCCTGCGCGTCCGCACCGCCCCCGCCTCCCCGCTTGCCCTCCGCCGCACGCACCACCAGCGCAGATGCGCTCAAACGACCCCACACATCCCCTTTCACCTCCCCATCCCCCTCTCTTATATCCTCTAGACACCCCTCTTCGCCTCTCTTCGCTCGTTCCTTACTGAGCGTCGCTTGATACCCTTTGAAATTTCTTTCAGTGCCCCTTATCTCAACTTCCTCCTTTAATCTCCCCTCTTCACCTCTCTTCGCTCGTTCTCTGTTAAGCGTCGCCTGATATCGCTTAAAACTGCAACTCGTGCCTTTTAACTCTCCCTCCTCTTCTAACCTATCTCGTCGCCTTAACCTCTTTTTACTTTTTTCCCGCCTATGTTCTCTGCTAAACGACGCTTGATATCGCTTTAAACTGCGACTTGTCCCTCTCACCTCCCCTTCCTTCTCTTCCTCAACGTCTATCCGCTCTCTATTCTTGGTGGACAGCCTCTGTTCTCTATTGAGCGTCGCCTGATATCGCTTGAAGGTACTCCTCGTTTCCTTCAGCACCTGATGCTCCTCACTTAAAGGCCGACGCTGAACGGGAGGGGCGCGGGGACGCGACTGCGAACGGGACGCCGTGCTCACGGAGTAAAATTCCGAAAGGCCATCGAATAGCGTGGTCAGCAGTCTATCACCACATCTGCTGCGCCGGCGATGCCTCAACGACTCCGGCTGTAAAGATTCAACGCGTCCGTGGTCCCGGTTCGTTTCCGGCTTGGATTCTATGACCTTCTGCTTCTGAGCTTCGGCCGCGAAGCCCCACGCGCCGTTGGGGGCCGCGTCCGTTCCCAGCCGTTCAAAGATAGTGGGAGGCGGGGGTGGCGGGACTGGCGGAGGGGGCGAGGGCGTGGGGGACGGAAGGCGCGGGCGAGGGCGGGAGCGGCGTTCCACGCGCAGCTCTAAACGCTGCACGCGCGTCACTCTAACGCCGCCCCACTGCGAGCCCTCCCAGCTCTCCCATTCCCCAGAAGACTCTCTACAGCGACGTTTCTTCACCATGTTGAAGGCGGAGAATCTGAAAAATTTCTGTTTCTCCTTGGACATTCTATGTTCGGTGGTGTTGGTGGTTGTGGTTGCATTACCGTCGGAGGGTTCGTCCTCAGAGTCGACGCGTCGCGCGGCCGCCTTTGGTTTCCTCTTCTTCGGCGTACCTCCCATGGTGGTCCTGTAATAGAAAAGAGAAAATCATTAGTGCAAAAGAATGGCAAATGGCACTATGCTAAAGTTAAAAATTGAAGTTTTCATAACAAATAGGAAGAGAGTTGTTTTATTAAACTATATATAATACAAACAACAATTAAAAACAATAAGACTTTCTTTTACTCCGCAATTTTCAATTTTTAGTGGCTCAACAAAGCATCTTATTAAGTAAAGTGAAAGAAATATAAACCACGACGGCTCGTTGGTTCAATAGTCACCTGTCGCGGTCGCTGCGCTCGCAGCGCTCGCAACGCCAGGGCGGGCGGGCGCAGCGCGCATGCGCGGCGCGCGGGCATCCCCCGCAACGCGCCGCCCACTCGCCGCCCAACCCGCACAGCGTGCAGCGAGCACACGCCCCGCACGACCACCGACCACTCTGCACGTGCAAAAACATTATTTAATAAAACTATTAATTCGCCGTAAAGATATGAGCAGATAATGCCTGGGCGGAATGAAATGAAATACAAATATGCAGTGTATTCTTGCAAGTTCAACATAGTTCCCCACGCACAGACAGACAAAAAAACAAGAAAAAGCGCGTCGTGAGTAATGCGCGAATCGGGTTCGCGAACTCGGGCTTCCATACTAATTTCATCTTTGTAGGTCAATGTGTAGTACAACTTATAAAAGTTGACAAAGTTCATATTAATGATCCAAAAATATTTCTTAGTTTGTATGCAATACAAATAGTATTTTAATAGATTAGTAAGATAAATAGTATACTCTTATGCAAAATAATCATTCTTAAATTCAAAATGGAAGAAATTTGATGTAGCTCAATAATCTTTTTATTCAAATTCAAATTATTCTTTATTCAAATAGACTAATGTAAGCGTTTTTGTATCATCAAGTGAACATACATGTTGATGGCTTAATAGTGAGAGAGGCAAGAAGATCAAAATAGGTGTGGATGAAGTCTGACTAAATATAAATATATAAAATAAATCCACATCATTAAAACCATTCTACTTTATAGTTTAACTTTTAATAAAATATTTTACGAGTATAAACTTTCTCACAATAATTTATTAATAAATTCCAAGAGAACCATACACACAATATACATATATTGACTATTAATTTTTTTAAAAACTCATTTAATATGAATATACAAAAAGGAGAAAATCATTTATAAGGGCCCTTATTGATATGTGAATAAACCATATGTGCATAATAAAACTGAACACATGACTATAATTCACATGAATAAAAATGATATTTGACCTAGAAACATACTTGAAAGAATTTAAAGAAAATCACTTTGTCATAAAATATGTTTATAGTTTTGACAATCCATTGACATATATTATAAACATGTATTGTTTTTTTTTGTTATTATTGGTTTTAGATTCCCATTCTGTCAGATAAAGCGCGGCGTTGAATTCCGGCACTCGCTACGCAATGTCTCGAAAATTAAACAGAGAGTGGTTAATGGAGTGCCTTAATAAATAAATAAAATAAAAATAATTTATTTCAGATTAATAACCATATAGTGTTAGTGCGTTAGTAACAATTTTTCTAATGAATTATGTTAGTCATAGTTAATTCAAGCTTCCTTTTGCCTACTCTGCTATATGGTAAAAGAAAAACAAAAGTATGTTTGTTTCTATCTCAAAATAGTTTTAAGTAGAAATTATGTAGTTTCATGTAAATATATTAATAATAAAATATATTAAGAGTGTTTTACAGCTTTTTCTATTTCAAATAATTATTGTTATAATTTATTTATTTTTGTTTCTTATGTTTGTTAACATTATTTGTTTTCTTGTGTGCTTTTTTGATTTCTTTAATTATTGTAAATATGCAGTGCTCATACAAGCCAATTTGGGTTTAAGACCGCGAAGAATGATTAATTATTATTACTATGTTATAATAAACAAATTAAAAAAAAAAAATGCTGTGTGCCTATCTAATTATACATTATTTTCTTCAAATTGTATAATGATATATCTTTTAAAACTTAATATTGGCTACTACGGAACAGTGGAATAACATCTGATAATAAGTGTTAGGGCTGTGGGTTCCCCGTGCTACACCAGAAGAGCTACAGGTATATTACCGGCCTTTAAGGTGGAGATGTAGGGCGCCAGGGCCAGGCATTATCTAATGCAAAACGCAGTAGCAAGGGCTACTACTTCACGCCGGTTTTAAATGTCGGGGATGGTATTGAATCAGGTCGAGTCTGCCCATGCGTGTTGCCATTACTGGCGACGTGACTACCATACGTAAAAATATTGTAAATTTATATTTCCATTTCTTCACTCTGGTGTCGAGAAAGAAGCGCGGTGTTGCGTTCCGCCACACAACACGCATTACCTCCAGAAATCGGCGAATAGTGAGGAATAGAGTGTCTTAACACTAAATAGTTTTTTTTTAATTAAATGTTAATTATTTTTCTTACATATTAAATATTCATACCTTTAAAGTAGTCAAATTTATATACTCCAATAGGTTCAAGCAAGTGGGGTGTGCATACGACTTGCACTGATAGCAGCAAATTAGGGCCTCACTGGCCCCAAGCTTGTTCCTACTGTCAGTGCCGAGACATTCTGCACACACTGGCACTCCACCTGGACTTTGATTCTGGAATTTTTATTTAAAGAGATCTTTAAATTTATATATTTTGTTAGTAAATCCTGGTTTTTTAACTTCACATTGTAGCCCACATTTGGCAAGGCAATGGCATTGGGTTGGGGGACCCTAGAGTAAAAACTCTTTGTACTCCACTTTTTGTTTAATTTTCAAGATATTGCATTTTGAGTGTCATAATTCAATGTGTTGCTTTTTTTTCTTTCTAGACTAGACAACAAAGCATTCCCCCGAGTGGAAATCAAACCCACAACTTTAGCAATTACAGTTAGATGCTACGGCTATACACCACAACATTATTACTTAATTTAGAATTATATTACTACATCACATTCATTTTATATACAAAAATAATAAATAAAATGTTAATATAAAAATGACACATTTACAATTTACTTTGTTTAAAAAAAATAAGTTTTTTTCAAGGACTATCAGATTACATCAATAAAAATTAATTAAAAGAAATTTGTAAGAGGTTTAGTAGAAAAATGTTGCAAAATGTAAACAAAGCTGAATTATGATATTTCAACATAATTCTACTTGTATTATAAAAACCAATCTTGTTAGTATCCAGATCTATGAGTAAATTTAGTAGGTGCATAGAACAATTTTAGTCATGATTCATTCATGAATCACTCAAAGAACCGAAGTAAATTGACCAAGTTAACAAATTTAAAATATTTGCTAGTTTAGTCACAGTACATTTTCAATAAAATTCATATTAAAATGAGAGTATAAGCTACTGCTACAACTACTACTACTACTACTACATATATTTTTTTAAAAATAAATAAGGCACATAAATTTTAAAAGCAATATGTGAATATTATTAATGTGTGAATGATTAAAAAAAATTGTGTCTTCTTATTTTTTTTCTAGATACATAAATGCAGTTAAAAATATTACAGCTTTCATTCAAGGAAAAGAATGAATGGGAAGTGTGGGATGTTTATGTTTTTATTATGCTGATAACAATTTATGAATGAATCTAAATATAGCACAAACTAATTTACAAACTCAAGTTTTTACAATATTACGCAGTTTTGTATATCATATAAAGCTAAATCAATTTTTTAAATATGTTTAAAATATGTACATAAGATTCTCATTTGATTTTACAATGACAATAGAAAAACACATGGTTTTTGTGTATATACTCACATTATCTGGACTTTCTTGAGGTTTTCTAGGCTTTGAGATGCGATCTGATGCGGTGAGGGGCCGATCTGTTGCCTTGTAGTTTCCAGCATGGTGAAGCAACAGTCCCCTGGCCACGGCGCGCTTGGCTGCCGCACGCAATATATTCCGCACGTCAGTATTCTCCTCTACCGACACTTGATAGGCTTGGCGTAAATGTTTTTCAATAGTCTTTAAACTAGAACCATCTCGTTCCCCCAACTCGCGCACAGCCTTTGCCACCGCTCGAGACAGATCCACATCGGAGGCGATCCTCAATATCTTGCTCTGCAGCCCACCAGGATCCTTGTAGGAGCTCTGCCCCTTGTTGTACACCTTCAAGACGACGCCTTCGCGCACGGCACGCTCCAGCCTCTCCGAAACGACATCCTCATGATAGTTGTGGTGCTGCCTGATCGCATGACATATCCTCTCCACGCTCGGCCTCTGCTTTTGTGACCTTATCTTATGTATCGCCTCAAGTATCCATCGCTTCCACACTTCTTTTCCAACGTCGTCTGGCTCGCTCATTTTTATAAACAATTATTTTGTGCAGCCGTCAAAGTAACGGTACGGTATCACAGCTAGAGATGTGTCAACACCCATCGTATTTTGGCGCCTCGAGCGAAATTCCATTTTATACAATGGAACTTCGCCGGGAGCGACCGGTAAGTACGGCCGCGGTGCGAGACGCCAGTTTAAAGCATGTCCGAAACGCCGTCGCTAGCGGATGACACATCGCGCCTCGCAAGCGGGTTTTGGCGGAGCGGGCATCCAACGGCGGCCATCTTGTGGCAATCTCAATTTACGTAGCGGACAAACACACGCGACGTAAATAATCGAAACGACATATAATTTATCACTTTGATCCTTGAATACAACTTCACACCATCACAAGTATCCTTTAAATATTAATGAATATTAAAATAAAACTAAAATACTGCAGTCCGTTCCGGTTCCTTTTTTCACAAAGCGCCTTCACCAAACAAACAACACTTAGTTGTGCAGTGTCTATAAATAACTTATTTTATAAAAAATATTACATTATTTCAATGCAGAATTACTCTCTTATTATACATATTTCCCAAAATTTTATTAAAAACATTCACAAAACACTAACAAAAGACTCTTCAAAATGGCTATCAATCAGTTTCCTTGCTATAAGAAAAAATAATTTTGATATCCTGTCCGTCACAATTGTATTGCCATTTTTAATTACAATATACATCATAATAATTAGAGTAATTTCATTGTCTATGATCTAAAAACAAAAAAAAGGGTTATAAAAAATTTATAATATCTTCTAAATTTACTAATTCATGTTAAATCATGTATAAGTTACTTTAAAATGCAGATATAAGTTTACTTTTTTACGTTATAAAGATAAGATTTAATAATGAAATGTTACCAGACTAAACATTTTTCTTATAAATAACACCTTTCTTATCCACCTTATTACTTTTAAAATAATTAAACATATTTTTGTATTATAGTAGTACATATGTTTTTATTATTATTAATGACGATAAATATACATTATTTATAGGGATTACAAGGAAGTTTAAGAACGAATTTTGTGAACTGTGATATGACAATTAATTTTCACGAATAAATATAGTTTATAATTTAATGATTATCTCTATTTCTCCATAGTTCTTATAATTCAGATGCATGGTTCTGATATTTGACTGCCTTTATTGATACTGCCTTTTCTGTTTTATAATTTGTTTACATGATACTAAGGGTATCGGTATTCAGTGTTACTGGATTAATATATATATTTTTAATATTAATATATATCTCTGAGATATCGATTTTCCGACGAAAAATCAGCAAATTAAAAAAATTGCTGCTATGCTATTTTGTTAAGTGTAGCTTACTTATCATTGACCCTAGTTTCGATTTAGCAAAGGTAAATTATATTTCTTAGGGCGTAATTACTTTAGTTTTTATTTATTTATAATACTACACTCAGCTTATAATTCCTCAAATAATTAACTGATACTGATGGACATTCCGAAATAACTTTATATCGGTAAGCATAGCATATTTCAAATCCAATTCAATATCCATATCTTTCTTCCACAAGTACCACAATCTAAGCACCCTGTTTCTCATCGCTTGTCGTGGCAGTGCCGGATTTTGAACACAGATCAAAGGATATACCGAAGTGCTTACACGTTTGGCGTTGAAGTTTGTGAGCGTTTGCCGAGCTATCACAAGTGTAATAACCACGTTTTTATACTTATTAATTTTATACATGGCAACACTTAATATGTAAACGCCACCGGCAAATTTAGCGCGATTTTCACAAGGTTTCTGTTTAGTATACAATTTCTTCGAATATTTTTATATCAGCATTTTCATACGTTTAATTTGTTTAAACAAATATATTGTAGATGCATGATAATTTTTACAAACAAGTGTTTATAAATTTTATTTTTAATTTAGATTTATAAAATAAAATGAGGTGTGAAGGTAGCTACTGCATATTATGTAGGAAAATAAAAATCAACATACTAGAAAACATTTTATTCACATATAAGTACAACAATTTTATTACTTTAAGTTGGTAAAATATATAACTATTAATTTCTATTTTAAACTGTCAACAGGGAAATAGGGAGCAAAAAAGTTCAACATACTGAATCTATTTTACAAAAATTGGCTAGTCTATGAAACACCAGGTGGAACTAAGGGAGATTGTAAAAGAATTACAAGAAGTATTTCAAAATTACTAAATTCTGCTGATACTAAAAACTGTACTATAGTAGAAGTATATAGAAATGTGCCATTGTTGGGAGATGAGTATAATATACCTAATTGGCAAGTCCATTTCATTAAATACTCTATTAAATTTGTTAAAAAATAGAACTATTACTAGCATTGACTTCAAACTATTATTTTGAGAGAATTATTACTTTTTGAATTAAAAAAGTGACTTCACTCTTTAATATTTTGTATAATACATTCGAAGTTATTGTAGTATCTTTTTTGTTTTTCTGTTGATTATTGATAAGAATATTGTTTTTTGTTACTTTGACATTGTTTAAGTTAGTTACGTTAAATTTTATAAAATACATGTCAAAAACATATTATAATTTCCGTTATATAATTCAGTATCTAATATGTTTAGTTATCCAGCAATTATTATTGAAAAAGAATATAGAAAGAAATTTATTATTTGTTTCCTATTCTTAGATTTTTTCTTCGTGTAATGGAAAATATTTAAACATATATTAAAGATACCATAGTAAGTAATAATACATACCTTAATACCACTTGCAAAAAAATATATTATAAATATGACTACTCTTTTACTTTATTTTTCTTTTATAATAATTATTAAAAAGGCTGTAATTTTGAAAAAGTAAACCAAACAAATAATTTGTTATATTTTTTGTTAAAACTAAATTCAATCCAAAATTTTAAAAAATATGACATGCAACAATTGTAGATTAACATAATCATGTACAATAACAATTACTACTAAAATTTTTTATTTTGTTAAATGATTCCATTAATTATAAGTTATTTCAAAAATTACTATGCATCTTTTTCTACATTTTTCAGTAGAAAAACTAAAATAAAGAAAAGAACAATGTATCTTATCAAACAGTTCATATTTTTATTGGTATTATTAATAAAAAAAACATGTTTAATAAACAAAACAATTTAGATTTTTTATTCTTTCACAACCATCCTTGTCCTCGTTATATATTTACTGATAATGTTATTACAAGCTTCGACTAGCAATTTTCCTTTGCAAAGATAAATGTACTCTTCAACACAAGAATAATTTTACATTCCAGTACTCCCTGAGATTGGGGTGTTCAACTAAACTCTTTAGCTTTATAATATTTGTATAAAATATTATAAAGCTAATGATGTTGGTGTTGTTGCTTTTTTAAGTAATGTATAAGCCAAATATTAATAGTATAAAGCTTCTTTAGAACTATAATTGTAATATAAGGGTACTAGAGAACTATTTAATTACTATTTAAAATTTGAATATTTATCTAGATTCATTATTGTATCTTTGATATTCATGAAGACAAAAGTAAATCATTTTATGTATTAAAAAATATGGTATGGTTCTTTAATTATGTGCACATATCACTTTGCCAACGTCATATGAAGAAGACATGAAGGAGGTTGTAAGGTAAAAAAGAGAATTTTACACACTTGTACATACATGTTAAAAAAATTCTGTAAAAATTTTACGTTCACTTATAAAAAATATGATAATTTTTTTTACATCTGTAAGGTTAACTGTTTTAATCAACAGAAATAAATGTATATTTTTTTAATGAATAAAATGGTATTGGTTGTTTCGTAGTATAAGACAGATTAAATTATAAGTTAATAGAAACAAAAAAAAAACAAATTGAATGAAGGAACATTAAATTAAATTTTTAATTTGATAAATTGTCTAAAAAGCCGTACATGGTAATAACTCTTGATAAACACAAGCGCAAACTATTTCATAAAATCTACTCTTGAGATCAGATCTATTTATAATACTTATTTATTCGGTTACTGCTATTTCATTTATTTTATTTGTATGGTGCTATTTGTTTTCTGCAAATTTATTAATACATTCGAAGACATTTAAAATATTCTATTATGAATTCTTTAATGAAGGTTTTTTATTCCTATAAATGCTACTATTATTAATTGACACATGCCATGCATAGATAATACTAACAATTAGTGGAGTTTTGACAAAACATACTTCATGTGACAACTAAATTATGTTTTTAAACAAAGTGATTGCAAATAAAAAAAATAGATTCCCTCCTATATCGGTCAAAGATATTAGCTCTCGCTAAAATCACTATTACCACTGAATGTACAGCCTGAGTGTTGTATTATATGTGTGGCACTATATATACCGCATTTGACACATGTCTCCCAACTCTTCCCAAGTACCATTTGACTTAGGAAGCCTCCTGTAAACGCATCTCCCGCACCATTAGTATCCACTATTTGTTCCCTGGAAAGTTTAGATACAGGTATCAGGGTGACAGTGTCGCCTTCGACCAAAACAACCGGGTCTTTACCCTGGGTAATGACGACTATTCGCTTTTTAGAATTGATTTTGGGTAACGATGCGATTTTTATTGCTATTTTTTGTACATCGGTTTCAGCTATGTTGAAAACTTTTGCGAATGCTTCGGCTTCCTGCAAAGAATATTTTTATTGTGTTAATTATTTTATTATATGATATTCGTTAGAACAAAATGGTTTTTAGCATAATATTAAAATAGAGAAGTATTTATTTCTTACTAAAATATTTTTTCAATCATATAAAAATTTAAAAAAAACTTGTCCCTTAACACTTTTCGGAAAAGATGAACCGATTTCTATATTTAGATTTTGAATGCGCAATCAATTTTCCAAATATTTTTTCTTGCCTTTAATATTAGAAAACAATTGAGTTATAAACAAAACAAAAAATCCGACCATCAACTAAATTATAGTACAGTATATTAGTTATTCGATTAACCTAATTGATGTCGTTAGTCATTCGGATAATCGAAATCCGGATAATCGAATGTATAAAAAAAGCTGGTTTTGTGTATAATATGTAGCACGAAATTTCTTCAAACACATCAAGTATCTATCAACAAAAATCACCTTTTATTATTAAAAAATATTAACATCTTCCGCCATACTGAGGCCCGGATAATCGAGTTTCTGCTGTCTCGGTAACACTCGCGCACCCCCTCAAAACAAATTTAGCGACGCTCACTCACCGATTCGTTTCCAAACATAACGTCGACATACGGCAACATCTGTTCCAATGGCTCCTTAAAGAATTGGGAAACAAACGTCGCACTTAAGTTCATAATGAACGTATGCCCTTTTTCGTGTGCGTGTTTTGCTAATAGCATTATAGATTCAGGAGATACGGCTACGAAGAAACCCTACAAAATAAAATTTACATTAATTTAATTATTTTGTTGAATACGTGGACATATTTAAAAAAGCACAGACATAAGTGTGTCTAAATGGGTGGGTTCTGGCTGTGGTGAATTCTGGGTCTATTGCGTGTTGAGTGGCGGAACGCAACGCCGCGCTTGCCTGAATATTGATATACAACTTTTTAATAAAATAAAATCTAATCTCACCGAAGCATAAAAGAACTTGGCACTGTCAATACTTTTCTTACACTCCTCCTTGGACAAATGGTCGGCGGTAAACTTCTGGGCAGCAGCCAAGTTTGCGCAGAGTGATCGGTGCGTGCCGGTCACTAGAACTGCACAAGTACCCGTCGGTGCCTCTTGTGACACTTGGTAGTGCACCCTCACTCCATCTGCACTGGAATGGGGGTAAATTTGTTAATGGCTTTAGTTGATTTAGCAAATTTACAGCACCTCCTTTAAACATGATTGTTTGATTCTTTATATAATTGTTAAAGTGGGTTATCCAAATTACTTTCATTCGAAATTGATTCTAAATTTAAATTAATTCCAAAAAAAATATGTTAATGACCTAGAATATTTGTTTAGTTATACCGCGAAGTGACACTTTGGAAATGTCCCATTGCATTTTCAAAGTGTCACTATTCGCGATAATAAGGGATTCAAATCCCACTTAAAATGTATATATTAAATTGGCGTGTATTAAGTTAAAAAGGGCTTTAACCACTAGGTTCCCAGTTCCCTCTGCCTACTCTGCTACGTGCAGGATATGAATCTGATGAAAAAAAGTTTATATTTAATTACGTTTTTCACCTGCAGTTTCACACGCGTGATCATCCAGATAGACAATAAATAAATGTATAATTATGATTTGCAGGTATAAATTCCGCGGGACCAATTTTTTTCCTGACATTCATCACATAATTTAAGTTATTATCTTTGAAATTTGAGTTGATAGATAAGAATGCGTTGATGTCTTTTATATACTATATTAAAAAAGTGAAAGTTTGTTTGTTTGTGAATGCTACATGATATCGCGTAGGTAAATTGTTTCGACGTAACCCACTTAACCGCGTTCAGAATTAGCTAGGACACTTAGAAAATGATTATTCTAATACATAGCTCGTATTTAAATTTGCCATGCGGACGAAGCCGTAAAACAGTAGTCTTGTAAAAAGAACACCACTTATTTTATTCTTAACCTTGAATTTGAACTCTATAAATGACTGATACGAGTCAATTGCAGTGCTAACTCTTAATAAATAGTTGCTATTCTAAAAATATTCTGTACGTTGTGCTTATTGAAATACTGTTATTTAAATAATATTAATTTCGACGTCGAGGAAAAATTAATGTCTGTAAGTTAAAAAGAAATATCTCTCTAAAAAAAACGAAAGCACATGTGTAACAAACGAAGGGTACTTCTATATAAGTACTTTGACCGCAGGTGTGGTAGATTACAATGAAACGATTAACTTGACAACACCCTTCCTCGATGAACGTACTAGACAATATAAAAAATCACTCACTCTAGTAGTTTCTGTCATTTTTAATTGGGTAATTATAATTCTTCAGATTATTATTGTTTCTAATCGCCATTTCATTAGCAATTAAGTAAATTAACTCTGCACATTTATTCAAGGTTATCTCATATTTCATTCTATGGATAATATAAATTTTATTCATTTGTCAGCAAGTAAGTATAATATCTAGATTTTTATTGAATAGCACAGAAATTATAAATTCAGACGTTATAAATGCATTATATTCCATTTATCGATTTTCCTTCAATGGTAGCTATCAATTCTTTATAATGTTCCATTGAAAAAGTGAATTTTTCTTAACTGACACGCTCTAAGTGCCATAAACAAATAAACTGAATTAAAAAATTCTATGTGAGTATTACTTTCGGTAGCAGAAGCAATTTGGCATTTTGCTTATCAGTATCAGAGGCCGCAGCAGCACAGTCTAACTGTAAACGCGCCGATTGTCGGTTCAATTCCTACTGGGGGGCTTTAATTATTTATCTCTTCTTACTCTGTTAATATGACAAAACAGGACGTTTATTTAAACTTCGTTCAATTTTAAAATCTCGATACTAGGACAATGCATGGGGAACGAAGGAGTGTCTTAATATTGTTCTCTCCGCCTACTGAAATTCGAAATTTTGAGTTATAAGATACATCTCGACACCTCGATGGCGTCATACTACCAACTTCAGATAAATTATATTTATCAACCATATTTTCACACACAACGTATCTACGGAGATAACGCGGGCAAATGTTATCAGAACGCGAGATCCGTTCTTAGCATTTCAATAGTTTCTCCTTTTAAATATTTGTTCTGTATAAGTTTCGATATAGATAAAATAGAAATTGAGAATATTTTTTTGTATAATTCTTTTTGATTTGGTAAGAAAATATTATAAATGATTTAATCTGTCTTGGTGCAGGAGCACGACTGTAAAGGAGACAGGTAGGAGATACTATGTTTTCAAATAAATGAACCCACAACCGTCGCGTTATAGTCGCACCCTATCCCCTCGAACAGGTGAAAATATTAAATATTTCAAACCCCTGAGCAGGAATAGACCCCACAACTGTAGAAATATAGTTGCGGGTAACTGCGTTGTTACTCCTAAGTATCGACACAAGTTCCCACAAGACAAGAGAAATGGTTCATCTAGGCCAAGAAATGGTTCAACTAAAGTGCCGAAGCTTCACATCCAAAGAGCCGCATGTGGCTCGCGAGCTACAGTTTGCTGAACCCTGATCTAGGCAGATAGATATCTTTACATCAGAAGATAATGTAGTTGTGTGATGATAAAAAAATATATTATTGATATTTCCTATTAGATATTTTTAAATTGATTGACAGGATATCATGATAGGATTATCATGTAGTTCATCAGAACTACATGTTAAATTCTATCACCTTAGGCAGTTTTTATGATATTATATGGTACAATTAAAGATTTGCTTTATAATACTTTAGTTATAATAGTTTAAATATTTCAATTTATTTCTATTAGTGAAATGTCACATGCATCACAATAATTAAAGTGCTAAGACTTTTTTTTTGTTATTTATATTTTTTATACTTGACTTTAAAATGTTTTGGAATTTAATATTTTAAAAGTTTTCTTCTAAAGATAAAAATCATAATAAAATAACTTACACAGCTCTCTCACTCAATATTTTGGCATAATTATCGTTTCCCACACAACCAAAGTAAGAACATATGTTGGGCTTCTTCAAAATCCACTGAGCGACCCTTAAAGAATTTTGCACACTGCCTCCAGCTATAAATTCTGCATTGTATCTAAAAGTTTAATTTAAAAAATATAGTAAATAATTAAAATTATAAATACCTTGGACTGTGTTTAGAATGTCTAGTTCATTAATTCATTTAAAATGTTATAACATTTTAAATGTTGTAACATTGTTATAACATTTTATGATGTATACATCATAATGTTATAAATCACAAAGGTTTATTTTCATTATTCAAAATAAAATGAAGTAATTAAATTAAACATTAAAATACTTTAAAAATCTAAATATTAAATACATACTTTTCGACTAGCTCTTTATAAACAGGCATATGTTTTTCTTCAGCCATAATAGCATCATTTGGACGAAGACCATATTTCTGAAGTAAACCTTCATCAACATTAGCAGAAATATCCAGCAATGGGTTCCCAATACCCACTAGCAACCCTTCTTTATCACAAAAGCAGCTAAAATAGATATTTAATTTTCATTCATTTATGCAAAAAATAACAAATAGACAATATATTTCAATATTATATTTATCAATAAATAAAATAATGACCAACACTAAGCTTTATGTAAACAATAATTTTCAATTTAATTAATAGATAATTCTGTAAATAACTGTATTAGTGTTTAAATATTAATTCGAGACGCACTTGTTCATGCAAATTAACTAAACCAGGGAAGGGAGTTGAATAAGCAAAAAAATTGCTTACCTAGGATCCATTATGTAATATAATTATACAGCAACTAAGACTCCGAATAACGTTAAGAATATATTATTAATTTTGATAAATGTAAAGTATTTAAAACAAAATTAAAGTTATCGCGTAAGGAATCGCCGCATGTTTTTCCTTTCAAATGCAAAACGTGTTCGCTCCTTCCTATCTCAACAAGGAGTAGGTAAGATTTTATATTCTGTGTGATTATGAAATGTCAATCTATGCCGTCATAATATCTGTGACAGCAAATTTTGTGAATCTGTCTTAATTTATTCTTAATATATGTTGCAGCTTTAAGTAATGCATTATTGCCTGCTTTGAAATATTATATTTTGTGAAATGAAGCAAAATGTAACAAATTATATAAAACATAAAACATGAAATAGAAAATTATACTTAATAAAAACTTTGTGGTACTTACTAAGCAGTTTCTATAACTGTACGGTACAGTACAGTATCTTTATTTATGGTTTTTATGATAATACTTCTTATAAAACCTTTTTGTTATGCGTATAAAAATTATGCAATTATTTCTTTTAAGAAGATGATCTTTATAATTTAACTTTTTGTTTATCTGTGTCTATGATATAACCTACAACCGGTACATAAAAATCACGTTTTGCGATTTCAACGAGAATCTTCGAGAAGTATAAGTTCAGAGTGATCTGAATATTCTGTGAAGTCCACAAATTCATTCCATCTAACTTTAAAAATGTTGCGTTTGCCTCGTGTCGTCCGCCAAACTGTTTCCTTACGAAAATCTCTTCAATTTTCAAGATTTTATGCCAAAGATGTGAGGTTCGGTGCTGATGTAAGAGCCCTGATGCTCCAGGGTGTGGACGTGCTGGCCGACGCCGTCGCCGTCACAATGGGTCCAAAAGGTAGGAATGTAATTTTAGAACAATCTTGGGGCTCACCGAAAATAACCAAAGATGGTGTAACAGTTGCGAAAGGTGTAGAGCTAAAAGATAAATTCCAGAATATCGGTGCCAAACTTGTACAAAATGTAGCAAATAACACAAACGAAGAAGCCGGTGATGGCACCACGACGGCCACAGTGCTTGCCAGAGCCATCGCCAAAGAAGGTTTCGAGAAAATTTCAAAGGGTGCTAATCCTATTGAAATTCGCCGCGGAGTTATGCTAGCTGTAGATGCCGTAAAGGAGAAGTTGAAGAACATGTCGAAGCCTGTCACAACCCCTGAGGAGATTGCACAGGTCGCCACTATCTCCGCAAACGGTGACACCGCCATCGGCAAGCTCATCGCCGATGCCATGAAGAAGGTTGGCCGCGACGGCGTCATCACAGTAAAAGATGGTAAAACACTTAACGATGAATTAGAAATTATCGAAGGTATGAAATTCGACAGAGGTTATATTTCGCCATATTTCATCAACTCGTCAAAGGGTGCAAAGGTCGAATTCCAAGATGCGCTTGTATTGTTCTCTGAGAAGAAAATCAGTAATGTCCAAACTATTATCCCAGCACTAGAATTGGCTAACCAACAGAGAAAGCCTCTTGTTATTGTTGCTGAGGATGTCGATGGTGAGGCTCTGTCGACATTGGTAGTGAACAGGCTCAAGATTGGTCTGCAAGTTGCAGCTGTTAAGGCCCCAGGATTCGGTGACAACAGAAAGTCAACTCTGAGCGACATGGCCATCTCTACCGGTGGTGTAGTATTTGGAGACGATGCCAATCTCATCAAGTTGGAAGATGTCCAACTTTCAGACTTTGGCCAAGTTGGTGAAGTTATTATTACCAAAGATGACACTCTTATATTGAAAGGAAAGGGTAAGAAGGCTGACATTGATAGACGTGCAGAACAGATTCGTGACCAAATCCAAGAAACTAACTCTGAATATGAAAAGGAAAAATTACAGGAACGTCTTGCCCGATTAGCTTCCGGAGTAGCTGTCTTACATGTTGGAGGATCCAGTGAAGTCGAGGTTAATGAGAAGAAGGACCGTGTAAATGATGCCTTAAATGCTACCAGAGCTGCTGTTGAAGAAGGTATTGTACCTGGAGGTGGCTCAGCTCTGCTGAGATGCATCCCAATGTTAAATGAATTGAAGTCCTCCAACTCAGACCAGGCCACTGGTATTGAAATCATCAAAAAAGCTTTAAGAATGCCATGCATGACGATCGCTCGAAATGCTGGCATTGATGGATCTGTAGTAGTAGCTAAGGTAGAAGAGCTTGGCACTGAATTTGGATATGATGCTTTAAACAATGAATATGTTAACATGATTGAGAAGGGTATCATTGACCCCACTAAGGTTGTAAGAACAGCTTTAACCGATGCCAGTGGTGTAGCATCACTCTTGACCACGGCAGAGGCTGTAATCTGTGACATCCCACAAGAAAAGGAGGCCAATCCTATGGCAGGCATGGGTGGCATGGGCGGCATGGGAGGCATGGGGGGTATGGGAGGCATGATGTAAATTCCCAATAAACTATTCGCATTTATAGTGTATGAACTCATAATAAGGTTACAAAGTTATGTATGTATGTGTTGCAAATGTGCAGTGAACGAATTATTTTCATTTATTGAGTCTGACGATTCATATAGAGTAGTGACAGCTACAATTAGAATTATTTAGTTTAATGTTTGCTTCAGTGGAGCAACGTGTTATTTTTTAAAATAAATAATAATAGTGTTGGTTATTATTATGTGTGTTTTATTTCTTTATTTATAATTGCAAATTAATAGCTTTTGTTTATTTTAATAGAATGCAATAATTTAAAATTTACATTCAATTATATATTTTTGTGTTCTTTTATTATTCATCATTTAAGTATATGTACACAGTGATTGAGGGTTCAATTCCCACTGAATGGAATGTGTTCATCTTCTGTTCTGTTCTTTATGGCTTAGTGCTTTCTGAAAATTCTAGATGAGCTCTATTCTCTTCCCAATTCCATAGCAATATTGTACAATAAAAGATTATTCTTATTTAAGTATAGTTTTAGATTTGTCAATTGCAATGTCTAAAAGGATAGAAATGGTCATTTTGCCCCCTTTTTATAACAACTCTAATGGTTTAGAAATTATAGACACAAATAATACTTTTTTTATTTAATTATTTCACTTAGAAAACATTAAATATGTAATATTTTGTAGAAAATAATGTAAAACAGTCAAGGAAGTATAATTTATTTAACTATCAATAATTTCATATTATAATTATGTGAAAAAAGTGTTGTTTAATGAATATTTAAATATAGATTTTGTGATATTACTCTAACTTTAGTTCACAGAGATAATGTTTATATTATAAGTATGAAATACACACAAAGTTGTCTACTTTTTAAATAGATATTAGAGGACCCTTAACCATACACTCTGGTCCCCATCCCAGGCATTGCCTTGAAGTCCTAATTCATGGGCGTAGGATTAGGGGTGACTTGTGACCAGCCCAGAATAGTTTTGTTATACCACCTTAAGTTTGACTAACTGCTAAAATCGGAAATATTAACTTCTAATATAATAATATATTTGAACCCAGGTCCCCTGACTACTTTAAGTAAGTCTCTGATAAATATAATGTCGGGTTTTTGAGTTAATTTGTTTTTGGGTTTTTTTTTT
>JBAIZZ010000060.1:0-122211 GCA_037355905.1 Heliconius aoede | reverse complement strand
TAAATACTCATGGTGTTAATTTAAAAAAAATGCATTTACTAAAGTTTAATAGTTAAGTATGATATAAATGTTATTATTTTATATTATCGTAATATGTATATTTATTGTGAGACTGTTTAAGTGTATGTAGTTAGAAAATTGTAGATAGGTTAAAAATGTTTGGTTCCTGGCTTAGTTTCATTATTTAAAATCCCAATAAATATTTTAAAACATTAAACGGTTTTTTAAAATAAATTAACATTTTAAAATAAAAAAATGTAGCTAAATGCTTTTTCCCTCATGTTGTAGGTTTATCAGCAGAGGGTGGGTATCACTTGTGCTGATAACACAAAATGCAGTAATAGATTCCTGCGTACTTATTTTTTTTTTATGTAAAAAAGATATTTTTATTTTTCTAATTCATTTATTTAGAAACCATTTATACACATTTACACATCATGTATATTATAGTTTTTTTTTATTCTATTAAAATAAACCATAATATCTAAAAAAATAAATCTTTAAGTTTGTAAAAATTATTGATAACAGAACTAACCAATTATTATACATAAATATATATATCTAACATACTGATTACTGATTATTAACAGACTAACACTACATTACTATACATCAAACCTACGAACATCGACTCAACAGTCGAAATTATTAACAAATAAGCCAATTTATAACTTTTATAAAATTTAATTCAATTATTTCTTTCTTTTTAATATTTTATATTTAGAAGTATGAATATGGATTAATCTTTTACAAAATATGTTGCAGTCAGAAAAAATATATAGTGTTAAAGTGGTTTACTTTGTACCTTTACCTACATAAACTTGACCTTTACAAAAACTTGTAATTTAAGCAAACAACTATCATAAATTCGAGATTTTTTAGGAAATTTCAAATTCTGGATATATCAAATTTTTCCAATAATATAATATGCATAATATATAAATACATATAAGCGCAAATAAACAGACCATAAAATATATGTCACTAGAATGATTGTTTTGATTGTTTATAGTAAGTACAGGCTGGGGCGGGGCTAGCTCGTGTAGCGCCCGTGTGCAATGAAACCCTGGCGCCCGCTCGGCCTGACCGTCGTGAAAAATAAAATGTTCAAAAAAGAAGCCAGTAGAGCGCTCGTTTGATAACTGACGCCACCGCGCTGGCTGGCGCCTTCTGTGACATCATTGTTGATGATGATGCTCTTAGCTGTCTCAGGGAGCGCCGCGGCGGCGCCCGAGGGCATTGCACACCCTACACTATAGGTTAAGCCGCCCCTGAGTACAGGTAAAACCATTTTCACACTAATCATAACAAATATCACTTTATTATTTACATATACAACATTTAAAAATTATGTACATTTTATACTCCACGTTATAAATAAAGAATTAACAAACGAAAAAGCATTGGGCGATTGAAACAATGATAATTCTTTATAACTAAAGATTTTGTAACAATTGTAGTGTTAAGTAAAATTTCTTATAATTCATGCGACTTACTCGCGGCTTCGCCTGCTTGAATAATTGAAGCAACCAACCAGTAGTTCCTGAGATTAGCATGCTCAAAAAAAACTATTTCAACTTGTAAGTATAAATAAGTAATAACGAAGCGAGTTTCTAATTACATATATTGACTTGAAATTAGTATTGAATTTGATTTAATCCCTAATGAGAACAAACTAATCAAACAATTTTTTTTCCGTTGCGGATTTAATTTTTTATAGTATTAGTTAATATCCTTTTATTTCATGTCACCACAAGACACACAGTAAATGTATTGAGTTGCTCTGTATTTTTAGGCCTTATTTTTTTTATATTTATTGGTCGAAGAAATAAAATTACCAAAATTTTGTGTCACAATAAATAAATAAATAAATAACATCTAAACAGTTATTTATAATATATAATTATTCTTTTATAATTTAAGTCTAATCCTCTTGTTTTTCTTCAGGTTCTATTGTGTTATCATCTTCTACGGACACTCCGACGGAAAGTAGTTTCATTTTGTATTCAGTCAATCTCGCATCCTACAGATAAACAAAGTAATTACAATAGAGTAAAATTAATTATATTAGTATGGGCCGTCGTGATGCAGGGGCACAAGGGTGTGACTGTAAAGTCGATAGGTTATTGGTTCGATTCCTACTTAGGAATTTAGGAGCTTATGACTTAAGGAAATTTCCTCAATCTCATCCTGGATCTCTCTTCATCTCACATCCACACATGTGATCTCAAATCCACACAAGTGATATCACCAAATAATGGTTTTTTTCTACACCCGTATTGAAATCAATTTATATCACTTCACAATTATTAAATTATTTAGATTATTAGAATTAGCAGGCCCACAAAATAAAATTAGCCACACAATTTATGGTCCATTATATTGATATTATTTAAATTTTCTCATTATTATAAGACAAAACGCGGCCTTCATCGCCGCAAATATATAACAGGTTAGCTTGGTATGAAGACACTACTCTCCATGTGCCGCTGCATGTTGAATGGCGGAACTCAACGCTACGCTTTTTAAAGGTAATTAAACTAAAAATATATGTTACCTGATCAGCGAGTAAGACTAATAAATCATCCTGATCGTTCTTCAGCTTCTCTAGTTCTTCATTGCTCTTTGTTTGAGCGTCCTTCGCCGCGAGCAGATCTTGTGTAAGTTTGTGAACTTCTAGGGTTAGTGTGCTAACCTTTAATATGGTTTTTTATTAGTATAGAATATAAAAACAAAATAAATTATTTACAGTAAATAAATAATAGTAGGGTATTAGTTCGTTTTATTTTTAGTGGTTTATATTATATTATAGGCCCTTTATCTTTAGTTTAGTAAATCTTTCCCATGACAGCAACAAGAGAATCAAAAGTATCTAATTTCTTCTTTCGTCATTTCTCTATTTATTATTATTACATTTTTATAATTGACACTGTTGCTGATGTAATTATCGGTTAGATTAGAATTGAATTGTTTTCATTCAGATAGAATGTAGTAGGACTAAATGCGGTGTTGAGGTCCGCAACACAACACGCAACGTGTCGAACTCCGCAGGAAGACCAGGTTTATAGAAACCTGCTATCAATCTGTTAAGCAACTTATTAGAAGAGATTTGTATTCTCTACAACTACTAGAAAATAAAGACCAATTATCAATTTTTTTACACTTCTAAATAATATAAAAACGTACGTAACGACATACGTAAAAAACATAAAATTACAATTACATTTCCAATACCTTAGCATCGTAATCAGCAACTCTTTGGTCCAATTTGACAGATTCAGGTTCACTGGTGCTAGTCGATAGTTGAGCCTTCAGTAGGGTGTTCTCGTCTTTTAGCATTGAGTTTGCTGCTAGCGCGTCTGTTAGAGCCGTCTGGGAAAAAGAGAGAAAATAAGAGTTTTTTTTATTATTATTATTTTTTATATATTATTTTTTACACGCCGATTATGTTGAGATCTCTGAACCGAACTACGTGATTTTTTTTTATTTGATGTGGATTATTTGTTACCAAAAATTTTTGATAGTTCGATTCAGTCCTTTTTTTTATAGTTATTATAATTTTTACAAAAATTCTTAACAAGTATTGCAAAAAAATAATACCATAAGAGGTCATTCGTGACGCAGAGGCACAAGCGCGCGACTATAAATGCAACGAGAATAAATTATTATTTATTAATATTTTCATTTCTTCTCTTTGGTGAAAAGGCAAAACACGGCGTTTTAAGTCCCACCACTCAAAACGCAATACCTCGAAAATTGGCTGACAAGTGGGGAACGCAGTGTCTAAATATTAGTTTCTCTCTGCCTACCTTGCTGTATTTGGGATACAGCATGAAGCTGAAAAAATAATCATTCTTACAAAACAATAAAATAAAATAAAAAAGTCAAAATACCCGCAAAGTCTGCGTCTGTTCCAACTGATACATCAGCTCCTGCAGTCTCGCGTCCTGTTGTCTTATCAGTTGTTTGTATTGAGCTAGTTCTTCTGTAACACTGTGTGCAGATTCGAACCCGCTGTTTACGGGGGGCGTGGATTCGGCTGTTACACTTTGTATTACGACACCTGAAAGAAAAAATAATGGAGAAAATGTAAGTAAAATTCAGATGAAATTATATTTGATTCCATTAAAGTCAATCTGCCAAATGTTGTCAATTTGAAATGGGCCTCGACTATTAATACTATATTTTACAAAGAAATTGTGATTTTTTGATGTGTCTATTAATTAAAAAACTATTTCGAAGGTGTAGTTATTTAGTATTTCTTTTTATAATTGAGCTTTAACTTGTATGTATGTATTTTATAAATTGTTGTTAATTTAAAATGAAAACTATAGAATTGAATCTATTCTGTTTGATGGGAAATCCTTTAGCAAGGGATTTTATTGTATTGGTACATCTTGTTCTTTAAAAAAATATTTTTTTGAAAAGAAGGAAGAGCTTCACGCTGTATCCCGCACACAGCAGGGTAGGCAGAGGGAAACTCGGTGTTAAGACACTACATTCCCCACTATCTGCCGTATTCTGGAGGCATTGCGTGTTGAGTGGCAGAATTCAACACCGCGCTTTGCCTCGACACCAGAGCGAAGAAAAATGGAAATATAAACGTAAGGAAATATTTCACTTCCTCGAGTGGGATTGAGCCCACAACCGTCGCGTTTGCGGGCGGCACCCTTGTGCCACTGCGCCACAACGGCTTCTAAGAAGGAAGAGCATATAAAGTTGTGTTAATTACATTAATGAGGCCGTTAGGGCGTGTTGCGGGTTTTACTATTATTCGGAGAAATAAATTATTTTTATTTCCTTACTTTGGTGATTAGACAACATACAAGCCGTGTATTGTGTGTGTTTGACAAATCAATACATAAAATCTCGAATTGGCATATTATGCTATAAACAAAATACAACGTGAAACTAAAAGAAATTTTTTTACACCACAGATTAAAAATAAAAGAAAAGGACGCTAACCTTCCAATCCCTTAAACAGTCTACAGAATTCATAATCGATCAGCACGTCGGATGGCTCAGCAGCTCTAAGTTGAGGGTGCTTCGCCGCCTTGTTGTACAACTCGTGTTTTGAGACTTCGCCTATTTTGGCCGTGAAAGTTTCAATGCCGATACGCTTCACTAACAACTGGCGAAGGGAATCGCGAGAATATGTTGAGTTCTCTGTGTTTTCTTCATTGAAGTGAACGCACAGAGCAAGTACGAAGGCGGAGAGGCCTAACATAAAAAAGCTTTATTATTTTTTTAGGTTGGCAAATTAGTAATTAACAAAAAACTTGTTTCTCTATTTTCAAAAATTTCATATAATACAAACTACAACTGAATCAACTCCACAATTCAAGTTTGAGTTGAGTTGATGATTTATTCATTAATTATGACTAATTTGGCTTTATTTCATTTAATTATATTCAATTGTAACTAAAATCATACCTTGCAACAAATATTCATTGTCGTCGTGCTCGTTGGAGCAGGTCACCGACACCAGGTAAGACACGCCGCCCGGCGCCTGCAGCAGCGCACCCACGGCAGCCGGGCAGTGCGCCGTCCACTGCGACAGCAGCATCAGGAGTGCTATCTGGAAACATTGACTTTGTTTTTATTTTCTATTTTTGTTTGGAGACTCCACATTTGGGCAGGAAACAGGATGGAGTGTCTTGACACTAGGTTATCACTTTTTGCAGCAGGATGCTGCATGATATAGATCGTGGAAATTACTTCAAAACCCCTTAACACAATCTATTTTAACTTTGCCAAAATTTTATCATCAAAAATAATAATAATAAAAATAACAATATACCAAAGAGCCTACCTTAGATTGAAACTTAGTAGTCTGCTGCAACAATAGCGTGCACTGATGCAACAGTGAGACCGGTGCACTACCTATGTTGGTTGCTAACAACACTCTCAACAGCTGCTCCTTCTGCCCCGTATTGTCTATCAAGGCATGCATCAGACACACTGAGGCGAACCAATTGGAAAGGATATCTGAAGAGAACAACCCTCCACAGAGAATTTGACCGCTGGTTAAGCTTGAAACCTCACTTGAGGATGGTAACAAGGTTAGGACTAAGTTAGCTTGACTTATTTCATTGTGGTAGAGATAGCTTTGGAAACAGTAGAGGACTGCACATCTGTAATAAATTTCAATTGTTTTTATTTGGAAATAAAACTTCATTTTCTTTTTGCTTTATGCTAGTGAATCTATTTTGGGCACACTAGTGTAAAGCTTGGCTTGGTGTGTGAATATTCTGAGCTAGGGTATCAAATATGCCATGTTTAAATTAAACTAACAATTTTAGTATAAACATTCCCTCTATTTGTTTTTTTATAGCTTCACGCTGTATCTTGCAAACCTTTTTTATAAAATTGAATAATAAATTGGATTTAGAAAAAAATGTATAATAACAAATTTTCTTCTAAAGTAACACTAAAATTATAAACAAAAATACAAATGATACCAATAAAAAAAATCCTTACCTCAAAGAAAACGGCTGCTTCTCATTCACCATGGACATCAACAGCACTATAATAGCTGGTCGTGGGGGATAAGATGGCGCTATCACATTCCCAATAAACTCCTGATTAACTGTATCCCCTCTGACAACTTCAGCAACAGTATTAATAGTTTCCGTTAAAATATCAGCTGGAACGCCACTCGCCATTAAAATGTTACACAAAGAGTTTAACAAGCCGACATTTTTCATTATTTTCTGACAGCTCGATATAATCTGGGCTGAATTACTCGGTGATACCAAAGTCCTGACAAGTTTCAACATGCAATGAACGTTTGAGACTTTTTGCGGAGACCAACCGATATCCTCGGCTTCCTCCGGCATGTTGAACATTGGCAGCATTTTTTGTATATAACTGCCTTCTTTGAAAAAATTTATGTTGCTACTGTTGTTTTTTAGCAAATTTAACATTAGTAGAAGACAATCTTCTACTATGATACCGCCATCCGAATAACCTTCAGTATTGACAATTTCAAATAATCTATCAAAGGCGTTTTCAAAAGCAACGATTTTTTGTATATTAGCATTGCCTTTGGTCAATCTTATAAGCAGTAATAACGCCTCATTTCTTATAACTTCTCGATTGTCGGATAATAAGTCCATCATTTTAGACACCCCCATAGGTTTATCGAGTATAATTTCTTGAATATCTTTAGTCCTATTCGTTAGAAGAGAAGTAAGGAGTTGTACTGTGGACAATCTAACTCTAAAATCATATTCATCTAAAAGGTCCAAAACTAATTGTATATTTCGCGGATCTTTGATGAACATTTCTGTGAACTGATCTCCAATGTTTATGGGCAAGTGTGGTTTGTCCTCTTCTTCCTCAAATTGAGATGGTGACACAATATTGTTAAGTGTATCGAGCGCATAGTTTATTGTTTCGTTGTCCGCTCTGTCGAGCTCTAATATCTGGAAGATTAATAGTTACATTACTATATTAAAATTACTGCGCTAAACAAGGCCGTTCCATTCCATTCCATTCCGTTCCGTTATAAATTCCTACGAAACCGCACACTGCCACGTATCCAGGTGGTGCGGATTATATTTTAACTTGTGACGTACTGTGCGGTTAGAAAATTCGGCGGCAGGTAACGGGTCAAACAGTTCTTTAGAAAATTTCCCATGATAAGTGCGGTATAGAACGCACAGCAAAGGAATGTCTATACGCTGAGCCAAAGTGTCAAGCCTTTCACAGATCATTTGGTCTCCAATGATTCGCACGGCTATACAATACATGAGGTTTTTTTCAGCGATTAACGGGCAAACTTGTGTCTTCAGGGGATTAAATTGAAACAAATTCCTTTCACACCATGAGGAAACATTCCCGAGGGATGCCTCAACAGAAGACACGAATTTATTTCAGCACTGTTCAGCGTTTTTCCGAGAACGACTGAATGCTAAAATCCTATAGCATGTCATTGATATGCAGAAGAAACAGTATACGGGTCAGCACACAGCCTTGGGTGACACCAGCGTTCACGGGCATGGGCATACAAAGAAAACCGTCGCTGTTAGGTTTCCTCTGCCTATCGTAAAAAACACACACAATGATACATATATTGTGTAAGTACTTTGATCATTATAATTTTTATCCTTACTTTGGTAGGGCAGACTAACAGATCCTAGTATCAAGACAAGGGCCAAGTTGTTCTAATTTCTTTCCAAATTTGCAACTTAATTATTTTGACATTGCAATTTTTAAATTGCAATATCTCTGAATCTCTGAAGTTGAATGACAGTATTTAGCAACACACTGTCTTGGCATAGGGAAATGATAATAATTATTTTTCCTGAGAGTGCATCAAAGCCACAACAATTGCACTTCCCACTATCAGTCAGGCTCTATCCCACTATGCAACAAAGGCCTCAAACAAATCACTATTTATTAAAAATATAATACAAAAATTACCTGTTTTAAAGTATCTAAGCCTTGAGCACCAACTTCAAGTCTGTACTTCCTTGATAATGCTTTCAATGCTCTGCAAGCATCTCTTCTGTCTTCTAACAAGGTTGAGTTACTAGCTCTTTCTACCAGTCTTTCCACCTGTTAAATTAATTAGAAAATTCACATATGTTTATAACTGATTTGATAACTTTCAATAAATACGACTATGTATTCTTTTATATAAAGATAGCTGTAAGAATTTTCAAACAGGTGAATATATCATCAAATTAAGAACCATGAAAGTAATTTTCTCGTATTATTTATTGATTAAAATAACTATGACGACCTCTTACTTCGTATAAATCTTTCATGATTATTATAATATTTGTAAAGATGTTTATTTCACTTGGGACAGTAATAAAATCACACAATACATGTCACATGCAACTCCTCCCACATCTATATTTTGAAATTTATAAATTCTCTCACCGCTATATTTATAAATAGGTCAATTAAAATTTTTAACTGAAAAATTTAGTTACCGTATCAGCTACGGACGGCTGTTGTCCAGTTTCAGGAGCTCCTAGCACGGTTTTGAGTCCGCTTTTTAAAAAATCCATTGTTTTTCTCGGTGTAAAACTTTTAAACACAAGTTTATTTAATTACTGTAAGAAAAACATTGCTAAATTTTCGAAAATTTTAGAAATATTATTTATATGAACGACACGTCAGGGAATAAAATTTGACATTTGGCAGGAAAATTTTGTAATATCAATATTTCATGTTGACTTTTTGCTTATTGCAAGTGCGAAAAAATAAATTAATTAAGAACGAAAATATTGATTTATAATAATGTATTAAATTATTTTTTTATAAGAAATACAGCTTTCCAAGGGTCACGAACATATTTTACACTTAATCATAAATATAAAACTGTTGAGCTCGACCATCATTATAAACGTGAAACGTAACAAAGATGCGTCTGTTAAAATATTGTTGTTCTTGTTATTTTGACAAATGTTCTTAATTTAATAATTTCTTCTGTGTTGTTCGTCACTGAAAACGTTTTTGTATAAAGAAATCATTATAAAATGGCTACTGATCTAAATTCAAGCTTTAATGAACAATATATCAATATTAATACGAAACTTAAAAAGTATGTATTACCCGTTTTTACTATTCAAAACAGAATAAATTTATGACTTAAAATTAATATTATACGTTAAACATATAATTCTTAGGAGATTCATGCGAAAACCAAATATATCTGAAGCAACAAATGAGTTCATAGCTTTAGCAATACAATGCGAGCATTCTGAACAACCAGCGTTTGCTGGTCAGACTTACATCGGTGCTGCAAAGTGTGAGGCATCCGCTGGCAACGTTCTTGGTGAAGCTGAACAGTATATATCAGCTGCACGACAATTCATGAAGGCAGAGAAAAAGCTCACTGCTTTAAAATTCCATAGCCCTGATAGAGAAAGTTTAGAAGTATGTAAAATATATTTTATATTGAAATTTCATAAATCTGGCATTATTCAAGACCAGAATGTGGTCGATTATTTTATTGTTTGGTTTAGTGGATACATGAACTCTTCAGAATAAAGATATAATATTTTTTGTTTATGATCTACATATTGGTTGCTTAAGAACCTTTTCTCATGTTTCTAAGAATGATATTAGTAGTGCTAAATAGCATTATAGCACATATTAACCTATCAATGTTTTTTTAAAATCAATTTTATAATTTTAGGCTGGCATTAGTTGTTATCTACAAGCTTACAGTAAATATCCTGAGAAATCTTCCACAAGAACTTCAATTCTTCTGGAATTGGCAAATGAGCTTATTAGACTGGATTATAAATTGGAAGCTCTGCATTATTATGAAATAGCTGCTGATACTATAGAAGATAAAACTATGAAACTAATGTGCTTGAGGAATATGTTGAATTTACTCATTGATTGTGGTAAGGCAATTAAGCAGAATTTAAATACTGTTTTTATTGTCAATTTGATTCACACTTTATCATGCATATAATAGGGTAGTTACGGAGAATTTAGTGTCTAGACACTCCCAACTATTCCCCTAAGAGAACATAAATCCAGTATTGTGTCATTATTTTTATATTCTGTTGCTGACCAACTGCTCTATAATAAGCTTTGACTTAATAAAACCGTTTTTTTTTATTATAATTTATGATACCCGAAACTTTTGATCTTAATATAATAATTTTATTATTTTTAGATAAATTCAACATAGCTTTAGAAACAGCAAACAAAATATGTGATTCAAAATTTTATATACCAGAAAGCATTCTAACTGAGTAAGTGAATATATTCTAATTTTTATAAATAATAATAATGTATGAAATAAGAACATATTTTTTTACAGAGTAGATATAATGCAAATCCACATCTCAATCCACAGTTTCTATTACCAAAGAAGGGATTTATGCTTTTATTTAATACTGTATTCTGTATATGACATGACAGACATAGAGAACTTAGTAGTAAGACACTCCATTCCTTATCTTTTATGCAATTTCTGAGACATATCTTACCAGGGTCAGGAAATAAAAATATTTAAATTCCTCAATTGGAAATCAAACCCATAACCCTTCACAATTAGAGTTGACTACTGATCCTCTGTATCATAATGGCTTCAATCTTTTCTTATATGTATTTAATACATAATTTTACCAAAATTACTAATTTAAATACCATTTCTCTTTTTAGGATTCAAGTTATAAGAGTATTTTTAGTTCTCATAGCGGCTCCTGATTTAGATGTCATATCAGAATCATTAAAACAATTGTTAGATAATTTACTCAATGATGAAGACAGTGAAAGTAAGTATCTTAAAAAGTGCAATAATATGATTCTCTTTGTCTATAAAATGATACTTAGAATACTCTTAAATAAAAATGGAATCATAGGAACATGGAATTAAAAATCAAATATAGTCTACAGGAGGGGGTGGCAACGTTTTTAATGTAAAGAGTGAAATACTTGATAAAAAATGGGGCAGGTGACAATTATTTTTGACCTAACAAATTTATAAAAATAATATTCATATTTATAAAACGCGCACAGGTATCCCTAGCACCGTCATATCAACTGCAAGTTCAAGTCATTCAGTCAGTCAGATTTTAGGAATTTTAAAATTTACGATTTGAATTGCTTGTCTAAATTAACAATAGTTTAAGGATGCCCTAAAATTTATTAAATAGTTTAAGCGCCCAGTGGCGCGTTGCCGGAGGGTAGGTACAGGGCAATGGAGTAGGTACTTAGTGTCCAACTCCTTTGCCTATTCTCCAACCAATTGAGTCTTATTATCGAGAGTTGCGAGTGAATGAAATAATTCTTTCCTCTGAGTGAGAATTGAATCCACAATCACACAAAGGCTCCACAAATTAAATTATTATTTAAGTTTATTTAATTTCAGGTATCCCATTCAACATATCCCTAAAACTAAAGTTACAGTCAATCATAATTTCCACTAAATCAATGGACTATCAAGCCTTAATAAGTGTAGCGGCGGAAACACAACAGTATTTGACACGACAACAGAAGTATCTGTTAGAAACACTCATAATGATGAAAAATTGCGAATAATTATATTTATTTGTTATTAAGATTTAAATTATTTTTGACATTAGTAGCTATAATATTATAGGAAAAGAAATTTACAGCAATTTTTATATTATGGCAATGTAAATTTAAACGTTTTCTATTTTACTTTTATATATATAATTTGACACATCAGCTTAGACAGATGTTGCCTAGTGTTAAAGCACTATATTTTTCGCTTGACGAAACACTTTGTGTTAGATGGCCACATTCAATGTTACATTGTACTGTCTACACGGGAAATAAAAATTGTTAATTCCCCCAAGTGAAGATCAAACCCACAACTGTCATGCTTACAATTAAGTCCCACAATGGCTTCGTTTTAGATGATTAATTATTCTTTATAATATTTTTGTTATATTTTACTGTGATATTTTTGTAGTCAAAAATACAATTTTTATTTTGATTTTTTAAAATAATGTAATCATTAGGAAGATAGAAATAAACAAAACATCCATGCAATTTGGCATTTTTATTCAATTACAACTCCATTTTTTATTTGTTTTTGGGTTACACCATTTTTTCTGTCATTGTTAAGAAACTATATTAGTTAATAGTTCACTTTGTCATATGTAAAAGGTTTTTATTTGTATTAAGACTTTTTATCGACGCCACTACTGTCTATATTCAATTCATTGGAAGGCAAAGCCTCGATGACTGGATTATCAAAATTGACTTCCTTGTCAATAACAACATTATCAACAGTTAATTCATTTCCGAAGTTTGTAGTGACATCAACTATCTTATTTTGCTTAGAATGATACCACATTTCATCAAATTCGTCATCCTCGTCACAGTAGAATTCATCATCATCATCACTCTTTCCTTTCTTCTCATTTGTTTTTTGCCAACAGTATTCAAATGGATAGCTTATATTTCTATTGTCATCAGGTGCTATCTCAAATCGTGAAGACAAGCTGTTGTATGTTGTATGAACCCCTTCTAGAAGATTGACATCGACTTCTTCGAAGCCAGTGATTGATTTGAACAAGTCATCTGCTGTTTTGATATCTGGTACTCCTTTCTTTTCAAAGAACTGGAAATAAAAATACAATAGAAATTTTAAGTGGTGAAACAATAGTATTGCACAATATTTAACAATAATATTATGCAGTTAAACATGTTGCATATAAACATAAACAAATAATGTTGTTTTATCATCACACAATTTTTGTATTAGACAGGCTTTACAATGATTATGTTCCTATATATTTTCCTTTTTTTGTATTACAGTACTTACATTATCATTATTTATTTGAAAAACTTACATTTATAATGTTGCGACAATCCCTTAATAGAAATTCTAATCCATTTGGATGATCAGGTTGTACCGATTGAGAGACATCAATAAACCAACACTTGTTTTCCCACCAAAGTATATTATATTCCGAGAGATCAGCATGGACAAGATGGCCAATGTTATACAATTTGTGCATGGCATCTACAACTTCATGATATACACTCTCCCATTTCTCAGGCTTCATGATAACATCACGTAATTTAGGTGCTGACTTGTTATCCTTCCCAATGAAAGACATTACAAGTATATGCTTCTTCAAACATACCATTTCTGGGCAATTGAGACCAATCTTTTGAATTCTCATCATATTGTGCATTTCCTTCTCTGCCCACATGTGTACTATTTTCCTTGGATTCTGCTTTGAGAAGCGATCTTTGAACCTATAGTCAGCTTCAATATATTTGTCTCGAGTTTTAAACTCATTTAGAGTTGTTTTGAAAACCTTTATTGCACATTCCTTAGGTAATACCATGTCAGGGAAAGATTGGTCACTGTTGGCATGTAGTACAACAGATTCTTTGCCAGTCGATATGACCCCATTAATATCTTCTAACATACCTTTATTAATTAATTTAAAAAGTATAAGTCTAGTAGCCTCGTCGAGACCCATCTCGGCAGTGGCTTGGCTTTCTTTCCTGTCTAACATCTTATGCTTGCGAGCTTGACTCCATCTGGTATGCTCCTTTAGTTGATTGAACACAGAGTTTGATAGTTTCATGTCGAATCCGGCGCCGTCGCCCGTGCACACCTCGGGAGGGAACGCCATTACTTTACACGCATTCCTCCTACCATTGATAACACTATCGTGCTTCGTAACCATTTCTCCATCTTTCATAATGAATCCTCGTTTGGGGAGGCTTGCAAACTCTTTTTCGTTAGTTTCAAATCGATCCCAGTCTTTCTTTCCAGCGTTTTCGAATTCTTCATCATCATCTTCAGAATCGTAAACGAGGTTTTCAGGAACATTGCGGTAATTGTCGAAGGACACTGTTACTTTAGCATCTCCGTTCTTCTTTTTCTCAACTCTCTTAATTTCGTCATCATATTCTTTGTCAAACTGGCATTGCAACACTTTGGCAATGATGGCATCGGAGTCGCAGTATCCTTTTGCACTTGATTCCTCGATCTGCTTGAGCATTTCGGGGGAAAAGTCATTTGATTCAACAACTACGTGTTGATCTGAAATTTGTTCAGCAAACATCAATTCTTCTTTTACCTGCAAACCTTTTGCATACTCTTCAGACATGATCTCAGATAAATTTTGCACGTCGGCGGGTGCTGAAACTTTCTTCCAAGGATTCGACATTTTATAAAAAATATAATTATATCACAGTCTTTAGAGAATCAATAATAAATAATATATTAATATATTTTGTAATAATAAAACAAGATTATTTCACAATAATGTGTTTTTTCTTCAAGGTGATTTTAACAACAGATAAAATTTAAAATGTTACCATTGCTATATAGACTTGTGGCAAACACTGCAGCAATCGAAAATCATTCAATTATTATTTTTCAATTTCTCGATTGTTAGAAATCGAAAACAGTAAACGTTTTAAAAAAAACAAGATAAAAACACATATCGTGAATATGTTTCTAACGTATTCGGAAAGAGATTCTAGTTAATTGCAATAAGTGATATGTCCCAACACCCTCTCGCAAGCAACTGCCCGCGTTTGACTGTTTTTTTAATACACTTTATATCAGTTTCCACAACTAAAACCCTTATATCCTCCACAAAAGTTGCTGAATCATTACTTAAGGAGAGCGTAAACAAATTTTAGTGGTCAACTCAAGAGATTGCTAATACCTATACCATACCTATATTTAAATCCCGACTGATCCCAACAATTTGAGACTTGTCTTTATACTACCCACATTTATTAAAATCTACGCGAAGATTATTTTCAATCAAATGCTGATGCACTTTCACTCACAATCTGACTAATCTTATGCATGATAAGCAGTATGCCTTTACTAAAGGTCGCTCGACTACTGGTGCTGGTATAGAATTTATAAAGAGTATATATGAGGCTTGGAAGGGATCGCAGGATGCTCTTGGCATGTTCTATGAACTGTCTAAGGCCTTTGATTGCGTTCAGCACTCTACAATGGTCATGAAGCTACACCATTACGGCATAAGAGGATAATCTTTTATATCTAGAGACATTATTGTAAAGTCTGGAGTACGCCAAAGTACGCGCCTGGCCCTCTATTATTTCTTATATTCATTAATGATATAAAACTTGCGCTGACTGGTCGTAAATTTTTATTGTTCGCTGATGATCTCAAGACTTTTTACCCTGTGGCGAGCCCACAGGACTGCGAAATGTTGCGTAGAGCCCTCCGTGCATTGTCAATCTGGTGCCATAGGAATTGTCTAATACTTTATACATCTAAATGTAATCATGAGATTCTCCAATTCCGAAAATACTATATCCGAGCCTTATCACATTGACAATGTGGTTACTACTTGAAACGGTAACAGATTTCAAAGATTGGGGAGTGACATTCGATAACAAACTAACTAACAAAAATACATTAAACATATTGAAAGCATTAGTTAGTCGGATCGTCGCATTAGTTAGTTAGTCGGATTCATAAGGCGCATGACAAATGATTTATCTGATCCATACATTTTTCGTCATCTTTATTTAACTCTTATCTGATCGATCTTACTCTATGCGTCTCCAGTACGGTCGCCAATTTACAAAAATCTTGATAAACGTATCGAGACAGTTCAACCCAAATTTTTTAACTTAGTATCTTGGAAGCTTCGCTGTCCTCTACCTAGCTTCTCACACGTGTATCACCAAATTACTAGTTTCTTAAATCTGAGCTCACTTTTTATAATTTGATAAATAACATCAACTACTGCCCAGAATTACTATCTTATGTAAACTGCAGAGTCCCGAGTCCGGTAGCTAGAACCAACCATTGGTTCCATGCTCCATTATAGAGAATGTAACCAAATGTGAGTAGATTAGCAAACGAACTGCGAATTGATTTGACATTCCTACCGCCGACTCAATTTACACGTGAAAGTAAAACAATCACACTAGTCGTTTATTCATAGTCTGTCTTCATTTTATTTGCTTTATGTGTGGTATATGTGAAAAGAAAAATATCAAGATTTTTTTTTTAATATTTCTATTTTGTTGAGTAATAACTCATTATATATATATATTTTGTAGGTGAATTGTAATTGGGCGATTGCCTGCATAAATAAATATTAATTCTATCTTTAAGTTTTCGGTATTTCATTAATTATATAATACATATCATTTATTGTCCTTTTACCGTAAAAATTGTATTATTTGAAATTGATCTTGTTAATATTTAGTGTTCATTAAAGTTTCTGTTGTAAGGAAAGTAATGTTCTTTAAGTAAAATATGTTTTACGTTATCTTGTATTGGTAATACTTTGCAGTACTCGAAAGTTTATATTCATTGTGGTAGAATTTGTGTAACTGACGATGGTGCAATAATTTTTAGTGTTTTAATTGGATATTATAAATTTAATTAATATGATTTTTTGTCTTGCAGAAGCGAAGTATTCGCGCTACTTCGACTTCGACTCTAAAGATTCATCAAGGCAAAAATTTAAAGAAATTAATATATCAACAGTTGCATCTCAATACATTTTTGAAAATGTTATAAAATAACAAAGAAATGATAAAAATCAAAAATTTATGGAATGCACAAATTTACAATAAGATGTGAATAATCTAAACAGTTTTACATTTTTAAAACTAAATTACAGGAATGTAAAAAAAAGAAACAAGGAGAATGAAAAAGAAACTGGTTTTTATAAATTTATTTACACCCTAAAGTTCATTTCGCGGCCTTTTTGCCAGGTTTGGCAGTTGCTTGTTGGGCCTTGAGGACCTTTACGATTTTCTGTTCCTCAATGAGGAAAGCTCTGACAATGCGTTGTTTAACACACTTATGGCAGAGAACTCCACCATATACTCGCTTCACAGTCTTTTTGCGATAGCAAAGTCTGGAACGTTCTGCGGGTCTGGCAGGTTGGATACCTCTGAGCTTGCTCTTGCATTGACCACATCTCGGGATCTTCTTGGGTTTCTTTACATATTGATAGACCAAACGTCCACCTGGTGTTCTTACTCTGTAACAATAAAGTATTACAAGTAATGAATAATTTATCAAATGATGTAACATATTTGTTTCTTCTTGATATTACTATTAAAATAAATTTAATTGTATTTAGGTAACTAACTAACAACACTTTTATTTTTAATATAAATTTCATTTAAAAATTATCTTTATCAATATATTAATATGATGGAATGGATTGTTTTTATAATAATAAAAAAAACCTAAATGAAAATAATTTATTTCCCTTATAGTAGTATAAGTAAAACAATATAAAACTACTTTATTTAAAATATATGGACAAATACTTTTGTATTAAGTAGTATAATCTGTTGCTATAGAAGTGTATAATATTTTATGAGTCGACAGGTCCTTTAGTATTATAAAATGTGTAGCAAAATAAATATTTATTAACCTTGTATAGCTTGTTCAACTTCACTATATAATTTTATACACCTCCACACTGTATCCTACAATAAGTAAGGCAGGCAGAATAATTTTATTATATTCCATTCTCTGCTTTGTCCAAATTCAAGAAATTACATAGTCTGGCAGAACTAAATACTACATCAGAAACAAGAAATAAAAATACAATATGCCATTGGACTTTACCACAGTGGACTATTATCATATGTAAATCAATAGTTAGGGATATTCAAGAGTACTCAACAACTTTCCTGTTAGTTGGTAGTAGTTCAATTTAAAAACATGGGTAATTTAGGTTAAAATTATAAGCTTTTTTTATTCTTAATAATGTAAATGTGTCTAAACTTAATTCTATATCATACACACACAGATTTAAATAAAATTTACAACTTAATTACCTATGAATCCATCATTTAAGGATTTTGTTATAGGTTTTATAAAGTTAAAATGAACATGAGTAAAATATTATTAAAAAAAGTGTAAATTTGTACAGCTTAAAATTCACAATTTAGTATATTATGCCACGTTTTCAATCGACTTTATAGTGTAAGCTACCTTAATTTTTCAACTTAGGTTATGGCAGCAAATACCGCTAGTTTTAGGTTATATTTATAAGCACTTTTTGACAAAAGTCTAGACATAAATATATTTAACAATTACCCATGAACAGCTGTATAAATCTTTGTACGTACTAATTTAAAGTACATTAAATATATGTTATACTCACATTCTCCTCTGATTTGACTTGGTGTTGTACGACAACCGTCGCCTAAAAGTAAGACGCTGTACCATTTTCAAGCTGAAATATAAAACAAATTAGGTGTAACAGACACTAAACTGTTTTATTCACTATAACACTAATAATATTTTCTTTAAATAATATACGATTTAATTAGATTTCTTTTCACTTGGACAAAATCCGTACCTTTTTGACAGCTGTTGACAAGAAAAGAATAACAATACTTTCCTATGGTAACATTTTGTTACAGTCTGTTTTATTTGGACTATTTCTTTTAAAAAAAATTATATCAATAATAAAATAATAATTAATCTTCTTATATAATTCTATAAATCTGTTATTGCAATACTTTCTTTTCGATTATTAAGACGATTTAAAAAAACACGTAAAACAATCAGAGCATTCTATAAGATTATAAAAAACATTTCACAAAACTAAATATTTTGATAAGGTGAAATGTATTTTTGATAAGATCTTTTAAATGCAAACTTTTAATCTTTAAAACTTAAAGTAGGAATAAATTATATTTAAATAACTTAATTTTAAAGATATTTTCTTAGTTAAAATTAGGTAACAACGAGAACGTACTTATAATTTTGAATTTTTGTGAGTGGCTACATTAATTACAAGGTTAGTAAAATGGCTGCCGTTGTGTGATGGTTTTGGTGTTTGTATTTAAATTTTGAGATAAACCGCGTTTCTTAGTAAAAAATCATCAAATATGGGTACGTAAGCTAAAAATGTCATTAAAATACAATTTTATAATGTATATATAAGTAAACAAATTATTAAGAGTCTAGTCATTGACATTCCATAGAAGATAACAGATGATTAAATTGTCTTTTTCGATCAAAACATGGAATTCATTATTTCAATAATATAGTATAAATAATTATTAATAACTATAATGAAGCTATTGTATAACTTATATATGATACAATATATAGAAATGTCGTGTTCAATAGTAAATTGTGTCTGTTTTCGTAAACATGACATAGATGCCTATATTATGTTATTAGTCTTATTTGACTTTTAGCACATAATATTAGTATTAAAAATATGACGACTAATATTATAATTTTAAAGTTTTTGGATAAGTTTTAATTCGTAAATTTTTGAAAAAAAAAAATAATTAAAATCCAATTGTTTAGTTTGTGTTTTTATCAACAGATGTCAGTAAAGACGTGCAAGAGTTAAATTTAAATATGATTTTTAATTAATTATTTAATTTTCGATAATATTTTTAATATAAGTAACTCAATCATTTCTTTGTCACTAATATAATTTTACTGTGTTGTAACTGTGTGTGTGTAAGTTAATGCAAAACACAGTATTGTTTACATCTTTAATGTGAACTTATAATTTCTTTTCATGTTGCATTGTAAGTTAGTGAGATATAAATATATACATTTATATGTGATTTTAATAGAATCTTTATCTACTAGTAATATTAAGGGTAAAGTTGGTAAGGATGGATGTTTGTATCTTTTACATCTTATATTTCCCTACACACATAACTTTAAAATAACTTCCGCCGAATTCTAGAGGAATTGCGTGCTGAGTGGCGGAAGTCAACGCCGCTCTTTTACCTCGACACCAAATGAAAATATAAATGTAAACCAATATTTTATTTCCTCGATTGGGTATCGAACCCACAACCGTCGCGTTACAGTCACAATCTGGTGCCGGTGCGTCACAACGACCTCAAACCGCTCTTGCTCTATCAAGGTGACACTAATGATAAAAAATTATCTAATTCAAAAACATGAAAAATTTAATATAACAGGGTTCAAACTCTTACTTTTTGAAACTGTTAAGTAATTTGAGTTAGTTGGTTTGATGTTCAAGAGTAGGTAGAATGTTGATATTATTTTACTTGCAAAGTTTGAAACTTCACTTTTACAATATTTAATCACAAACTTGTATATTTTCCCCATTTATTTGCCTCCTACTAAAACCGAGATATTGTATGTTGAGTGAAAATTTAACTTAAGCAACTTTAAAAATAAAAGATATAAGAATTGGCAAATTTTTGAGTATGATAAGTTCACATTCACATTGAGAGTCAAAAGGATTCGAAATTTAACACTTTAGTAAATATACAATATTTAATTAAACTAAATTATATTTACCTAAACCAAATGAAATAATAATCTAATAGTTAATAAATTTTAATAACAGCATCTAATTTCAGAAGATGAAGGGCTTTAATGTGATTTTCCTTTAATCTCGACGTAACTAATTCGGAATTCGACTTCAGCTTGTTTTAAGCGATACGCGCGAGTTTCATTTGAGGTGTCAGACATAAGCTTTTATAAAATGTTCAAAGGAGCTTTGGTTATATGTTAAGTGTAAGGCGGATATACTGTTTGGTTTTCAGCGGATAATCCTGTTGTTTTTCTTAGTTCGTTGTTATCTCTCGAACGTTGTATCTCAGACAGAGCCTAATATTGCTTCATTCTTTTTTTTAGTTTCTTATGGAAGGATCGAACCCATGACCATCGTATAATTGAAGTTTTTTTTAGAGAACGTGAAACTTTTAAGTTCTTCCTTTCCTTTGATAACCGTCTACTAAAGTATTTTTCTTTCTTAAGTGTAGAGAAACATTGAAAGAAAGCCATATTCTTTATAATCGTTATAATAAAACGAAATGAAAAAGTGAAAAAGCACAATCAAATAATGAAAACGTGGATAAATATTATTTATTTTTGGTCCAAAGTTCTAATATTTCATGGTCACCGCTCTCGAAGGCGAGAGAGGACTTGATTCGGGGAATCGTTCGACATTGAGATGGGTCATTTTGTAATAACAATAGCATACGTCTAGGGTTGGAAACGAGCAAAGTGTGCTTAAAATGATATATTTACGCTATTTGAAAGTGTGTGTGAGTACTGTGGAACACAACGCCGTGCATTGTCTTGTCACAAGAGCGAGAAATCATTATATTATGTCGGAAAGTCACATAACTATGCTTTTGAAAAGTACTAAGTACACTTACTTAGGTGCATTTTAGTTAAGTTCTTATATAAAACCAGGAGATTTTGTGTCTTCTTAAAGTTATTAGATAAATCATAATAATAAATTCTGTAATTGTTTCTGTGTAACTGTAAAAACAAAACTAATAAGCACTGTTCAGGAATATTGAAAGGATAAAAATATGTGGGATTAATGTCAATGTTCCATCTTACGCTGGACCAGTCGCCAGTGTGTGTAATAATAAAACACTATCACTACCCAATAGTGTTCAATCAAACAAACTACCTTTATAATGTTAGTATAATTTAGTGCTCTTACATCGTAATTAGTTGAACCTATTTATAATTGGAGTTGTTTGTTGAATAATATTATAAACTGTAACGTCTTATTTAGTCCGTTGTTTGTTATTAACCGAATATTTCGTGAATCACTGTGTTTTATAAAGTATGAATCGATTTCACCAAAAGTATAATAAATACACATTACTAATGCGTTTACTTTAGTTTTCAGTGATACGAGAATCATCTCAATCTTAAAACAAATCAGTATATTAAAGTTTTAAAAAATGATATATTTTTATTCGAAATGTCTTGGTGTGGTAACCCTAAACACTGGTTTTCGTTTTTTCCGCGTCAGGCTCCCGCGCGACAATGCTCGCTCTTCAACCTGATTATACTATTGTTCCTACACGTCTCGTACACCTTACATATATATAGTCTATAAGGAATTATTGTGTATATGTATTATATTCTTGTGCTTTATATATTATAACGTCGTAAAGGATAGTTTGCGAGTCTTACAGTCAAGGGATTCAAATTCAGAAAGTCCACAATTTATAATCTTATATATAATATTAAATATAACAGTACTACAAAGATAGTTAAATTAAAAAGTTTAAAAAAATAGTCAAAATATATATGTACAAATTGAATGTATTACCAGTACAGACACGTTGAAACATTACGATAATTTCTTTCTTTTTCTATTTCACTTCGTATAGTTATTATCTTATTTAAATGTATATATATTAGAGATATACGGAGATATATAATATATTACCAACCTACTATTTCGAGAAAAGTCTTTATAATGATCGTTTCGTTAGATATGTTAATTTAAATGACCACAAGTTTTATTCTACAAAAGGTTCTCAAACCAAAGCCTTAAAGAATTTTTCGGACATTTTTTCCGTCTACGTTTTTTTATTATTTCACACACTTCATAAAGAAGACAGAGATTCTGGTAAGTAAAGAGTGGGGTTGAGTTACGTCATGGAACAATGTGACGTAACCTCAACCCCACTATTTTAACAAACTGAAATGAAATGATTTTTTTATACTTTATAATGTATGGCACGATATCGTTGACATTTATTCATTTATTATATTTTCTTTTATTCATTCACAATGTAATGTCAGAAGTATCTGAAATGAATGTATATCCATAGGATATATTAATAAAGGCAGAGGCCTATATAATCGTATCTAGGCTTGGTACAGGCTCACAGAACATCTCATTAGTTGGTTTTCAGTGCGTAGGATGAAAAATGACTAGATATCGGCGTCCCACGCTCCGTGATGCCAAATAGAAATGATAATGTTACTGTTTAATTATATTTCACAATGCAGTGAACGCATTTATTGTGGAAGTTAAATATTTATTTTTTTTTTTTTGAAAAAATTTTTAAGACACTCCGTTTCCTATTTTCCACTCAATAAATGGAAATCAGACAAAATGGCGTTCACACATTGTCACGCATGCGGTGCGTGGGGAACAGAGTGTCCTAACTCTAGGCTTGCTATTTTTTTAACCCCCGCAAGACTCTCTTACCTTAATCGTAAATAACTTTAACAAGAGTACTGCGAGGCGCGAGAAAATCACTTTCAAATAAAAAGTGATTGAGGCAATCGTGCAGACAATTAGGCTGGGATGGATAATATAACCATTCTCGATGGTCGTTTACTTCGGCGGGACGAATTGGAAACTGTCGGTAATGTGTTCGTGTAATTGTAATATCCTCGACGCCGGATTGTGGTCATTTTTTTTTTGTTTTTTAGTTTTTTGTGTTTTTCAGCGTTTGTCTTGTAAATTTTGTTTAGGTTTATTGTTGTTCTTGGAGTTTTTGACTTGGGTGTGCTGTTCAAAAGGTTTCTCAAATTGATTAATAATCTTATTTTACTTTTATATCAAATATTTTTTAACAGATCTTATAAGAGATAAGTTATTAGATTATTACTGTCTAGTCATCTTCGGTGGCACCATAACCGTTGTTTTATAAGAAATGCTTAATCACGTTCTTTATAGTGACATCACAATTATGGTCGCATCTCCTGCCTTTGCTTTACAGCGGAGTAGGTAAGGAAAAACTAGTGTTAAAACTTTCCATTCTTTATTTTCCATTCAAATTAGAAATATCACGATTTTAGCAGAAGTTACGTCTTGTGTAACCAGATCGGGGAAACCGGGGAAAAGTGAAGAAATAGCTAGAAACATATATAACCCACTGCGTTAGTATGGCCTCGTTTTTTTATTGATAAGATAATAATTAAACAAGATTTTCTTCGTTTCAAATAAGATTCCAACATGCGGATTGACTTGTTTTTATTTTATCACCCTGGTAAAAAAATGAAAAGCGGCATTAAGGCCTCTACTTAATACGAAAATTATACAATGGAAAACGGAATGTTTTAACGCTAGGTTTCTTGTCTACACTGCTACATGCGAGATACAGCGTGATTCTTAAAAAAAGTTTTAAAATCCTACCTCTTTCGATATTTATATTAATATAACTTCTTTATTATGTTGATCCTCTCAGAGCAAGTACTTTACTTTATGATTTCCTTCAAGAGACCTTCAATCATGTTCATTCGAATGACAATACAACGTTTTTTTTGTATTGTAAATCGATACTGATCGACCAATATCCGACGATCGCCGGCTAATGGCTCATTGAAATGGACGAGGACGATATCATGGGATAGATGGTACTTAAAGTAGATGACTTGTCATATTGCGTATTATTCTCTTTTTTTCGAACCTGAGGTAAATGTTATTAGCTGTATTGATTTCTAAAGTGATACTGGGTGGGCAAGGAAGAGCGTACTCTGACCCGAAAACAGTCAGCACCACGTGACTGTATGTGGTGACGTGGGGGTTGTCGGTCAGGTTACTGTATATAAGGCGTTTTAAGCCACAAATAGTAATTGAGATGATTTACCTTTTTAAATTAGTTAATATTATAAATGAAATGGTTTCAATTTTTATGTGATTTTTGTGTACAATGTTTCTTTGATTTAAATATAAATTTATGTAAAATATTATTTTAAACTATATAGAGTAGGTTTATAGGACATAAGCTTATAAGTAAAGTAAAAGTAAAATACTCTTTATTATACAGCAGAAATAATCACGTATTATAACATCACAATATTGGAACAAACATTTACATCATAACGGTTATTTAGCAATTCAGTATTATAAACATATAATGATCTTTAAATATTTTTACATCGTTAAAATGAATTTAGTATCAAAATGTATAGGTATATCAAATTTATTATATCTACTTTGCATAAGATTCATTTGTTATTGGTACAAACAGACCTAATGAAACTAATATATAACTTCTTTGTTCGTTTCACGTTATCTTCAATCATACTGCACCGAAGATAATACGAGTTTGATTAGAACTTCATATACCAAGTTCGGCTCTTGAGAGTACACAAAATATCGGAATGTCCACATCTTGGTTTACGTCACGAATATATACGAGTGCGAGTCACAGTCATTTGTAGCGTACAAATCCACGTATGTTTACGTGTCGACGACCCTAACACTAAATACTAAGAATGTATTGTTTCAAATTTACAATCTAGGGCGTTAGCCCTCTAAAATGAGTTATTTGTAATACATGTTATTACAAACTCGCTTCCACATTATAAACATCGTATCGCATTCCACTCGGATTTCCTTACCAATTTTGAAAAACATTAGTCATGTGTTGCTGGATATTTTGCGTCCTAATAATTGGTGATGTATACGTTTTATGCGTAAGTCGTTGTGGACTCATTGGAATTGTTAAAACATTGTTCATTATAGGTCAAGATCACAAAAAACGATTTCGGTAACATCTTATTACATTTGGTGATTAAAAGTAAGTGAAAATAAAAAATAATAATAAAATAAACAGTTATAAGATATCTACGTAAAACGTTTTATTTTCAGGTATACAAATATACATGTTTTCTGTGCTTGTGTTTCCTTGCAATCTGAATTAAATCCAAGCACAGGAAATGTGGGCGTGCGCTCAAAAGTATCATTTATTACGATCACAGTCTTCGATTAAGTACCTCGATTAATTGATAGGAACAACGATGTATTATTTATCAGCGCAAATGGAATTATAAGGTTGCTAAATTTGTTTGCTTAAGACATAGATAGGTAAATCGTATTATGTTAATGTATATGGGCTTAGCTATATTTAAATAAGAATTTTACTGCAAATTTTGAAAACAAATTATATCTAGTTAAAACAATGAGAGTGTGAACGTACGTTTTACTATAGGTGCGGTTTACTTGAGGAATTTTCAGATGAAGAAGTAAGATAAAGCCCATTTTAAATGACGTAATCATCAAGTAAGGAATGGGCAGATTTGTTTCCACATTTTGGATCGTATGCCGTACATCAAGATCTTCAGATAATCCTTATTTATTCATTCTAATTAGATGGGTTCAACATAAGGCGGGGATCGTTTAAAAGTATTTATTTAAGGATCTCCCATGAATTTCTACGATGTTAAGCTCTATTTAATGGCTCCTTTCCGTCGCTGTTTGAAGGGTTACAGCCCTACAAAAACACCAAGTCCATACTCTGTTATGTGGTTCAGTGTTTATACAATATTCCTTTCATCTTTTCAAGCAAGAACTTTCAGTATACGTGTACATTTCGAAGTGCATCAAAATATTTTCTTTTTCTTATTCTATTCGTTCCTCGAACTGATTATGTAGAGTTTATCCTGCAAGTGAACTGACACGATACAAATTTCATATCGTACCTGCGCGTGCAACGAATCTTGAATTTTGCCTGCAATTTGTTCGTACGTGCGAAGAGGGATTGCCTTTCCTAATTGCAGCTTGTGCGCTGCACCGGCTGTTGTGTTCATGTTGCATCATTTTCATTCCTCATTTTAAATGTGTTTCTCGGGAGTGCTGTTTGGTGACCGTTTAATGTCATCGCAGTTAAATGACATTCCGAGTGCACCTACTCATGACATACTCATACGCTAACAGCAATTTCCCACCTATCCATTTAAGATTTTATAGAATCTTGATAATTTGATATCCTATTATGGAAGTGTGCAGTTGTAGATATGAAGCTTATAAGGTATGAAAATAGTCGCCGACGTTGCGGATTGACTCTGAATGGCGAGGCGTGCCCGGGCTTTGGTTAACTCGATGGGGGTACAAGTCGTTTTTTGTCGGTCGGGCGTTGCAAACGAAATTATGCCTCGTTCGGCGCCGCGCGGCCGTATCCACTCCTCTTTTTACGTGCCCCGCGTCGGATTTTATTATTTTTATTTAACACCTGCGCCCAGTAATCTGTATCCGAAGATCTCCCGAACGCTTAACTCTTTTTGGTCATGTTTTTGTGTCGACTCGACCGATTTATAGCATTGGTGTTTTGTCCACCAAAAAGTGTCGTTTAATTTCTCCCATGTTGCTCCGTTAACAATTGATTATATTCGGTTTTGATTATCTTTTTAGTGTTCTGTGTTCTCGAGAATTCATACGATTTGTTATCATTGTTTGTGGAACTTGCTAACTAGCTGTACTTATATTTTACTGTCGTACGTAACTAAATCGATGCTGATACTAATGTCTCTTAGTTAATTGACCCGCAGCTCATGTTTATTGCGTGTAATTGTCGTCGTCTTTGGGCACGGGGGCAGCGCTGGCGCCGTCTGACCTTGTTATTTAGACGCATTACATTTTGCATGTCAACTTGTGGCGATAGGCTCAAAATTGAAATACAAACATTCGACGGCCATGATTTTCTAAATATATTGTTGTAAACAAATAAGATTAAGGCCGTCGGGGCTTTACAACGCTTTGACTTGATTCTCACTCTAGGGAGTGAATTACTATCTTTCCCCGCTTCGATAAAAAATCCAAACGCGGCGTTCAATTTCAGAAGCAATGTATCGGAAATCGGGTGCTGCTGAATAAAAATAAAATTGAAAATTAATAATATGTTATCGTCAATTTGGAATAAAGCTAATTACTATACGAAAATATTCAATGAATTCTCACATGCAGATAGCATATCCTTAGTTAGCGATTGGAATTTTTGGCTGCAATTAGTGAATTTAAGTTCGTTTTGTTGAAATTTCTCAGAATATTATCTCGTTTAGATATTTAATAAACTAACTTTCTTGTGTGTATGTGTGTGTGACCTCGTGTTATCGTCCACGTTTCAATTAAGCGTGCGGTAGTATTTTATTTGTAATTAATAAGTCATATAAACTATTTTTAGACGAGGGACTAGGTTACTTACACGTGTAAGTGATTCCGATACTGGGTAGGAATGGAATTACTGATGTCGGGTATTTATGTAAAGGGTATTTTTATATTTGGAATGGTAAGGAAAGATAATTTAGTTCCACCACTCGACACGCAATGTCTCCAGAATTCGGCGTAAAGTGGAGACCGGAAGTGCTTCTATGGAAATGGAGTATCTTAGCAGTAGAGTCCCAGATGCCCTCTACTTGCCGTGTTCTTTTCTTTTTTTTTTTATGGAAGAGGACAAAAATGTCTTATTTAAACACATCCACATTTGATGCGTACTTCAACGCGGTGTGTCAGAATTTGGTGTTATCATATAACACGGTACTACTCTCATGCTTTATAACGATAATCCCTACAAATATGGCTTGTAGTTAATAATACTATAAATAGAAGGGAAGTATGTTTATCGTCAAAAATAAACCCAAGTATTTATGCCACCTCAAAATGTTGGGTGAGCTTGCCCTAATAATTTTGTAATAATCTCTCGATAATATGTCAAAGAAAATTATTCTACGTATATTCTTTATACGTGTTTGAGAAATCATATTTATTGCCTAATAATAAATTGAATTAAGTGAACAAGCGTGCGGCGGTAGACCCGGCAGGGTGTGGGTTCGATTCTCACTCGGAAGAATTAAATATTTAATACTTTTATATCTTCGCAATAGTAACAACACAAAGCGCGGCGTGTAGGTCGTTATTTCAACACACAATGCCTCCAGAATCGGAGTGTATTAACACTAGGTCCCATGTTCCCTTTGCTTATATGCTCGCGGGATATATCGTGAAGCAAAAAAAAAATCATAAAAGAAAAAGTTGACCCGAATCCAGCTCAACGGATAAACGGCGCGCTACTGTTAAATTACAAAATGACGGTCAGCTCATAAATGGGCAACCAAACGCTTTAATGTCTAGATGGGTTTCCGACGTTTGTTATTATGTCTTTTATTCAATTATTCATATGATTTGGTCATTTTTAGATATATTTTATATTATTTTAATGATTTGAATTAAAATATTGCAAAAGCTTCAATTATTTTAATTCATATTGAGTCAAAGGTATAATTATCTTATGCTAAAAATATGAACGTCAAGATAATTAACTTTAAAGGAAACCTTTTATAAGAGAACAGTAGCGCTAACAAGGCTATATCTTCAAATTTTGATAAAAATGTCAGCTCAGTCACCTAATTTATCTTTTTTCAAGTTCGATTCACTAAAAATATTATGTTAATTAAAGATATTACAAAAGTTTACACAATTTTTTTTTATTACTAATGATAAAGCCAGAAGTGTATAAAAAGAGACTCTTGTCCGAATTCGAGACTCCAACCCAACGAAACCCATCGCCGCAATTTGTCTTGTATCCATTGCTCTGAGTTAACATCGAACGCACAACCACCGCGTTCACTCTTAGACGCTTTCTCACTGCGTGTAAATTAGGCATAAAAGCCTCAGATTTCATATTTTGAGGAATAGAGTTTTGAATGCATTTTTGATTTATTATTCGTTGGTATTGAACCTACAACCACCGCATTCAGCTAGATATGTGATATAGCGATCATTTACGAAAATACATAATGATCGCCCGTTAACGATTCAGACACTAAAACGTCGAAACGTATAATATTGAAACTTTGTATATTTTATAGGCTATTAATATTAGATTTGGAAATGCGAGTCTACCTGTTACGACTCTGACGGTTCCAATAATCGGTATTCCGATCCCACATCGAATTATAAAACGAAATAAATATCATTGTGAAAAAAAACTCGACTAGTGGCGCCTGGCGTACGCCGCCCAAACGACCCGTGCGGTCACAGAAGACCTTCATACCTTCATATAAGGCATATAATCGAACTTCCTATTGATTTTTGTTACCCGCTGGTGATATAAATCAAATTCTCCACTGAGCTCTATGAACGTGTGTCTTTTTACACAGGCGTACGTCTTCAGAGTGTATAAATACAGTATTTTACTTAAAAACTGACAGCTGGTGAACGAATTCCTATATTTTATGAATATGGGTCGGCCCTCCGTAATTCTTCTCTAACACATTAAGTTATGTTTTATTGTTGCATTAATTAATGTGTTCGGTGTCGTAAATTAATGTTGTGTGTAAATGACATATTTCGTTATCGTTAATGAAATTTGTATGCTTATGTAATTTTTAGTATTAATACTATTTTGATTAATTTTTTTGCCGTGGTTGGTTTAGGCTATAGTTATTCTGCGTGTGCCAGGGTAGGCTAGGTAGGATAGAGACGAGTGTTAAGACACTCCGTTCCGCTCCCTACTTTCCGACGAATTCTGGAGGCAGTGCGAAGAAATGTAAATGTTTCATTTCCTCGAGCGAGAATCGAACCCATAAACTGTCGCGTTGTAGTCACACGCTTGTACTTTCTGCGCTACGATCGGCCTCAGTTATACTATACATACTGCGGTTAAAACTAACGCTTGATTCTATTTTTTGATAATAAAATTCAGACTATAAATAAGGTGGATTATGTTGCATAAATGTGCTATAATAAAAACTGAAGCGTAAACCAAACGAAGAAATTAGTAATAGAACGGCAAGTCTTCTGCAAATATTTAAACAGATGACACGCTGGCAAAACATCAAACAAACTAACGACTTCCCGCGTTGTACGTGTGTAATGCAAGTAATTACGATGCAAAACAAGTTTTCTTTAAAAATAAACTTAAAAATATTTAAAGTCGACCTTCAAAAAGTATAGTAGGTTATTTACGAGTATATCTATTTTTTGATGTCGTGGTCGTCGTAGGGCAGCGGCACAGAATCTGACTGAATTGGCGGCAACTGTGAGATCGATTACTGCTCATAGTAGCCAATTATTTTCACTTTTCGCTCTGGTTCATAATAAAGAAAAATAAAGCGGCGCGCTGAGGCGGTGAGTGGGGCCGCTTTCCCAATGTGCCACGATGGCCTCTAAACTAGAGTTAATTAATGAATTTCTTAGTATACATCGAGTGATCTAACATATTAAATGTTTTGGTATGGCGCTCAGTGTATAATAACTCATAAACGTCACTTAACGAATTACGAGCACCAACACGATGCGGCGAAAATCAAAGCCACTTTTTGTACAGCCGTTACTGTGAACTCACTTTTTTTTGTTTTCGCTACACCAATTATGCAAAAGAACTTGCTTTGGACTTGCTAATTAAATAATATTGTTAATTGTTGGAGTTCGAATTCGGATATGCCACTGTTGGGATTTTAGTTTTAATTAATGTCACCTTGTATGTCTTCTTGACGCCCCTTTGGCTTATTGTTTTTTTTTAATATATCGATTGTGATGTTGTTTAGTTTCACGTTGTATGCCCCTTATGTAGAAGGATAGGCTAGGGGTGCCTAAAGCTATCGCTTTCGTTTCGACACAAGTATTGAGCGACCGATAGTACCCAAAATAATTATATTAATTTTTTTGTCTGTTTGTCGTTAACATTTGTGTTTGTTTTATTTATATCGGTTAGTAAATAAAGAGTTACGGCAATATGAAGTATTTTGTTGGAGGCAAAATAAGTGTATTATTCAATTTATTAAAATCCAAAAAGGAATTCAAATGAGTAATTAAATAGTCATGTAGTTCAAACAAACGCAGCCTCGAGCGAGTCGCTAGTTATAAACATCTAATCTAATGCGACTTCGTTTCTGTATAAAATTGTTGGGTTCCATATACACATAGTACGAAGATGCTAAAGATTACCACATCAGATTACGTCAAACATGTAAAACTTAAAGTTTATGTCTACTCGGACTCGAAGTCGTGACCCTACGCTTATCTGTAACATAAAAATTTTAAACTACCGTGTTGTAAATAATAATAATATTATGCAAATGCACCGACGAAAACAATTTCATCGGATTTATGTAGGGTCTCAGCTTCTTTATACATAGTATAATTTTCATTAACGACGACTGAGCACGCCTATTCCGAATCGACAGCGGAAATGTAAACGTGCTTTTAGTTTGTATTATTGCTGTTTACGCTGTGATGATTTTTATTATAGGTACGTACACTTAATTTATGCAGAGAATTTGTGTTTTGTTTTGTTTTCGATGCTTGTTAAGTATTTTGAGTTGCTAAAGCTCTCATGAGGAATGCGGTACTTGTTTACGACTTGTAATCAAAGCTTTGTATCTTTTCTTTTTTAGTTTCAAAGTGATGTCTGTCCTTAGCCACGTAGGCAGAGGGAACCTAGGAATCTAGCTTTAAGACACTCCGTTCCCAATAAGATACCGATATCGTTACCCACTTATCGCGAAACTCTATAGACATTGCGTGCTAAGTGTCTTAACGCCGCGCTTTACGTCGTTACCAGAGCGAGGAAAATTAAAAAATATATATATTTTCAGTGGGAATAAAACCCACAACCTGCGACAGGTAAATATAGTCGTATAAATATATAGATATATATTTATTCATATCTAATATATATACTTGATAAATATAAGATATGAATCATTCTAATCTCCAAAAAGTGAGTCAAATAATCGCTATAACAAAAAAATAAGCTCTCAGAATTATTATAATAATTTTGACCAAATCTCACACACGACACAATATAAATATAAATTTTAGGATTACACTTAAGATGTCTTGATGAGCAGGTCGTGGTCACAAAAGGCTCGCGTCTTTGTCCGTGAATGAATAGTTTGATTGACGTCGCAGCTGCGCGGATAATACCAGCTAGGTAGGTGTGGGGTTCGTGGCGTGGGCCGCTTTGGATGCTTTTAACTAAGAATATCAATATATCAGTCTTGATATCTTGATGTTTTATCGTTTTGTTGTATTAGCTTCGATTTTTTCTTTCTTGTATTTTTTTGATTTAATTTTAACCTTGTAACTTTTAATTCCAATTTTTTTTGAGTTATTCTTTTTATATTAATTTTATTGCGTTGAGCTTTGATCCGTATAAAGTAAGATAGGAAGAATCTATTGTTATCACTACGTTTCGTGTCATTTTGGAGATGAAAATAATTCTTTCTCTCGTAGTAGAGTCGAACCTACAACCGTAGTGTTCACAGTCACGGTGTGACTGATTTTCTGATTTTTGTAATTATTAATTTTAATAGGTTCATGTTTTTTCCCTTTTTATTGCATTATGAAAAACCTAAATTTATGTTATCAAAAGATATTAGGTATATCTTAACTATTTAGCATTTATTTTATTACAATCGTTTTATAAATAAAGAAGTTATACTATCTGAAAAGATGATGTTGGACATTTTTTTTTTATAAACGACTCTTCTTTTGAATTGTATGAAACTTTACTATTATTCCATATAGGTAAAGATATTGTTTTTTTAATAATATTATTGTTGGCAAACAAAAGTTATGCAGGTTAATAGAAGAATAAATTTATGTAGTTTTAGCGGCCGCGAGCGGGTAGCAGGCAGGAACTTATGTCCCTATCCATCTGAGATACTTTTGTTGAAAGCTCGATGGTATTTTAATGGTTTCGATGCAACATGCACGTTTTTTTAATTGAATAATTTTAAGCATTTCCATTAATTAAGGTTAATACGTTCGAGACTGAGGAGTTAAGAGGTGGTTTCTTGATCTTCATAAATTGTTGGTCTTATTCGACTCTCTTGACTTTTGACCGCTGTTCAAATTATATCACTGGTAACAACATATACGAACACAAAACCTACTTGTGAAGGTAGTCAAATATTTATTATTTTTATTTGCTCGCTCTGGTAAACGACGCAAAGCGTAGTGTAGAGCCGTCGCGTCGCTCAACACGCAATGTCTCTGTCCAAAGTGGGGAACGGGTCTTAAGGGGACAGGAGTGTCTTTACATAAGGTTACAAGGTACCCTCTGCCTACCCTGCTGTGCGCAAAGCAAAGCTGATTTAATCTGTCGCGACAATGGGCCGCCGAATTCTGAAGGCATTGCATGTTGAGTGGCGGAACTCAACACCGCGCTTCGCTTTGTGACACCAGAGCGTAGAAATGGAAATACACATTTAAATACATATTTCCTTTCCTTGAGTGGGAATCGAAACTATAATCAGTGGTATCCAATGATGTTCATATGTTATGTATAACGTATGTAAATGTATATATGTAGTATTACAGTATTTCTATATTTTAAAAATAAATTGGCCATTAAATTGAGCAATTAACTTCAACCAATAGTTTGACGACGCCGCCTCATGAAATATGAAATATACAAAAGTTATTACAACTTTAAAATTAGTAGTAATTTTGAAGCTTTACATAACGTCTACGGTGTTTCGAGACGAGCGCGTCTGTCCGTTTGATTGACGGCAGGCGCCAGGCCGCGGTCTCTCGCACCACACTTAATTTTCCTACCGTCCTTTTGTTGGACCATTGTTGTCGATTGTTATACATTCTATTGGGTGTGTGCGCGTTACTTTATATTTTCGAGAGTTATTTAATTTTCAAGAATACCTTAGAATAGCTTTTCGCTGTATACCGCGCGTAAGTTGGTAGCTAGGGTTAGGTACCCTAATACTTCATCATTTCATCAAATTAATATGTTTTTTTTTTGCATAAAATAAACTTATGACTTTCAAGTAATACCTAGGTTTTTTTTTAATATATTATAAGACATACTACATTATTTTTAATAAAATATAGTTTTTTTTGTTGTCTGAATTTTTTACCGTAATAATATAAACATAAAGATTAATTATTTTATACTTGTGTACCATTATTAAATATGTCAACGAAATATAACGTGGTTACGCAGGCCACCGACAGCTCGTTTAAATTTGACTACCTATTTTAACTATATTGGTTGTTTAAATTTCTCATTTGATTGATTTCCATTATGGCCTATTGGGACAGCGTCTGTCTGTAAGAGCGGTAGTTGTAAATTCGATCTACATTTGGAGGTATGAATTGTTTTCATTTTCCTACACTAAGTCTGTTTTACTTGCTATATACGGTTTGAGCTAAAAAAAATGTCTTATAAACATTGATATATCAATTCAACTGAACGACAGTTGAAGAAAATATAAAAAGAGCACGCATATTTATTATATCTTTCAACCGATTTTAAATCCCCGAGCGATTTATAATAATCATAAATCTTAAGGAATGCTACATCGTAACTCATTCCATAGGCTCTTTGTAATAGGATCAGCGTCGTTCAGAACCGACCTTAAAAGTGTAATCGAGCTTTAACCGCTCTCGCCTTTTCCTATAAGAATATATATTTTTCTCTTTTTTTCTCTACTAGAGCTATAAAACTTACGACAAGACTTATAAAGGATGACAGCTTTAGAGCTTTGTTCATATGGGCCGCATTTTTCCTAAGAATGTTCACTTTTATGTGATATGTTAGTAATAAATGTACCTACATATATTTTTTACTTTGGTCTTACTAGTGTACCTATTAACATTAACCTGTGGGAGTTTTCTTGATGAGCAAAGATAGATAGCTATATGAGTTTTCAGCCGTGTGGTCCCGGCTTAGAATAGGATCACCCTGGTACTGTCGGTGTCGTAAGAGGCGACTAAAGTACGTGTGGCAGAGTCACGTCGCCAGTAATGGCAACACGCATGGGCAGACTCGACCGGATTTAATACCACCCCCGGCATTTTAAACCGGCGTGAAGTAGTGGCCCTTGCCACTGCGTTTCGCATTAGGTAATGCCGGGCCCCGGTGCCCTTCATCTCCACCTTAAGGCTGGCAACGCACCTGTGGCTCCTCTGGTGTTGCATGGGGTCGTGGGCGGCGGCGATCACTTACCATCAGGTGACCCGAACGCTCGTTTGCCTTGTCCTCTCCCATAAAAAAAAAAAAAAAAAAAAAATAGCTTCACAATACATCTAATGTCAAGACATTCCGTTTTATCACTTTTCGTCTAAAAGCGAGGCAAATCGAGAAATAAAAATATTTCTTTACTCCTTTATCTATGAAAAATATTATAATACTAAAAGAAAACAGAACCTGCAGTCATCCTAATCGGTGAAAGTTCCTTGGGAATATAAAATGGGAAAGATGTAAAAGTGCATTCGTCACGGCAAAATAAATGATTCCCTCGTCGCGTCCACAAAGGCGTTCATTAAGTGCCCCGACACCGAACCTAATCCTTTCGTTAGACCTCCATTGTGACGAGCCGTTGGGAACTTGAAAAACTGACGCAATTCATCACAATGAATCATATTGGACTTGAAAGCCACGATTTTTAGTATCATGGCCTTAGTACTTAAAAATGTAAACTAATAAGTTTTATTTTGTAGGGTTTTACATAAAGAGTATTAATATAGACTGTCCGTTCTCCATTTTTTCCTGGTGCGGGTTACGCTACCTCAATGTTAAGCTTTAACTAACAGCTTAAAGAAAAGATATTAGATTATAAGCATATCTTCAAGTAAGATGTCATAATTGTTTAGCATTTGTTATATTTATATATATTGTAACTCGGACGATCTGTCTGTCCAAAGATCACATTTTATCTATTTGACGATCTATTAGAAATGTACATTTGATACAAAGTTTGCAAATAATAAAGTGACACGTGACACAATGGAAGCAATTGAAATGAATGCTAGTTCTAATCAAGGAGCGACCACTATCTGACCAAATACTAGTTTTGTTATGCCTTTAGTGTGTGTGTCCATGATGTCATACTTATTGTGTACCTATATAGTTGATCGTATGTAAGTTGACATAAGATAGAGAAGAAGTGGAGAACGGATGGTAGAGCATTGCGTGTTAAGTGCGAGAACTCAACGCAGAGCTTGGCTCATTACCAGTGCGAGGATATGAAAATATAAAATGTTTCATTCGTCGAGTGGGAATCGAATCCACAACCTGTCGCGTTTACAGTCGCAACCATGTGCCCCTGCGCCACGTCTGTAAATATTATGTTCAGTAAATATATAAAAATCAACAATTTCCCTTTTATAATTACCAAAACATACATTTTCGTCGCCGTATCTAAAACGGCCAATTAAAATTACTCCCACATTTTTTTATTTGTTCTATTTAATTTCTTTTTTCTTATTTCGGACTTCAATTTAATATATTCGATATGGGTTTAATGCCGCGGCGACTTCAAAGGCAACTTTATCTTAAGTTGACACTAACAAAACTCTTTTAATTATTATTGGTCTCCGTGTTCACCTACAGAGTCGCCCTCACGCCCTCACTCCCACGCCCGTATATACAACTCGCACCTTTAGTTCCGTTCTTTTTTTTTGTGGTTCCCTTATTTGAGATATATTCACGGTTTGCGTAACGGTATTGCGATATGTTTCTTTGTGATTTTCACGCATCTTCCCCATTTTTTGAGATATACAAAGAAATGTAAGCGCGACGCTTGTGAGTTCGATTCCGGAGTGGAGTGAATTATTTCATATTCTCATTTCGTGGCTCTAGCGACCAGGCAAAGGGCGGCGTTGAGTTCCGTCATTCAACACCCGAAATACCCGAAGAGTTTTGTGGAAAATAGGGAACGCAAGTTTTAAGAGGAAACGGAAAGTATTAACACTATGTTCCCTTTTCTGGGATACAGCGTGAAGCTAAAAAACAAAAATAAGACATACTGTATTTATTTAATCTATAAATAAATTAAGCTTCTTACTGATGTTTAATGAGATAAGATTTAAATATATTTAAAAGTATAACATTTTCATGTTAGTATTGCAAAGTAAAGCTCTCTAGTAAAATATTTAAATGAAGAAAACATATCTCGTGATCTCTTACAAGATTTGTTACTTTTCACTAAGCCGTTAAATATTCTATGAACAGTATGACTATCTTCTGTGAATAGTTTGTTTGCATATTGAAACAGTTGGTTTTGAGTTTGTCTGAATCTGATTCTAAGTAGATGTTAAAATATCAATTTAAATTACATTGTATTTTGCTCTGCTCAGAGGAATTTTTACCACTATATCTTGGTCTTCGGCCAGTATATTCTGGCTTAACGGAACTCTAGTAATAAGCATGTCTAATAAGTCCTCAGCGGGTCTCGCCCCGCTGGCCTCTGTTATAGTTCGCTGAAGGAGCGTAATCGGTGAACTCGTAAAGGACTGCCTTATCGGCGGCTCGCGTCGTAAAAGTCCGCATAAAGTTTATGCTGCTCATATGAAAACGCTGGTTTATTTATATATTTGTGGATTTACTGCCGAGAAAGCCTATGAGCATCCGCTCGGACCGAAATACACGGTCGCCCGCTAGATTCCGCGACGTCTCGCTGGGTCGACGAACTCGCAATCGAATGCGTTTTAATGACATCGATCGCCGTTAATACGTATCAATTATATATTATATCGTGTCATATTGTTGATTGATGTCGACACAAATGGTGGTAAAGGTACAAGTATATTTCCGACACGTCTCTCTCTATTAATTCCTAACTCTTAAAATTGTGATTGATATTACCAAACGTGGCCTGAGTCGTTAAAGTTTTAATTTATATGATCGTTTTATAAGCGTTATCGATAAAGGCGAGATGAAATCATTTCGATTAAAACCAACGTCTCCGAATTCCTCTACTCGAATATATATTACGCTCATTCAATTCGGGTCGTCAAATGGTATATTCTTATGTTGTGGTATATTTTTCGAGTGAGGCTCTCTCGCTTCGACTCACCGGTTTGTGTGAAGCGAGCGAGAGGGAGCAGGTGTTTGAAGAAATGGTTGCGAGGATGATGGTGTGAAGTCCTGTGGCGTCCAATTATTCTGACGGCGGTGGTCGTCGGTTAGGCGCCTCGCCCCCTATCGCGGCTCGCCATCGATTATGTAAACCGGTTCGCTTTTCGTTTATGGACCCGGGCGGGACGCGACCTCTGTAGCACCACTTGAATACAATATGAACTAAGTAAAGCACGTTAACTTTATTTAAACGCTCATTCAAATTGGTCTAAAGTACAGTCCGGTTTTGCCAATAACATGTTTTATCTAAACACTTAATAAGGACTCGTAAATGCATTTAATATTTATCATTCGAGGTCTAAACTAGACGCCAGTCTTGTTGTGTTGCATATTAAAATCATTAAAGTTTTTAATTGGCAGTCTCTCTACGTCTGTTAAAGTAATAACTACTTTTTACTAGATCTAGCCAATAGATGTTATACTGAGAGAAACCATTTGAATGGTTTTTAATTTGCCCTGCAGGCGATTGATTGATTGCTGTTATACTATAAGTTGTTTAAAAAAGATATTACGTATACGTTATATAGTACCTACCTATCTTATCAAGCACGTGACTGTAAACGACGTTGTATGTTCGATCCCCACTCGAGAAAATTAAATATTTTCATTTTCCTCGCTCTTGTGTCGAGGCAAAACGTGGCGCTGAGTTCTGTCACTCAGTAAGTGATGCCTCCAGAATTCGCCGTAAAGTGGGGAATTTTGAAAGTCTTAACTCTGGGCTTCCTCTGCCTTCCCTGCTTTATGCGGTATATATATGAAGCTGGAAAAAAAAATGGTACCTGTCATACGACAAGAACATCACATAGAAATTCTAAAACAATCTCAGTCTTCCATTAATGAGTAATTGATACTACGTAGGAACAACAATGTGGATATAATTGTAACTAACTATCGTGCCTCATTCCAAAGGGTCCTTATTAATCTTAATTAAATACCATAACATTTTTACCTAAGCTTTTATAAATTTTATAAATAGAATAATTGCACCAAACAGAGCCAAGTTATCTTTATTACGACGGCCGGTCGTGTCTCTCCTTCGTGTCATAGAAACTTATCATTTGCATCGCGCATGACGTTCGAGGGTGCCGTGACTGAAGCTGGATATTATATACTCGTATATTTAAAAAGCACTCGTTAAGTACAGAAGCAGCAATTTAGTTCCCACATGACCCCGTTCCGTAGGCCGTGAGATAATCGCCAACGGTAGTGTCCAAGCACGTAGCTAGGGCCTTATTAGGCAGACTTGGTTTTTTCTACCTACGCCCACTGAGACATGACATCGGGCACGCATGCTGCTCTGCTCATGTTTACCGAGAAGGTTTTGCTCTTTGGATTTCTTTAAGTATGCTATTTGAAATTGTACCATGTTTGGGTTTTTTTATAACTCTAACAATCGTATAATTATTAATATAAAATAAGAATAATTAGTGTCTATATCATATACGCGTACATATGCTTAAGTTTATTCTACAGTATGTTTTGTTTCTAAAGAATAAGATCTATATAGAATAACTATGTGAATACTGTCTCAGATCGATAAAAGGGAGAATTCTCTTTCATTTGTAAATTTAGAATTTAAATAACTCAGTCCTTATTAATTTATAAAAACACGTCTCATCGTACTTCAAGGCGATACATTGAAATATGTTCACGTTACGCAACCAAAACAACAAAACCCAAAGGTTTGGCGCCAGCGGACCTGTTGCCAGTGGACTCTTAAACGACCTCACTTTTTACTTCGGCCAGTATGTATGGGTTATCAAAATGTATGTTCATTTGCAAATTTGCGTCGATATAAACGTTGCTTCATTTTTGTGGCAACACTCAAGGTGCTGTACCTACTTGCTGATTAAGGTAATGATGAGATGAGAGGCGGAACTCAACGTCGCACTTAATTTTCTTACTAGAGCGAGGAAATTTCCGATTGTGCATTGAGTGGGCAAGGAACCCATAAACGCCGCGTCTGCAGTCAGATGCGGTCAGAGCTGTACCGCAGCGTACAACCGGCATGATAATATGTGAATAGCGTACTTACCAAAATATTCTTGGTTGTTTTTTGTAAAAAATTAAATTGTTTGGTTTTCCTACCTACCTACTTCACCTCATTTAAATTCAAAACTGTTCTATTATAGATCGAAAAGCCAATCGTAATACAACCTACACATATATAATATACACACACATATATATATATATTAATATACGTATTATCTATAAGTTCCTATATTGAACCTATGACATGATTTGTAAAACCAAACTTGTGCCATATTACCATACATAACACGTTAGATTTTTTTACATTTCCCTACATTGATAAACGACTAATTTAAAGTACCTACTATGTTATAATGCTGCCATTTTAGGTATGCAATAAAAGCACATATGGGTGCCCGGAAGTATAGTACTCTCGCAAATCGGCACGGTTGCCGAGCCCTTATGAATTATCCAAGCGCTGTGGTGACGGCGTCCACGCGGCGCCTGAGCAGCTATAGCGAATACAACTGTAAACACATCGAGATAATAGAATGATGTTTGTTCTTCATTTCTACCGTTTTAAATATTATAAACATATTGTATATTATTTTATTAGACTGATTTATTATACTTGATAGTCAACGTTATTAAGTTTATTTGTTATTATTATTTTGAGTTAATCAAAATTCAAGTCAAGTAAATTATTAGCGATTTAATTGAATCTATTCAAGTATTCTAAACGTACGCACTGTCAATGGTGTTTTAGTAAGTAGATACTTACGCACACTGCCGCTTAAATAAAATAAATAAAGCTTAAACATATGCCATTGGACGAATCTTTTAAATAAATAACGACACACTTAAAGGTAGCGTATGTTTTTTTGTGCAAACACAAACCATATGGTGTTTCGTCCTAATCTTGATATTGTCCTGAGAATCTTTGAAACATGATTTCTTATTTTTATAAATATTTGGCGGGATGAAAAGAGACCTAACGCACTGTATATTTTTAAAACTTTATTTATTTCTCCTCAGTTTTTATCTTCACGCTGTATCTTGTTATTACAGCAGAATAGGCAGACTAGAACTTAGTGTTAAGAAGACAGATCCTTATCCACTTTCTGCTTTATTTTCGAAACATTACGTATTGAGTCGAACGCGCCTTGTCGTGGTATGAGAGCGAGGAAATGAAAATCATTTATGCCTCCCAGTGGTAATCTACAACCGTCGCATGAATGGCTAGCACGCTTTATCACATAATACGCTTATTGAAACATGATCACATTGCGTGTTGGGTGGTAGAACTTAACGCTGCCACGTAAATTGCTCGATCACCGGAAAATGTCTGAGGGACATAAAAAAAAAACAATATTATGTAAAGTAAGCTTTGTTCACGATTCATTGGACTCTTCCGAAGTGACTCTCCTTCGTTGCACACGGCCACGCTGGTACCATTCTAGTCCTTATTTGTATACAGAACAGTCTATGTTAGTCTTTTATGGAACCAAAATAGTTATATTGTGATATTCTATATATTGACTATGTACAGTCGTTGAAAACATAGAAATGGTTATGGGAAATACTTGAATCGACTATAATTCTGTTAGGATTTGTATTCTAGTATCCTTTAATGTAAAAATCATACATGTTATGTGTTGTGGTGGAAATCTATCGTAACTATATAAAATATTGGTGCTAGCAATATTTCTTATTTATTATCTTCATTTTATTTACGGTGTAATAATCTAAATCGCGATTCTGAATGCTACCCAATACGCAATTTCTATAAATAGGCAGAAACTGAGGAAGTTCAAATGCGAAACTAATCTATCAGTTTTGGTATTTTTTTCCAACTTCACTCTTTAACACTTCGTCTTTAAGGTTTCGTGTCAAGACACTTTTTTCCCTGTTTTTGCATACAAAATAACAAACACACGTAACTGCGTACAAAATAAAAAAAAAGCCGCCACCACATTAATTCAACGAGTTATCTGAATAAAGCAATGCCAGGTATTTTCTTGTCGCATGTACTCGTACATACTCGTATATGTAATCGCCTCTCCGTAAACGGCGAGTACCGGCACCGGTCCGGTTGTAGAGTAATTGTTTGTACACAACTACTTTGTTACAACGCAACATTTATATTATTATAGTACACTTAATATAAGCATTTATATTATTATCAAGTTCCTGGGTGACCCATGAGGCAAATATTTTATATCTTACGTTATTCTGACCATAAAAGGATGTTATAAGTTACATTTTTCTGGTTTAACAATGAATTATGTTTTGTCTTAAGGGTCTTTTATATAAATATATATATTCACAGAAAAACGGCGTTACTCGCAAAAAGTATGTGTATTTAAACTTCATACACAAAACTATGAACACTTCTTACCTTACTATGCCGGAATCCATCGTAAAAATAATTTTCGTGATTTTTATATTTATATTTTTTATGAAAATATAAATATAAAAACCAGTATCTTCAGTTTAGTTTACAATCTGGGGATCTTTAAGAGTCGAGTGAATAGGGTTCTTCTAGGTAAGCGTGCTACATCTTAGACCTCGTCTTTACTTACGATTAGGTTAGACAGTGGTCAAACGCTTACCTATCACTGATAAAAAAAAAAAAAAAAAAGTTAGTTTATGGAGTTTCGAGTTGTACCAAACATGACTTGTTAGTAATGAAGTATCTTAAAACTAACTATAAATTATTAAAGAGCTTAGAATAAGCTTCGAAGTAAAAATATGTTCGAGTTTCATTTTACGCACCTACGCATATTGATTTAAGGATTTTAAAGAAGTTTTTTATATAATAATTATTTTAGCACGTATTAGGATGTCGTTAATTTAAAAATTCAACGTAAAACGAAACTAATTTCAATATCACAACATTTCATTCATAATGATAATAATTTGCGAATGAATTATAAATAACATTCACAGATTAAACATAATAAATGGCTAACAGTAATTTGGGTTGCGTTATCTGTGGTATATACAATATAACTCATTTATTTATTGTTTCATTGATACGCTGATGCCTGCCTGATGTCATAATGGCACTCGTAACTCATATTCTAGCGATTGTTGTGTCTACATGTGCGTGTTTGTGATCAAACTGACTGTTTCAATAACATGTCATTTAAATCGAGGTCGTTGTTGCGTTGGGGAAAACGCGAAGGCTGTGGGTTCGATTCCCATCGAACACCCCCCCTGAAAGCATTATTGAATAATTTTCATTTGTTCACTTTGGTAGCGAAGCAAAGGCGTGGCTTTACTATTCGCTATTGCGCTACTCAATACGTCATGTCTCCAGAATCGGCGGGAAGTGGCGATCGGATTGTGGTTACACTAAGTTTCCCATGTTTCCTCTTTCTACTCTGGTATGTACAGGATACAGCGTGAAAATAATAAAAATAATAATACTTGTCTTTTTTTATTATTTTTGTTTCACGCTGTATCTCGCCTATAGCAGATTAAGCAGGGAACCTAGTGTTAAGATAGTTCGTTCTCCGTGCACCGCCCCAACTGTCTCGAATACAGTCACACAATATGCTCTATTGTTGTTTAATTATATTAATACTATTAAAAATCTATAAAAAAAAACTTTTTTTTACAGGTATGTGTTTTTGAGACGTGGACATGCGAAGGATGGGTCAGTTAATTCTCTTCTCAATTCCTGCGTACCTACCACATACAACGGGTTAGGTTAGGTTTATAAGTTAAGTTAACAAATAAGGAATGTGTTGGAATTACAATATCGATTGGGATGTCCCACAACTTACTTTTAACGATTAACAAAAATCTATGCAACAGATTTAAAAGTATCTAAAAAAGCATATTTATCATCTAATTTGTCGACAGAAAATAGATATTTTTACCTAAAAAAAAACATGTAATTAAATTTTCTTTCATCAAAGCAATAAACACATCGTGAGTCTTATGTAAACCTTGTATTATTATGTAGATATTGAGACTGTTTACGCGATAAATATTGTTTTAACTGACTTTTTTTCTCTCATATATATATTTTAATGCCGCCCAGATTAGAATTTAGTTGGTCGTAAAAAGGTCTATTTTTCAGCTTTGCCCCATTTCTTATGCGCCTTCGGTAAAGTAATAACTATCATCTAAATTATAAACTGTGTGTGTTTTACTAGGGTTGCGGTGTTTATTTTGTGAATTTTTGTTTTCTTGATTCCTTAATAGTCGTGTAAGTCGCGAAGGTAAGTCGTCAGGTTTGTCAGTTAGCCTGTTGAATGTCAGTCACTTTTTTGTGTTTGTTGTTTTGTAATAACATTTAATGGGTGTTGTAGCGCAGTTTCAGTCTGTGTACGTGACGGTAATGGGTTCGATTCCGTCCAAGGATTACTTCTGTTTAAAATAATTATTTATTTGCCTTACTTTTTGCTGAAATTGTATAAGTACATTAATTGTACTTATACAATAATAAATACTTGTTATTACTAAAACCTTGCACAATTTTTGTGGCTGATATCTTCGCTTTTGATGTGCTTGTCACTGTTAGCGTTTGTTTATAGTTCTAACAAAACTAGGGATGACATTAGCTCTGTACGATATGAATGCTTGCTTATTACATTAACTATTATATGTAGAGACGTAGTGAGTGAGTGCGTGATAGAAGATTTTATTATGGGTTTAGTTTTATTTAATAGTAAGTTATGTTGAAATTCCTATATGGTATTTTAATATGGATGAATGTACTCTCTAACGCTATTCAAGCTGAGGAATTTAAAACACTTCTAATTCAAGCAGTTAGTATAAATAATGGATTTAATTAAATTTTTAATTAGACATATAAAAGGCTTAATCTCCCCAACATCGCACACTACACTCGTAGAACTCGTACAACTTACAAGCTAAGAAACGAGGGCCAGTTAACTTTTTATGAATGCCCACATCAAATTTACTTTAGCGTGTAATCAAATAATTCGAAAAACCTATTAATTAACAAACCAAAAAAATATATATAATTGTTGTCGTAGTTGTCTGTTGTGGGCGAAGTGGATAGGTAACATTACATCACAAGCTTTATAATTATATGTTGTAGTTAACGTTATTCAAACACCGTTTCTCGTAAATGAACCATGTTAATATTTAGTTTTTATAAGTATCAAAAATAAATATCAAAATCTATATTTTGATATTTTACAAATTCTTCAAAAATGTGTAGAGGACGATGTGTTACTATAAAATCAATAACCAAAACGTTGTAAGTTGTAGGTTTGAACTTTGTTTAAAATTCTTGTCAGACCTGACTGAGATTTGGCCAGACAAATTTGGAAGTATCGAGTGTCACATGTTTGACTGTAACATCGACATAATATAATAAAAGTTATCATAAAACTCTTTAATTGATAGAAGATTTTTTTGAATACGTAATGAGTGTATTTTTATTGAGTGGTAATATTTAATTAATTAATTTAACTTATACTACATTTTGGTTTTACTACTGTTTTAAAATAACCGGTAGTTAAATTGTTGATGCCAATAGATTTTGACTGTTTGTCTCTGCCTACTCTGCTGTGTGCGGGATACAGCGTGAAGCTGATTTTTGTTGTTGTTGTTGACGTTGTTTAGTGCTAAGACACTGTTTCCCTCTTTCCGACAAGATTTTGAGACGTTGTGTGTTGAGTGCAGGAACTTAACCTTTTTCTTGTTACTAGAGCGAAGAAAATTAAATAAAAATCATTATCGAGCTTGGATCGAATCTACAGCTACCGTGTACAGATGGTGTTAACTGCGCCTCGATGGCCAAAAAAAAATTCGCACTAATTTTAGTATTTGCAAGTGGGATGCGCACAGATTACGGAAACCGGGGCGCGTACATTTCAACGATTCTGATGTGTCCCACGGACTCGTGAGTGCCCCGCTACGGCGCGCGCCTACGAATTATAATGCGGCAGCACTCCCGTACTATACGTATGTCGGGGGATTCGCTGTGTGTTCATTTGAGTAATAAATGGTATCTTAGTATCTTACCGTTCGTAGCTTTGTGTAACTGTATATCTTAATGTTATAGCTGTCTTCATTTTTTTTGTCTACGTCCTTTGGCATCCATAGATTTGGTCAGGAATAGATACTTTGATCTAAATATCTTTTTTTGAGTTTTCTGCTTTTTATCACTATTGGTAGGTGAAAATGTTTATTATTCATAAATAAATGAAATGAATAACACATGATAATAATACGTTTACAACTTTTGTAACGTTATTTCGATCGGATATCAACCCACAGCTCTGTCTGTTAGACATTAACCGAGTGCGTTATAATGACGCCGAATGTCACAACTATTGCGCGTATAAGCGTTGAACTAAGAAATATATTAATAATAATATAGTTTGTATGTTTTTTCGTTGAATAATGTGCAATTGTGAAACAAACAGTGTAAGTGGGAGTTTGGTGATTTATTGGCAACAATGTTTTTCCGCGTATTGGTCTATAACTCTATACGGTGCAAATTATACGTACGCCATTGTCATGCTTGCCGCGACGTTGACGCTTCTAGTAATAAATCTGAAACAGTATTAGTTTGAATAACTATGAATGAAAGCTAAAATGTCAGAGTTAATGTTCTTCGTTAAATTCGATACACGTTGAGAGTCATTTGGCTAACATAATTATTTATTTGTTTTAATAACGCAGATTCAAGTTTATCTACAACGTAATTGCGAAAAGAATGTTTGTACATCTTTCTCTAAATAAAAATCAAACTGACAACCATTACGCTTGTGAAGTTTTAAACTACGACCAGTTATGTTATTAATTTGTACATTCTTATGTGGGTATGAAAAAGAGTATACCTAATGTAAGCATCATTTGGAGTAACGAACATCTTATATTAAGTTAAATTATAACTGTAACATGTAGGGGAGAGTCTGCTTTAATGCGAATGCGGTAGCAGTAGCAATTCCCCCATGCAATGACTTGGGTTATGGGAATAGTAAGTTTTTATGAGTACTCATACTATTAATTATATTTCTAAAATATTTTTTGTCATTTTTGCTTTATCATTTCAATACAACAATTAACTGACAAGCGTGATTATATTTGAGTTTTTTTTTATTTTGTTTATTAGCTTCACGCCCATACCGGGGTAGGTGGATAGATAAAGATTCTCTTATAATAAGTCGTTTCAGTCTGAAACACTACGTTCTTTCTAATTTAGCCAATTCTGACAATAATTGGATAGAGATGGATTTCCCTCCTCAGTTTTGAGTCCACAACCATCAACTTCAACCAATATACGACCCACTGCGCCACAACGGTTTTAGCTGTAACATTATATATAATTTAATTTCTTAACTAAAAAGCTGGAATAATCGAGCTGGAATTCGTTAACGCAATAAATAGTCAACAGCCGCAACCCAGTAAGCTGTTCAAGTGCACCCGGCCGAGATTAAAACGATTCGTGTTAAATTGTAGTACTTTATATAGTCACTATTATCTTTGATATAATACATAAGGGACTTAATTATACCGACTATACTAAATTAGGTGTTTCGAATATTGCAGTAAATCAGTCTGTATACTACAGACTGTGGTGTGGTTACATTATTGTTTTAATATCTATTGACTGTTTGTTTTGGTTATTCGCGCTAATCTCGGGAAGTGAAATGAAAAATTATTCTTTGAGTTCCGATCACAATGCCTCCAGAATACGACCTGAAGTGGAGAACGGAGTTTCTTAACAGTAGGTTTCATAGTTTGCTATTTGCGGGATACAGCGAAAAACTAATATATACAATATAATAATAATAATCAATGTGTGAAATCTATATAATAATTTCAGTTACGATATATTCGATGAGTTAATATAAATGGGGAACTCTGTCATATAGTTTGTACAACGAATGTTATCCATTAAGCTTTACATCTAATGTTGACACATTATTTTATGAAGTCACTTAGAGGGAGAGTCGGAGACGTGACGGGATTATCTTAGAGGGGAACTAGACAAAGCAAATAATTATAACTTTCCCAATCAAGTAAATGCGATTTGCGATTGTGATGTGAAACACTCAGTGTACATTAGGAGTTATGTAGGTACTTAAACTAAGTATAAACTATTATATATATTACTTATTAGCATTTTTTTACTTTTATGCTGATTCCGCACACAGCAGGGTAGACAGAGGAACCTAGTGTTATGATACTCCGTTCCCCGCATTCCGTCGAATTCTGGAGGCGATGAAATGAAAATACTGCGAGCGGGAATCGAACTCACAGCCGTCGCATTTACAGTCATAACCTTGTGTTCCTGCGCTGCGACGCCCTTTTAAAAATATATTAACATTAATGTGTAATTTATGAGCGTGTACGACTTGCCTCAGAAAATTAGCTTATTCGTGCTAAAGCCTCTCCTCGCCGATTAGTGATTTGATATGCCACCAAATATTTAGTTTACTTCGTGTTGTTTCGTGGCCCACTGCTGCTTCGGCGGGTTGCGTAAGAAAATTACAATAGTAATACTATTCGTGTGCTCCACTACGTTGTATTGCCGTTAAATTGTGTTTGTAAACTATGAAAATTATATTATTAAAAAAATATAATTTTTTTGATTGCTTATAATATGCTTGAGGATTTGAATCCAATATCAGATAATTTTTATGATACTGATATACCTGCTATTATACTATATTAATTTGAACAGAAAGTGTGATAATGTTGGCAGAAAAGCAACACTTATTGGAATATATTTGGAATAATGTATAAAAATTTTAACACAATATCTTAGAACGATATCTTGGAAACCATACGTACGTTTTTAACGGAATCCCCGGTGTTACAATTTTTTTTATTAGAATGTCTGTCTGCTGCTCTATAAGAAAACCAGTACGGTTTAATTGATTAGAATGCACCAAAGCTTTGTTCCAACCCCGTTAAATTCAAATCTTCTTCACCCGTTTCTAAATATTTCCATTTTCTTATTTAATAAATAATTTAATTTTCTAACACTAAAATGCTATAGAATATGAAGTGATCCATCACAATTTTTTTCTGCTCTACAAAAACTGAAGTCAAGTTAAAATATATATTATATAATGTCAAAGATTATATTTTCACATTTGTGAACAATTGACTTAAATTGCTATTAAGAGTTGACAGGTGCGGGCGAGATGATGTATGGCGGGTGATGATTGATACTTGTTATTTGATTGATGATTAATCGTTCCGAAAACCCGCTCGCCCGCGCTCGTTGTTCATATTTGTTAGTGGATATTGTAAGCTATGTAAATCAGATTTGTATCTGAGGAGTATAAGTCTAAATGTTTGTTAGTTTATCTGGTTTTGTTTTCTGTATGAATTTAAAGTAGTTTTAGTATTGACAAAATTCTTGGCTTAAATTATTTTATAATTGAGGCCAGACTAGGAAATGGCTCGGTAAACTGGGAAATTCGTTTGAGTAGTCAATGTTTAGTAAATAAGTAGTAATAAGTAGTAGTAAGTTATGAAAATAAGTCAAAATACGTAAGACTCTCTATAATGGGCTTTCTTGACAATTTAAACATTTTGGCTAATTTATGAGGGCCGAGGACGTTGGCTTATCATAAAGGCGGATTTATGGATAAAAACCATTCCACAAGCGGGACCGAACTGGGAATGGGCAATTTTGAGAAACTAACAACCACTTTGGCTCGCAGTCAAACGCTTAAATACGGAATTTAAAACGCAAGTAATGCTTTACATTATTCTTGTGTACCATTTACAAGACAAAACGAGACTACTTTATGTTGCCTTCTATTTTGAATTGTTGTTATGAAATTGTATTTTCATATGTCAGCTTCTTTTTCAAGTCTTCTAATGTCAACAAGGTCTGCCGTGACGTTTCAAGATGGTGGTGGAGGGTATTCTCGTCTTCTCACCACAACTCGAACGGCGGCTTGAGTTTGGAGATTCAGGGAAAGATTCTCCAATATAGAAATGCTGGTATCCTCCTGCGGTTGTTTCTCTCTTTTACCAGCCGAGTCTGCCCATGCGTGTTGCCGTTGCCGACGATGTGACCCACCCATACGACACCATCAGCACAAAGGCGATTCTTATCCGGGAAGGCGCGACAAAAATTGTTAACCAATTAATTATTATTCGAACAAAAGTGACTTAATTATTAATTAGGACGGCGTTTTTTATACTAGGTTCTCAGGTCCTTCTGCTTCCCCTATCCTGTGTAGGATACAGTGTGCTTAAAATATACTACAAGTCTAACATTCAATAGAGTAACATTTACTATCAATTTATTACAATATTTAGTTTATTATTCTATTATTATATGGAAATGTAATTTAAATTTTAGGTGCTACGAGTCACTATTAACGTTTTGTACAATAGATTTAGTTTATCAGATAAAGTGGAGTGCGGTTTAGAAGGGTGTCCAACGTTCGATTACCATAACACGCCTCGTTTGGAATTCACAAACATTAATATTCGATTGTGTCTGGTTACGTTCAGCCTCAGGTGACTTGGTTGAATTGTTGCAAAGTTGCATTCTGGCCTTGGTCGGTTTGACTTTTGTCGCTTTATATATATTTATTATTGGAACTTACGATTCTGTTCTATGTGTAGATATATATGTTTATTTATTAAACATAGTACATGTTTATAGAACTTTTATATAAATTTAAATAATCTGTACATCTATATTCTCTGTCTATACATATGATTTAATTGAGTGTCTTTTTGTGATTTGTAAATAATCTTGTATTTTCAAGTACATGTACTCACACGGAAACACACGGAACTAAAACACAAAAAAAAATCATTTTTTTGTCTGTATGTTTTTCCGGGCTTATCTCTGGAACAGCTGTACTGATTAAAGTCAGGAAAAGATTTAAATAAAGATTTATGAAATGCTTAACAACAACAACCATAAAATTCCTAAATTAATATTAAATAAATAAGAAGCGGGCGAAGCCGCGAGGGTGGGTCCCTTCAGTATTAAAATATTTTAACAGACTGTGGTTGGGATTTAATGTTTTATAGTTCATTCAAACAAGGTTTCTACATTACTAATTGTAGAGAATAGTTTGTTTATATATAAATAAACACGAATGTAAATTTGACGTACTGCGTGGTGTAGTTTATAAAATGTTGTACAATTAAACGAACTGACAAACGGTCAACGCGTATAGAATTACGCGCGCGCTCGATAGCATCGCGTGTAGCGTTGACGCTGTTTATCGTGATTTTAGAACACCTTTTACTAACTACCAGGACGATATTTTTTGGACCAGACTATTTTGTCTTTTTTTGTCTTAACATTTTAATATAATAGAATGTAGTAGGGTATGATATGTCCGATACAATGTTAAGATTCTGCGTTCTTCACACAAGTACCCTATATGCCAATGTTTTTTTTAATAAAAATCGAACCCACAACCTGTCGCATGTACAGTAGCACACACAAGCTTCTGCAGTATACAGCTTGAAGCTGTTGTTTTTGTATTTATTTTCATTTAGTATATAATATTCAAGTAAAATAAAAATATAGTTCTAGAAAAATATTTTATAATCATAAGTTTTCCCAAATTAGATTCAAGCCCGCAACCTACAAAAACATGTCTATTTCATTTCAAAAATATTAAAAAACTTAGATGTTTTCAATATATGTAATAATGACAACATCTTCATATAGAATGTTGTATTCAATGAACTGACTATAATCATGAAGTTTAAAGTTACATTTGATCATATCGAGTGTCGTGTTGACAGCGCGTGTGATTTTTTTGAAATTATTTTTATCGCAACGGACGCGTCTCTGACAAATTAAGTGGTACACAGATTTCTATCTCGTGTTCCCAGAGCGATTAAACCATTTTACTGATAGTGATATGAGCCATGTTGTTACTTGTAGTGTTCCTGTGTTGGCTTGTTGGAACAGAGCTTTAGAATATATTACCTTTGGACCAGCTGAACAGATTATTGTGTGATATAATATAGAGGAAGTTGTGGAGCAACATAGAGGATATTTTGATTTTGTAAATTATTATTTGTATGATGATAGAAAAACTCGAGATTATATGATTTAGGATACAGTGATGTAATTTATGATGAAGTAAAATCTTACAATATAAATAAAGAAAAAAATACGAAAAATGAAAATTTATAAGTTCGTTTATTAGTTCATTTTATACTAAGTAAGTGTAGATATATGCTCAAAAACTCGTGATTGTGAACTTTATTCGCCGTATCATCATAGCCTCAGGTATTTCCCAAGCACAATCCTGAAATTGGTACAGAACCCTCCGTGAACTAGTCTGATTGCGCTTGGTTGATTTTTTTCTTAAATACACTTTAATAAACAGTTGTATATTTCAAGCGGGCGTAGCCACACGGGCCCGCTAGTTAATAATAAAAAAGATCGAATGAGACCAGTACTAGATCTCAACTTATGATCGTAACGCCCAAGTGTCTATAGATTTGTAACATATCTTCCAATCAGTACGAATAATCTCATTAAGAAAGCTTATTTTCGCGAACCGTAAGCTCTCACTAAAACCGGCCACCGGAAGTTCGAACCCACCCACCACCACCAGCTAATTAGACTGACACTGCTTGCCATGCGACCCGACACCTCGGTACAGTTATGTCTGCGAATCATTTAGTATCACATTTACGATTTATTCGTTCCCACGCTCTTTAATTAGCTTCCTTAATTGATATTTTGTATATATTTTATTTTTAACTGTTTTGCTAGTAGTTGTTTGTACAGAAATTTACGTAATTAGTACGTTTTATCCTTTCGTTATAAAAGTTGATTTCCCAATAATTTAGGTTGTGTCGCTGTTGCTTTTTTGTTGTATTGCTGAATAGTGTTTTTATATTTTATTTGAATAGACCTTTAGTCCGCATAAACATATATATATTCATGTGATGTAGGTATATTGAGGCCATTCGTGGCGCAGGGTCACAAAGTGTGACTAAAACACTGGTTGGGGGCTCCACACCCAATCGAGGAAATGTTACATTTATTTAAATTTATATGCCCATTTTTTCGCTTTGGTGTCGAGGGAAAGCGCGGCGTTGAGTTTCGCCACTCAATACGCAATCCCTCCAGAATTCGGCGGAAAGTGGGGTATGGAGTGTCAGAAAATTAGGTTAGGTTAGGTTAGCCTGCTGTGTACGGGAAACAGCGTGAAGCTCATTTAATATAAATCAAAATAATCTGTACGGTATAATTCCGTTACTGATACTGACAGATAACACACGAGAAATTATTCAAATTCAAATTAAAAATATTCCTTATTCAAATAGGCTATTATAAGCACTTTTGAATCGTCGAATGAACATATAAACAACAAAAAGCCGGTTCGGAAGGCAGTTCTGCTGATAAGAGCCGACTGGAAACTCAACAGTTGCTCTTTTCAATATCAATTGTTTAATTTAATTACTACATTATCTTGTAACTATCCTGCATTGAAGTTACAAAGTTGAAATTAAGCATGCATTTTACTCTTTAACATCGCTAGAGATAAAACAATTTTAAGTTTGATTTATAGAGAATAAGCGTAATAAGTTTCCCACCTGGGTATCGAACCCAGAACTAACGGTTAATCGCAAAATCCAAAAAAAATGGGCGCTAAATACAAAACGGAATAATGTATCACTACATAATATTATCCGCCCACCTCACATGTTCTGAAAGATACGTGATCATAAAAATTATATATAGCGGTTATAAATATAAATTGCGCGAGAGCAGTCATTAAGGTTAAAATTGTTGTTCGCGGCGAGAGAATCGCAGGAAAATTAGTTTACGATACAGTATACGATATCGATGTCTTTTGATCGGACAGTGTGTAATATAATCGACGCCTGGCACCGATTCTGTGAATCGATTTGATAGTTGATCTGGAGGGGAAAATGATGTTTTGTATCTATTTATTGTTTTTTAATGTTTGCGAATTTGATTGTATTATCATAGGGATGTAGATGTATTATCACACAGCAGGGTACGCAGAGGGAGCCTAGTGTTGAAACACTCCGTTCAAGCGGGCACGGACGAACGAATCCACAAGTTGTAGCGTTTACAGAGGCACCCTTTTGCCCCTGCGCCACAACTGGCCTCAGTAATTAATATTATATAAGCTTATAAGTTATTTCTAAAATAAATTATAATGATAAATTCTATATGGATATACTAGGTAATATTACATTTCGATACGTTAGATGAGTAAGCGGACAGGTTTGACATGATTAGGCATTACCACGGATATCTGGTCGCGAAAGACCGACCGCAAATTTATCGCCGACTTCTATAACGTTGAAAACAAAATTTATAAGTTATTTCTTCATTCGCGACAGCTGTCTATATAGATATATTGATTTAATTAGATTTGAAATTGCATTGTTGGCTTAGAATAATATTTAATGGTAGTAAGCGTGTAGGCTTTAGTGTAATTATTTTGTTTATATAAAAAATGTGTGTTTTAATAAATATTGCAACACACAAATCTTTTTTTTAAATTGTAGTTTATTGGTGTTAGTGTAATTTAGAGCAAACAGATTCACGCTTTTTCAAGTATACGAGAAAAGGTAGAGAGAACTTAGTGTCAAGACACTTCCACATAAAATCCATTACCAATGCGCTTACAGTCAGACTGTACATACTTTCGTACTGCGTCAGTACTAAATGATAGAGACAAAAGCAAGTCGCTTTGTTTTTGCGATGGTATTTATCTAACTTTACTAGGAAAATCTTATCATGAATGCTTACATCACCACTAAATGGGATTCGAACCTACAAGCATAGCGTACACAATTACACAGTTATACACATCCTAACAGCGCCATAAAGACGCAGTACCACGGGTATCCCGTTCCTAACCGTGTGTAAAGGTGTTGTGTGGCTGTCCTAGTGTCCAGAACATTTGCTTGATAAGATATAATCTTAGCTCGGAAGCTCGTATTGCTTTTAGTGTTTTGTTTTGTTCTATATATATATACCTTTTACTGAAACTTTAGTTGGTTCTCGTCAGTACTCGTTAAGAATAGAGAACTTTAAGAAAGTTCGGCGTTGAGTTTCACCACCGCAACGTCATTTCGTAGAACGAGGTGTTTTAATGATACGGCGTAAAGCAAAAGTAAATAACCTAAAACACTTTATTTTATATACATACCGGCGGTCGAAAATGCGTAAATTAAATATTAATCATCGTAATTATCATTTTGTGATTGTAGTATTCACGGTATTGTATAATATGGAATTTGAGATTTTTTGCAGAGTTCTGTATATAGTTATATATATTAGATTATAAATACTAAAATAAGGTTTTATCCAATTTAGTTTCTCCTCTGTGTTAATAGGTGCAGTAGGTTATTTTTTATTTATTTCATTTTAAGTAGGTACACTACATCTCGACCTGTCGTAAATAAATTAAAACATCGGTTTACTTGTTTATTAATATGAAAAAGGTTTTTATGTTTAACTTTCATTTGAATACAAAAAGAAAGTTTGAAGTATTCATGTTTCTGGCGTCACCCAGTTATGAGATAAATCGCTTCCACCCAACGCATCAATTCTTAGTTCGAAACGGTTGTTAAAAAATAAATTATAAATTGTATATTTTTATTAGGATTCCAAACCCAAAGGGTGAAATTAACACTAGGGTCTGAGATCGTTCTCAGTCTTAAGATATCGTTTTTATTTATATGGTACGTTTTTATAATTATGAGCCTAGGTTCCGTCCATTTCCCTTACTCCGTATGGGCAAAGCCACAGGTAAAGGTTAATTAGACATACAGTAGCTACATCCTCTATTACCAATTTTATAGCAAGAAGAACGTCCTTACATGTATATTATCATTATTTCACTGCACGATTACATTTTCCATTTAAATAAATGTGCATTGTCTGTTGAGGTTACGCCCCTATACCTATTCTATTGTTAGCTGGCTCATATTTTCTTGAATACCAGACAACTTTTTATTTCATCCGATTGAATAATCATTGAATAAATAATGAACACCCTTCTTCTTCTTCTTAATTTCAAAGCATCGTTCTTGATAGATTATTTACGCATTACATCGACCATTAATAAATAGAATATACAAGCTACTTGCTTATTTAATTTCTTTTCTCTTTCTAATTATTCTTATGTGTTTATCTTTTCTAGGATTTTTCTTGCTTTTTTTGTATATTATTGTGTTGTTATATATTGCAAATTATAGTATAATATGTATTGCAAATTTGTAAAAATATTATGGGCACTTATTTCGCATAAAATGGTTTGTCAACAGCACTATGTTCAGATTTTCTTTTGCCTGGGATTCAATTACCAATGAGACATCACCAATTTAATTTCAATTGAGATTGTCTCCCGAGATGATGACGGATGCAGTCACCCTGAGGGTCTTCAATTGATTTCCGCCCATCTTTCAATTATTCCCCCTCCGCTGAATGTGAGCCCCGGACCCCGGTGAATGGATGGGCGTTGATTATTATTACTGTTTGATCTGATATATACACCACCGGCTCCTTCATTTGTATGCATTATTACATAAAGTTGCAAAAAAATATTTTCCAACATTGACTTTATAACCGTTATTACCCCCCATCGAAGTATGAGGTTAACAACATGTCTTCGACGACAATTTCCGATTGTTCTCAATTTTCAACGTTTCCAGTTTTCTCGTGTTCTTAATGATGACAAATGACACCTCAGCGCCTGTTATTTCTAAATGACGGTGCCGGTGATGATTATTTAAGCTAAGAAATACGTATCTGCAAATTTACCTTTCATATTTAATGTGCACTCCATGCTGTGTTTCCTGGGCGAGTCGATCAGAGGCGTGGTGAATGCCGGAGGCGGTCAGTAGTTGCTTGTCGAAGGCGTATATATTTCTTTGTACGGATAAAAATGGCAAATTGAGTTAAATGTCAATGTGTGTAAATCAGCAAAATAAAACAGTAGTCTTAATATGTAAATATATCAATTATCTGTTCATTCTGTTACTATATTAATATATATACTGAGCACGTCGCGCGGCGAATCTAGAGCATCGTCAGGATGCGCACGAAATGTTGAAGATGTTATCTATATATCGAATTGCCGTAAACATTTTGCCATAAAATCCATGTTATTTGTATGAGATTTAAATCCTTTTGTGCCAGGTGTGTCTAGTTAACCTGACAATATGATGATCGTTATTACCCATAAACTAAATTACTATTGCGTGCCGTCAGATGCAGTACGAGTAACTGATGTCAGTTGTGACATGGTTACGTATCAATGCCAGCATCCCGATCATTTTCCAGTCAGTCAAACCTATTCACAGTTACAGGAGTTGCGTCAAAACCTAACATTACTGGATATTACTGACAATCGCCTCACCCGTCCGTCCGTCCGTACCCTGTCGACTCGTTTAGACAATTTGAATTTGCAATTGAATGTCTCGATTATACAGTAACTGTCTGAGAGACGGTTTTATTTGCTACATTAATAGTCAAGATTTAATGTTTTGGTTAGTCAATTTTACTAACATATGTAATTTATTAACTTTTTAGAAAACTCTTAATATTTATTCCGATTTTATTGTTTTTTATACTCCTCTGGTTTAGGTACTGCTTTTCAGGATCAGTTTTAAAATATTCTTATAAATTGAAGTACTCAAAAGTAGTTAAATTTAAACGTTATCTCACTAAACGGGAAACGTAACTGGTCGATGACCTGAAATATCACCGCGTTTGTTTTGTAGAAAATCGTAATAAGTCTGCGCGGATCTCAGTTGCGTTTCCGCTTATTAATGGCGCGCATGCACGCCACGTCCGTCGGGAGCTCCCGCGTCGTGCAGCGTGCCCCCGTCAGTGTGGACCGCCGACGCTTCAAACGGTCACTGTATAATTCAACCGGCGGTTATTTTTTGCCCGCAACCGCCGAGGGGAGCTAAATCATTTGCAACACCTTGGCCAACTAAGTATACCAGATTACATGTTCGTGATCGTTTTACACGCGTGCAACTTTAAATGTTTTTTGGTGGATAACCATTTATAGTTTTGTACAGATGTTGTGAAGCTGAAAGAGTTTTTTCGAACTCGTTGTTCTCAGTAATTGCTGGTTCTAATTGGAAAATTATTTTTTACTGCATAGCAATTATACCAAGGAGTATGTTAGGAGCAGGATATATTTTTATATATTTTTTAAAATTTCACATTGTATTTCCCAAAAAGCAGAGTAGGCAGAGGGAACCAGAGAAGTATTAAAACACTTTGTTCCCATTAAGACACTTCTGATCTCCATTTTCCGCCGTATTCTCAACTTTAAAGCTTTAATTATTGAGTGGTGGAACTCGCAAAACCGAGCTTTGCCTCGTTACCAGAGCGAAGAAATGCAAATGTCATTCCCTGGTATTCGAACTCACAACAGTCGCACTCTTGTGCCCTTCCACGTAATGGTAGCTATATCCCATCAAACTAATGGTTTGGATGTAACCGAGTGGGTTACATCCAAACCGAGTGGGTTCCTAAGGTTAAAATGTTATGTGTACATACACAAATCTTAGTTATTTCCATTAGCCCATGCGATCCTATTGTGCTTATTTTAATACCATAAAGTGTCACTCCTATACATTTTTCGTATATATTATACAAATCTCACACGATTTACGACCGCTTTCTCAATATTTTTCTTTATAGTACAATAAACGCTACCAATGATTTCGTTTGAAATTCTTCAACAAATACTACGGTTGTGAATAGCCCCCTAATAAAGCAACTCGCGTTTTAACGCACGGTGTTTTATTAGGTATTTCTTTAGTGTTTAATATTTATAGCGTGAAACAATCAAAAGGATTTGATATTGATATATTGTAACAACTGGGGCCTGATACCTGAATTTACGTTATTAATAATTTATTTATTTACATCAAATATAATTTACGTGGGAATTATCTCTGTTATTATTGTATTTCTAAAATATGTTATGACGAATCATTGGAGTAGAAAGAAATTTGTTATATTTAACATTTCTAAAGTGATATTCTATAATTTTTTTAAAACGTTTTTTTTAACGTTTCGGGATTTGAACCGGCACCTCTTGGCAGCTTGGCAACCATCCACACCTAAATATTAAACTATGCATCGAAAGTATTGTATGCTTGTTGCAAGTTAGTTATATTGTTAGTACCATCCATTACCTCTTCATATTATATCTGTATGTTTTTTTACCATTATTTGTTGCTATATTGTTATACTATACCACTACCTTTTCATCTTCCTTTTTTATCTTATTGTTTTATGATTATATACCTAATTATATAATAATTTTATAGTAAATGAACGAGATACCTTCTTTGTTTCATGTTTCGATTATATACAAACAACACGTGCAATTTAATTTTAAAATACTGATTAGAAGTAAATCTTAATTGGAAATGAATGCTATGTTTGTCGATATTAATTTAGTCAACGCCATTAAAGTGAACAGTTTATTGTACAGATAATAACCTATATTGTAATATTATTATAATAATTGTAATAAATTTTAACTGCCTTAATTTGGGACCATCGTGGCGCAATGCGACAGCGACAGACAGAAACGTGCTAGTCGTGGACTCGATTCTTGATCAGGAAAATGAATTGTCCCCGCTCTGGCAAAACAAGACACGTCGTAGATTTCCATCACTGAGCACACGCGCATGTGCATAACTTGCGTGAAAAGTGGAAAATGGTGTTTTAAAACTAGATACTTTCTGTTTATCGGCTGTAACTGACAATGTATATTACATGTAAGAATCTAAATTACAGAAGGTGGCTTATGGAATCATGGACTGCTTATTACTAAACATATAGAGTTTGTGCTCATTACGTCACCTCGTATTATTGTGTTCCATTAAAACAGCGTGGTTTTAGCATTAAACTATTGATTTATATTTAAATAATACCGAGTAAGTTGAATAATGTTATGTCTGTGTGTAAATGGCCTTTGATTTATTTTCGCCTAAGTGCTTTTGACCGAGGAATGTGGAAGTGGCTAAAGCGATAGCGTAAATTATAAAAGTTATATCAAAAATGTAACATACTGTTGCTATAATTAGCGATGAGTGCTGGTACTTCTAGCAGACTGTGATAGATATTTTCACAGTAAAAATGATATTTCGTCCATTAACTTAAATAAAAAATATGCTAATTTTAAATATTACGTTCATTTTTATTAAAATGCATATGACATAATAAATAAACAAGCATTGGGCAATCATACAAATAAACATAAGATTGAACTTCATTTATATGGTAAGGATGTGAGAGTGCGAGACACATGCACATGAAATAAATTGCACATTAATCGACTTGGACACTATAATATAAATATTCGGCCTAATTTAAGTTGCGCTGTAATTGCGTTGACCATTAAAGAGGAACTAGAGAGGACAATCGTGGTATTCGTTTTATATGGTAATGTGACGCGGCGGGCGTCGGCTCAAAGGGAGCACTTAATAAGGACGTGTCCGCTCCCGTCGCTCGGCGCTCTCGCTTACATTCCAACACGGGTTTGCTCCGTCCTGAATTTTTGTATGTTCTTTCGTTTTTCCTCAACAACTTTCGTCTTCCCACCTTTCGACTAAAAGAATTTAAACGAGCGAACTTATTCCCTTCGGTCGATTCGAATCGCGTTCTGTAACTTTTAGACCGTCGACAATTTAAAAATACGTCGTCGCCTTTGAAACTGTCGCGAGACGCGTCTGCGCAGCTTTTTGTGTTGCATTCTTGTTCAGCAAAATGGTAATGGTGTTACAATATATTGCTATGCATCGTATGTCTGAATCTCCTTTTGTCATTGCTTGTTCTTAAACTAAAATAAATAAATAGAGTGTATGTTGAATGATTTTAGCAATATTATAACATTTTTGCAGCCGCTGTAGTTATGAACTCTATAGTATGTTTGACAACTACAAACTTGCTAATAAAAGCACTTATCTGGTCTTAAAGAACTTAAAGAACTTTAAACATTAAATAATTTGAATGTCCAAATCGTCATCTGTACAAATGTAGGTCAAGCTTATATGCGTTGCTGTGTTGTAATTTACTTAATTATATATAATAAAATAAAATATTAAAATAACAAAATGAAATGAGACAATTTTATCTAATTAACATTTTTCATATCATATTTCATATATGAGAACGTTCTAAATAAATATTCATTCATAATACATTCAGTAAGTATATGAAATTCGAGAATTTATAATAACCGCACGAATAACACCCATTGTATCGGGACCGGTATCATATGTGTCCTTGCGTTTTCTCCTTTGTTTTTGGATGCTCTGTAGTGGACGAACACGGGCGTCGGCGCCGGGCGGCCAGGGAATGACGATTAGCGCGGTGTGCGGCCTCTATCTGATGGGGGGGCTCCCCGACATTGGACATATGCCACACGCCTCTCTCTGCCTCTTAGATATACAGATTGAATGCGGAAATTTTATATATATATTGATTTTCACTTTGTTGTTTCTGCTAATGTTCGTGTTTGATAGTTGATAGCGTTGATTGTTTGTGTGGTGTTTAGAGGTTGCTTTTTGGATTGTGTTGAGATGTTTATTTTTTTGTTTAAATAATGGAATGTATTTTTTTCGTATATTCCTAGTAATATTTTTTTTTCAGCCTCCATTCCCCACTTTCCACCGAATTCTGCAGTGTTGAGAGGCGGAACTCAACGCTGTGCTTTACTTCATCTTCATAATATCTAATGTTTTCTATAAACAGTAAACTGGTTGTATTGCAAATTAAAATTAATAAAACATTAATACTTAAAACTAATTATTAATGACTAATAATACAATGATCTAAGCATGAATTTATGCTTAATATTTAATATCTCGGATTAAATTATGAAACGCGCATATCAAACATCTACCCGCATTAAACATTCCCCTACACGTAAACGTTAATTCACAGCGCATGTAAAACTGTCAACGTAAGTTGTTTAGATCCATTTTAGTAGCTAATTATTTCTCGGTGGAGGTGCACTAACCCTTAGGAGTCCATAAAGGGCCAGCAACACATGAGACTTGTCTGTCTGTCATTTATCATCGGATTTATATGGTGGTTGGGCGTGCTCGCGTCCATGTCTCGTGCAAAATTGGATATACTACCCGTACGTTTTTGCCATTCAACTCGCTGAAATTATAAGCTCGTTAGTGCCGAGATCTTTGCATTAATCAATGTATTCACGAAACAGGACGATTTGTCGGGAAGCTAAGTTTTGGTTCCATGTTATTACAATGACAAAACTTTTCTAATTTTCTTTCTATACAGATTGTATAGAAAGGAAAGATAAGGAAGTAGATAAGTACATTTTAGTACATTATTGCTTTTTAATTTGTTTGCACATATTTAAATAATTTAATTCGTTAAACTATTAAATGTCACCGGATAAGTCCGCGCGATACATTGTTTTCCTTACTCAACATTCACCCATTGAAATGTTGCATACTGAGTCAGGAAAATAAAACGAAAACATTTATTGAATGGGAGTAAATAAGAAAAATGACCATTGTTTTGTCGCCACGCAACATTTTATTTATGGAAATAGTCCGCTCGCTTGCGTAGCTTATATTTGTATATTTATAAAACAAAGCAACTTCTTCACGCTTTTTCCCGTATGACATAGACATTAAAAGAATTAAGCATTCGATTCTTCACTTTCGTCAACATTTTTGTGATATTGCGTGTTAAGTGGCAGCACTCATTGCCACGTTTTACTGTTTTCTCGTTAACACAGCAAGAAAATAAAAAATGTTAAATAATTCGTTCCCACGAGTGGGAATCAAACCCGTTGCCCTTACATTATTAGTCAATATTTATTTTTTATTATATCTTTCATGTAAAGATATGAATTTGTTATGGTTTTGTTGATTGTTTGCACATTTGGTGTAATGGTGATATTGAATATAATTTTTAACATTAAACAAACACCGAATACATTAACAAATACATACAACAGTAAAATTGAAATCGTGTCTATCTCTCATTTCATCGTTACCTGCTAATTGACACACGCCGGGCGTTGTGACTTCAAATAATGTTCAAATATTTGCGCGTCTCGAGCTCACAGCAAACACCGGTCCGTCCGCCTGTTTGTCCAGTCCAATGAGGCTCAATGTTTGCCTTTCTACGTTATCTACGTGCTCTCCGGTACTAGCTGGTTTCTTTGTTCACCTTTTAAGGTTGGATATAACTGATACAATCCATTAATGCTGGTAGGATTTAGGTTAATTCAATAAGGTTTTTTATATATATTTTGAATGGCCAGAAAAAATTACTGTTTAAAAATTGAGACACGGCGTGTCTCCACTTTTAAAGAGTTATTTGTTAGTACAAAGTTCGACAGGTCTAAGGATCTAACAGCATATATTTTGATTCATTTGTAGCTTTATTTCTTAATCAAATTAAATATAGATAAGTACATACTTCTACAAAATCTTTCAATTAAAGATAATAACTAACGTATTGTGCAATGATTTTGATTAAGAAATCAAAATCATTGCACAATACGTTAGTTAAGCTTACGCTTGGAGAAAATGCACAGCTAGCAAAAAACTACATACCTATCTTAGACACACTTCATTTCCAAGTAAATTAATTTTTTTTGCTGAAAATCTAGTATTCCAAATGGGAAACTGGCGCCGCAGTGTTCTGCTAATTAAACTCTTATATTCTCAATGATTCTTTATAATTTATTGGTTTGTTTACTTGCGTCATCCCAGTACACTGTACAAGTATATACCTCTCGTAGGCTCGCAGGCCGCATGCCTGTGACGTTTCTTTGCTGACCGTTTACGGAGGACAGGTTGTCACAATCGATACCATTTAAAGACCTCCTCACTTTTTACTTCATTTTAATTAAATGTAAAAGCGGTCTGGTAATTTGAAGTATTTGAAATTGGTTACTTTAACGTTTCACGTAGAAGACTTCATTGATAAGCTTTTTTTTGTATTGATTCTATTCTCTTGGAAACAACTCTGTTAATTTCCAAGATGCCACCATAGATTATGTTTAAATATAATGTTACTTTAAATATTTACGATCTACATTTAAGTTATTAATTGACTTATATTATAATTTTAATGAGTTACAAAATTCTCATTTTCCATTTTTTTTTTCAGGTATGTTTCAGTATTGCTGTATTAATTTGGTTTGTATTTTATATTTTTATAATAATTTTATTATTTACATTAATATTGGCTTCTTTTTTCTTCTCTTTAATAGATACTGTATCTATGTTCTTTACAATGCAAAAAAAAAGTTATACTAAGGCAACTAAGCCTATTTCTGCGAAGTCTTATAATTATTAACATTGTTAACAATTATAAAAGAAATAAAAAAACTCTTACGGTTCCTATTTCGGGTTAACCATACAATTTATGGTTTACAATTCAGATTTGCTATCCAGTATATCACTATAATATTTTAAAATGTTATACTTTAAAAATATGAAACATATAAAAATTCTTGGAAGTATCTTAATAATTTATACTGCCACTACACTCGCGTAAGCTGCGATCACAGCGATAATTCCGCAAAATTATGAGACTAGATCTTTAATCTTACATAATCCCACTGTTTATACTTGTCATATTTTTATATTATATATATCTGGTTCAAAATTTTTTATTTTATCTTAAGCAAAAACGAAAATCTTCATATTATTTATATTTCCATATGAACAAAGAAAGAAGTAGTTAAATTTGTATAATTTAATACTTTCGTTTAATTAATAAGAAAAAAAAAATGTTCGAAGTCTCTACATAAAGATCTATTTCGAAAAAACTTAATAATAATAAAGTTACCTATAACAATTGTTTGCCATCAGAAAAAAGCCTCCCAGTTACAATGATCATTGGAATCTACGCTCCAACGATTCCATACATCTCATAAGGAAGTATTCAAATACGTATGTAGGCAGATATACAATAGCATCGGTTCGTAGGAGAGCTGAAAAAAAAATAATTTGCTTCATTGATCGAGCTGCATTGTATTTATAATGCGTCCGGTTCTAAATGTACCGGTGGCATGCAAAATGTTTTGTTATTTTGTTTTTATGTAGTTAAATGCTAATTCACTGTCTAATGCTTGAGTACCAGAGTATATCAAATCTATTGTAAAACTTAACTTACAAACGCAATCTAATAGGTAATCACAAAAAAAAACAAAAATAGCGTCAGCAAAAAAAATATAAAAAATAAATACTACGATTTAACATTAATATTTATTTTTTTAAGTTCATAAGAACGAATATAACATCTTTCTATGTCTATTATATATTTTACGTAACTGAAAATATTCTTCACTGACGGAATTTTTGATTTGAGACAATCTAGTTTAAAATATTATTTAAATTAATCAGAGAGTTTGTATTCAAAATTTGTATATGTTGTACATATATCATGTATATTTTTTAATGTTCTCTTCCTATTAAACTGTTGATGAAATAACATAACTTATCTTCTATGACAAATCCAAATCATCTAAGTCGATTTGAGGCAAGCTCTTTTTGGAAGGCGATTTGGCTTTTATGCTGATGCTATTTCCGTGAGGCTTACTGAGCGACAAATTACAAACAGCGTGTATTACAATTACTCTTATTTGTGTTTGTGAGTAGAGAGAGAGACCGTCTCGTTTGTGTGAAAGAGGCAGAGACTTCCTTTCTTCCTTCATTGTGTTGCAGTATCTTGTGATTTAAGGAAAAACGCTCTGCTAACAGAGCGTCTATTTTTTCTTTTTTCTGCGGAACTCAATGTCATGCTTTGTCTAAACAAAGGGCGGCGTTGAGTTCTGCCGCTGTACACGCAATGTGAAAAATGGGCGGTGCGTGCGGCAAGAAGATCTCGTAATATATTAAAACCAGGTTCTCTCTGTTTGTGTTCTGGTTTTTTTTTTTTTTTTTTATAGGAGAGGACAAGGCAAACGAGCGTTCGTGTCACCTGATGGTAAGTGATCACCGCCGCCCACGACCCCATGCAACACCAGAGGAGCCACAGGTGCGTTGCCAGCCTTTAAGGTGGAGATGAAGGGCACCGGGGCCCGGCATTACCTAATGCGAAACGCAGTGGCTAGGGCCACTACTTCACGCCGGTTTTAAATGCCGGGGGTGGTATTAAATCCGGTCGAGTCTGCCCATGCGTGTTGCCATTACTGGCGACGTGACTCTTCCACACGTACTTTAGTCGCCTCTTACGACACCGACAGTACCAGGGTGACCCTATTCTAAGCCACACGGCTGGTTCTTCTGCTATAGGGGAAAAAGCGTGAATATGTGAAATAATCGTACATTTTCATTAATATTATAAGGTAGGTAGTATAAACTAAAAATAATATATAAAACCAAATTACATAAAATAATATATAAACAAAATTATTATTCTTGATAGCTTCTCGTATTCGCGTCACCCGCGATTCCTGCGGACCGCCTCTGTCCTGTACCGCCAGATAACTTTCTTTTTATGATCTCTATAAACGATGTCTTAACAAGATTAAATATATTTTACACCTTATAATTCATGCGAAGCCCCGTCATACTTTAACAAAAAGGACTTATAGCTATATCTATTCTAGTTTCTGTTAGTAAGGTAACTATTAAGCTCGGCAATTGAGAATTTCTTAAAAAAAATTCGATAGCAATAATAAAAACACAAAATAAATATTTGTCGTCAAAAGCTATATGACACACGATACAAATCACATACACCTATCAACAACAAATTAATAATATGACAAGTAATTTATCGGTTCACCGGTGAGCGAGGTGCGTGACGGCCGATGGAGCGCGATACTTGTAAGAGCGACGACCCGACTTCAGTGGGCGGCTGCGGGCCTGTGCCAGTGTTCCTCGTATTGTTGTCGTTATGTTAGACCAATTAAAATTATTCAGATAGATTTGTATGCTATACGTACAAATTACACGAATACTGTAAAGGCTTTTGACTTCTGTTTTATAAATAAAAAGAAATTTCCCTCGGAATGAGAATCCACCTCTCGCGTTTACAGTCACTCGTGCTATTGCGTCTCGGCATGGCTCCATATAAATGTTTGCCAACGCAAACAAGAATCTCGTACATTTTATTCTTTTTAACATGTCTTTAGAAATATAAAAGCCCTTACCAGACCAAAGTAGTGTTCAAATAAAATACCACAAAAAGGAAGTTAACACCAGAAATTTTAACATTTTGGTATGCGTTCAGAGAATCCAGCCTCTGCCATCTCGCAGCTCGCACGAATTCCTTCGAGTCTTCATGGCCATCACATACTCGGGGGCGATTGTCCAAAATACCTCCGCAAAATCTCCAGGGTCATCGTAACCGCAATATTTTATGTGCATATTTTGTTGCGGACGTGGTATATATATATACCGTGTGTAATTTGTAGTGTTAATGTGACATCCATACAGATAAAATGATAATAGTAATTTTTTTTTGGGTACTATGTTTTTCATTTAATTAAATTCATAAAAATATTTTTTTCTTTTATATTAATATTGGAAACGAACGGATGAATTAATTGACATGGCGGTCATTGGTTCGATTCCTCTCGGGCAAACATTATTATTATTCAAAATATAAATCTTTCCCAAATTTATGTAAGTAAATTCTCGTCGTCCATAGAGCAACGACGAAAAATTCACGAGAAACAATACTAAATACGAATAGGCACTATCACTTTGAATGGAAAGTTTTCAATATAAAATAATGGCATAAGATCTAGACTGCGCGCGCTACTCCGAATCGTGACACGGACCAAACATTCTCAACCGGCCTCACCGAGCTCGTGCCCTCACTTTTTTTCTCCCGGCCGATCTTTCTGAGAAGTTGTCCTTAAAAAACTAAACACGCCGCCGCTTTGCTAAGGTGTGAATATAATTAATGGTTTATCAAAGGTTCCGCCCACGGGGAACCTTTCGTACTTGCCAGCGGATTTGGTCATCGACCAATTTAACTACGGCTCCCGATTTTTAATCGATTTTTTATAGGAGCTTTTAATTTTTTAATGACTTTTGTTGTTTGTTATCTTATTCTGCTAATTCAATTTCTTGGTGATTACAATTATTGAGATGAGGATATGAGACTTGTACAGAGAGAATGCTGTTGACAAATTAATTATTTTAGTTCTTATGGACGCTTGTATAAGTTTTATTGGACGCGATGGTCATGATTGCAAATCGTTTGGAGGAATGTTTATTTTAGTATCTTTGATCTGGTAAGACAGACTGTATCGTTGAATTAGGTCCTCCAGCATGTGCCCAAAAACTATGTAGTGCAGAGTAACTGAGTGAAATTGTAATATATGGGAAGCGATTGACTTTTAATAATTATTAATCATTGTCACGTAGCACAGCGGCTCGTCGTGTGTAAGCACGACGATTGTAGGTACGATTCCCACTCAGAGGACTGAGTTGTTTTAATTTCTTTCCTAGCGTTCCATGTCCCATACATACAGCGGAAGCTAAAAATCTATAAATTTCAAAGCAATGAATGAAACAAAATAAATGTATGGTCTATATTAGTAATATAGTTACGAGATGGTTGCAGATTGCATAACATCTCAGCGTCGTCGTATGTCCAGACAGTTATTTCGGTAGTGCTGTCGTCAATTTAGTCTGCTAACATTTCTGTTTTGTTACCTCGTGAAGTGAGAAATGAATTATGAATGGTGCCCGCTTTAGAATAAGAATTGGTTAATTATGTTTCTTTTTTTATATTCTTACGTTTTATTAATATCATTTTCTTAAAAATATGATATTTTTTCCCACTCTGGCTGAAAAGCGCGGCGTTGAGTTCCGCCAGTGAAAACGACTCGTATTCGGGCGACACGTGGTGTACAGTGTCATGAAATTAGATTTTATCTACTTACCCTGCCATATGCACGATAAAAAAAGACTATAAGAAACATAAATTTACTTAAAACGTTTGACTCTTTCCTGTATTATATCTATGTGTGAATACGTCCGGATATCTTTGTTCTGTTAACGTTCTCAACGATCAATTGTCTGCTTGTATGCTAAGAAGAGAATACACCAGTTCACTCTTTTATGCTTTTGTAGAATATTTAATAAGTACATTGTAACATTGTAACGTTGATATTTAAAAGGTGAAACATAAATCACCGTGTTTTCATATTCTATCTATCTACTAGTATACATAAATACTCATAATGTATTCATATCTATCTACCTACAATCCACTTGAGATTATAGGTTCAGTCTCTTTAAATTGGGGTATTTTTTTAGTAAATTAATTTACATATCATACATAAATTTCCAAATTGCATTGTATTTGTGTTTGTAAATATCCAAAGTATGCCGGGGTGTACACAAGGAAAACCGCAATTGATTCGTTCTTTCACATCTCTAATTACCTATCTCATTATCCTTATTTATGGTGAAGCAAATAATATTCTATTCATTAATAGTTAGTATAATAGTTGCGTTATATGAAATGTGATGCCATAAATAAATATAATAGTGGATGTTTCCTTAAAATTTAATTTTTTTTTAGCAATATGCCGCGCGCTGAATCTCGCTGGTCAGGCAGAGAAAACCTAGTAGTAAGACATTCCATCCTCTCTTTTAGCCCAATTTCAGATATGTTTCAGTAGCTGAACTCAAAAATAATAATCTTAGAATTAAATTAATATAAAAAATAATACATTAAAGAATTAAATGAGCTTCACGCTGTATGTATCTCGCACACAGCAGGTAGGAAGAGGGAACCTAGTAGACACTCCCTTCCCCACTTTCTGCCGAATTCTTGCGTGTTACACTAGAGCGAAGACATGGAAATATAAATTTAAATAAATATTTCATCATCATAATCATTTACATACATATATACCATTACAAACCTCTGCAATACGTTGGTACAGGTGTTGTGCAGGTAGAATTAGACGACACAAAGTCTGCCAGATGCGACGGTCATTGTGTTCTTGTCTAATATTCCGAGAAACCCCGTGATTCGATGCACATGTGCTTACAAATAGAGTTTATACCTGTTGTGCCCTGAGATCGTAAAAATGTCCCCTTTTGTAACATCTAAGACATTTACAGCGGTGGTGGTTCCTTTATGCGTTCGGGCATTACATTAAATCGTTTATTGCACTATCTGTATAAATTTTGTTTCGTTGAATAGAATTATGGGTATTTTATTTGATAGTAAAAATCTATTAATAAAAAAATAAAAATCTATTTTGTATTTTGTGCTATTATATTTGTTTTTTATATATTTCGTAAAGTTTTTTTGGTATTTGTCCATTTTAAGATATTCAATATCAAATTTGTATTCTGGAAATATACGCCCGCCATTGCAAACAAATAAAAAAAAGTAATTGAACGCAGCGTTAACAAGCTGTATCTAAGGTGCGATGCCAAATGTTATTTCTGCTGCGCCGGGCCGTCTGATCGTAGCGACCAATACTAATCGAGAGTTATTTAATTGGACACGATTCTATGTCAACACTGTACACATTGCACGCTGGTGTTACACATCTGGCCTTAAATTAAATTACTTTTACCAATGTTAAGAAGATTTTATTATTTTTGTCGTATTGCAGGGTGGGCAGAGAGAACCTGGTGTTTCGACACTCTGTCCTTCGCTTTCCGCCAAAATTTGAGACTTTAGAGTCTTGTGTGGCCAAATATAACGAAGCTATTTGACGGAGATAGAAAATAAGAAATTTTCATAATTAATTATTTATTATTATTATTTTCAATTATTTATTATTATAATTATTTGATTATATTATAAGCAATAAAAAACACAAGAAAACATATTTGCAAGAAATGTCATATTTTAAAGCGATGACTACGTATGTTCCAGTATTTTAGTATTTTATGCTAATATCAGATTTTTTTATAACTTATACTTCTACTCAGCGATGTAACCAATTTAAAATACATGTTACCGCAACCTACAAAGATATAAGAAAAAAAAAATGAATTGATAACTAAAATCGTTGGCATAAATTTAAAAATATGAAACTTTCGAAATAGATATATGCGTCCCTATGAGTGGTAAATATAAAAATACAGCGGTGATTAGTCAGGATACTAAAACAGTTCGTAAGCCAGTTGGTCTGTCTGTCTGGCTTGTTGTGTTCAAAGATCGTCTGTAGAATATGGGACAATTGTGAAAGATTCTACGCCATTTTATTTTTGTGGCGTGAGAAAGTTTAAGAGAAAAGCTGTCTGTCGAACGCTATTTGTGGAGCGTCTGGTCGGAAGCGAGCAGGTTTTCGAGTTTCCTCCGTACATAACATATCGTTATACTTGCGATACTTGTTAAATCAATAAGTCTAGTGTAGGTACACTCCGTTGTCTATATATTTTTTTCACCTTATAGTGTAGTCTCTAATTCGTAACACTATCCACCACCAACAACGGTCGAGTTTGAAGTTTTCTAGAAAGTTACCTACCTGTATATTATAAATTGCCTAATCTAACCTCTCATAATCTAGAAACAGGAATCATCTGTATAAATGGGTTGTGGTGTAACCGAATGACGCAACCGGGAACAGCAATGTTCGACAGCGAGTAGTAAACGTTCGTGCGCGTCATTCATATCGTCACTAGGTGGTAGTGTGTGTGAGACTGAGAGAAATTATGAAGTCATTTCTATACAGATTGTGTTCTTTTGTAAATATGTTCGCGTGATGCTATGTGAGCCACGTGCGTTTGCAGAACCAGACGTGGTGCGGGGGCACGAGAACGCGACTGTAAATAGCAACAGGCTGTGGGTTCATTTTTCCTTTTCATTATCTCTTTGGTAACATAGCAAAACGCGGCGTTGAGCCCCGTCACTCTATAGGCAATGCTTCGAGAAGCATTTTAACGAAAACTCAGCGAATGTAGTGTTTTTTCTGTAAACCGGAATAAATGAAACAAAAAAAAATGCATTCCTAGGATTCCTAGGATTATTTGTATATGTTCCCAAATAGCTATCTATGATATCGTCGATAAAATACTATTGTTATTTATTTAGGACGCGATTTTGTAATCGGTTGTACGTGATAGTTCGTGAATACGGTATGAACTTCTTGTACTCTTGAATTATATTATTTACGTGACGGTACGTCCATTTAAGCGACTTGATAACAATATTTTATACTTTTACAAGTGTTCTTTATTCACATTTAAATCTACTTATAAATAACAATTAGCCTCTTAATACTAGTCTCCCTCTACCTACTCTACTACATGCGAGATACGGCGTGTGGCTGAAAATAGAAAATATAAAACCTGTCGTCAAAAATGTCACATTGTTATAAGTGAGCGATGGGGTTAATAGATCTGTACAGTAATCATCTCATATATTCGTTGTAATTAAATGTAAATTACACGTTAATTGACCTCTCTGAGTGCGGCTGTTGGCGCTACTTAGCGGCTAACTGAGTTGTGTGATCGTGTCGTGCATACACATTGCTATTATACAAATATGACAAAGTTTCTATGATAATACAACACGAATTCAATGTAAGAGACAAGTTATTCCTTAAAATATAAATGGCACTAAACAAATAGAGAAAAAAATAATAATTTGCATATTTTATAATATCGTATTAATTTAATATTCATTAATATTTTTTTGTCCATCTAGTAACAAGGACGGTTTTACGGTCGCACACGGTACGTATATTTTGTAGTTCTCACAGGTATTGTTTGCATATTTAATAGAAGCGGATGATGCACACTTTTATAATGTTTCCAGTTTTTTTTATTTTTAAATTTACAATCTTGTTCTATTATACCTGTTACTTGCTATGTCTACCTATTACTTGATATTTTTTCATATTTAAAAAAACATATGGAAGAAATAGATTCAGAAAAGTATAATAATTTGAATAATACTACACATGTACTATGAGTAACGACACATTAAACTATTTATTTAATAGAAATTATAGTAGAGATGTATGAAATTAGTTTTTAATCAACATTCATTTTACGACTTAAAAAAATATTTTGGACAAGAATAATAGTAACGTTTTTGACGATTTTAGAAACAACAAATGAATATTAAATATTTAATATTCATTAGAAACAAAACGTCCGTCTCATAAATAACAACAAAAAAATATTCAACATCTCATCGAAAATAGAGTGAAAAGTGGAGAGAGAGAATTGTAACACTAGGTTCGAATATGTGAAAAAAATCTACAACTTAAGTGAACAATAGGTAAGTAATAATATTGAGTTCCGCCACTTAACACGCAACGCCGCAAAGTGTCTTTATATGGGAACTGAGTGTCTTAACACTGTTCTCAATTTCCATCTATCCTATCCTGCTATATGAGAGACATTTGTATAAAACTCAGAAATCAACAAAAGTTCCATTTATGCCACTCGCGGCCCGACCGGTACCGTTACCCGCAGTCAATGGAGCTCGGCTTGCATAAATTGCCTCATTTCACCTATCTTCCATTCATTAATACGTACTACATACAACTGGTTTGTATTTTACATATATATAAAGATATAAGTCGTTACTACCTGTCGGATGTGCACCTGACAGATGGATGGGAATTGGAAGATTTGCATATTTATTTGTAGATTTTATATTAACTTTAAAAATTATATTGCTTTAGATAGTTTTGAGGCGGTTGTTGTGCAGTGAGTGAGCTTGGCTTCGATTGTCGGTGGAATGAATTATTTTCATTATTTTAATCTGGTAATAAAACGAAGATCTCGAAAATGGGCAACGGAGTGTCTTAACACTAGATTTCCTCTCTGCCCAACCTGTTTTATGCGATATACACCGTGGAGCTAAAAAATAAGTTTTTTTACACCTAAAACTTTAAAATGCGACACGATGCGTGCATAAAAAAAGACATTTCCAACTTAAGTTTACTTATCGTAGAGGATATTGTAATAAAGATGTTATCGCAATTACGACTTGTTTTTGCATATGATTTACTTAACATAATTGCAAATTTGTGAGGAAATGGAGTTCTTGATTGCGACTAGTTAACTATCAAAATAAAAAGTTACCATACTTAAAAATTAAGCTTCTTATTTACATAGAAAATTGCTTGGACGTTATATTTACATAGTAATGAGGAGGTAAAAAAGTTTTTTTAATTAGTACGTTTATTCATGTTTAATTATCTTTTTTTATGTGTTACCAGAACTACAAATTATTGTTAAGAAAAAATATATATTAAAATTTGAATAGCGGGATTTGAACTTGCACCCTTTGGTAATCAAGTCTTTATATTCTAATCAATTAAGCTATACGTTCTTATTGAGTAACATATGTACGTCGAAATTCTTGGGAGATATACAATAGGCACAAGTTCGATTCCCGTTACGTTAAATTGTTCTATGTTTTTAACGTAACTGCTTTGTGTAGAAACGCAAATTACCACTAAGAAGGGATTTTGAAAAATGTTAACCCTAAAGGGAAGAAATAGGGGTGAAAAGTTTGTATGGAAAAATCTTTAAATAGGCGGATCTTTAAATACAAATGTAAAAGTAACACAAATATTTACTCCGGATGAAAATCGAACCTGCTCCTGATTCGACGGCTAATGTTATTTATCTTAGCTCATTAATATAATGCTTTAAAAAAATACGTATGTAATTTTGCCTCGTTGGTGAAACTGGGTAATGTTTTTTGACGAGAAATGACCGTCGACGTTGTTAATTACTCGCGACCGGTCTTCGTCCGTCTCGTATTCCGCAGTAGGATATTTAAATCGGCAGGTGCGTGATGACGTGCCATCACATTACTCATTTAGTCTTAGCTTTCGCGAAAATACGGTTCTCGGTTTTGATCGTCTGGTTTTATGGATTTAGATGACTAGGTGGTAGGACTAGCAACTTAAACTTACGCACTTTAAATAAGTACACTTTAAATAAATGTTATTTTTTAACACATTTATATTCTCGAACTGACTAAGAATGAAGATACGTCACGGTCCCTAAGGGTATAACTAACATGATTGCTTAATTAATCAAAAATTGACGTAACTTAAAAATATACAATAATTATTCTTAAGTTTAACGTAATTAAAATTTTTATTTGTACGCTCTGGTATCGAGGCAAAGCGCGGCGTTTAGATCCGTCACTCTACACGCAATGCCTTCAGACTTCGGCGGAAAGAGGTGAACAGAGTGTCTTAATACTAAGTTGCTTCTGCCTTCGTGAAGCAGACTTGATAATTTTTTTTACAACACAATACACTATACTTTATTGGACATAAAAATGACACCTACAAACTAAAATAGAAACAAAATGTACAATAAACCGTTTGTCGTTTAAAGATATCTCTTGCAGGTAACCTTTGGTTGTGGAAGTTGTGTAGATAAAGAATACTTCACCATAAAACCATATAGAACGAAGCTAATAACTAGACACAGAGATTTCGTCATATAAAATTGAAATGGGGCGAGATGAAATATGGAATGAGCTTATTTTTCATTTATACATCTCTAATGATGGCTGTGTCGCCCACCTCTGACCCGGCACGCGACTTTACGGTTATACCCGTTTCCTCTAAATTGTACCTTTCTAAACTTGCCCAACTATGTTTTATGTTAAATCAAATGGAAATACTTAGTAGTTTTGTATGTCAGTTGTCAGCCTATATAGCATTCCTTGATTAATTTCAATTCGAGCCAATGTATAGTTCCGGAGATTAGTGTGTTCACCCAAACAATCTTTTCAACAAAGCTTTATATTATGACATTAGAGTTATTATAGATGTATGTAAACTTATAACAAGAATGAAATATCCTGATATATCGTGCATTGGTTGCGCGTTGAACGGCGGTTCTACACACTTCACTTTGGCTTACCAAGGCTAAGAAAAAATTGTGTATTATTTATTCCCACAAGCGGGAACATAACCCACAACCACTACCAACTAAACGATTAAATATTACGTGCACTCTACTGTTCTGCAAGTCCCGCCCCCGACTGCATCGCTAATAGGGCACGTCATTTCGCAATGATCATCAATTACGATACCATCGAAACTCAGTATTGTGGTGGGGTTAGGTAGCCTTTTGGTTTTCTTTTGTGGTTTTCTGGTTATACCAGAAATGGTGTTGAAGTATTAGTGTAATGACGATAAAAGCAAGTTTTTTTTTAGTATAACAATAACATTAACACACACAATTTAGATTAAGTAACACAGACACACACATACATTTAGGATTAAGTAAAAAAAATCAAGTATCTTTAATATATTGTTGAGTTTCTTGTCATATTTTCTCAGCAAAATTGTCTTTCGAAGCAGTGTTCTTCTGACACAGAGATTGTTAGATATTGCTTTATGTTCATTCGATAAATATGGAATATTTTCCATTTGAATTTATAGCAAAAAGTTAATATATAAATAATTATAAAATTATAGAACCAAATCATTTTTTTGAAACGATAAAAACCATAACATTATTTTCATAAAAAAATGTTCATAACTAACGGAAACTTTAAACTCATTTAGATATCAATAAACGCGTCATCTCAATATTTAATGACAACCGTGAAATTCATTTAGAAATATATAAACGTTTATGCAAATAGCATTTGGCGCCTAAAAATTAATTTATCCGCTATACTCTCGGATCTGGCGGATTACGGCGCGTGGGCGTGCGCTGACCTCTCGCACGCGTGGGTCGGCTTTCTAAGGTAATCCTCCTTGTACTGCCGAGTGCTGAGCAGTTACCTCACGTTGTAGCGTTGGTGGCTGTTACACAAATGAAAAGTGGGTTTTCTATGATTTTTGTATTATTGTATTTGGTTTTGTGTGGGTAGGGAGAGAAAATTATAAGGCATTCTGTTGGGTGACGGAATTTAAGTCGCTTAGTCGAACTAAGATAGGAAGAGCAAATTTTTTATAAGTTTAAACATTTCGCGAATAAGGATCAAGCTCAGAAACAACGTGTAAATTGACTGTGTCAAAATGTTACCCAGATGCAAAATTTCACAATTTATTTAGACATTTACATTTACATAGTGGGTGGCACCGCATAGCGTCTATAATGTCACGTGTAGGTACGCGTTTTGTAATTTTATGAAGAGACTATCCTATAAAGTTTTAGTTTACAAGTCACTCGATAGGCTTGGTCGTTTCCACCGCACTTAATTAAGCATATTTGGTTACACCTCACAAAAAAGTCAAGAATATGTAAAGGAAACACGAGTGTCTACAGCTAAGTTTTTTGATCCTTCGAGCCGGATCGAATGCACCGTCCGATTATATCGTATTACGGATTTGGCTGAGCTCGCGTCTATACAAAGTCTTAGTTTATTAATCTTTTGTTTTTATTTTAGCTTCACGATGTATTCCGCATATAGCAGAGTAGGCAGAGGGAATCTAGTGGGATAGTCCGTTCTCCATTTTTCGCTCAATTTATGAAATTTATGAAACATTACGTATTTAGTACGAAAATCAAGCCATGCTATATGTTGTTGCAAGAACATGATGAATGAAAATAATTCATTTCTCCAGAATGGGAATCGAACCTACAACCGACGCGTTTACAGTCGGACGTCGCTGCGCCACAACAATGGCCATTTTGCTTTGTCTACAAGAACAATAAAACCTTATCAAGTATTAATTAAAGCTGAATTTTGTGAACCTATAATTCTTATATAACTGACTATTAAAGACATTCTTCATTACATTAATAAAAATTTATTGTAATTACAATCCATAAAAACCAACGGCGACCAACCAGGAATAGTTTCATCTTTAATATCTATGTGGATTAATTTTGTAGATTTGCGCTTAAATTGTAGATTTAAAGACGTTTTAACTATTTGGATGTGTCCCTGTCGGGGGCGCGTTAATGGGCCCAGCGGACGCCCACGACACGATTAAAAAGTTCAATCTAAGGCTGCCCCTTCCGTTTGTTTTGGTCGCATTTCTTTTGATCAATTTTATAATTATATTGCTGTTTTGTGTTATATATTTCGTTGGTCGGTTAAAATTATAGTTTTAATAATTGAATAAAACTTTAATTAGTCGAAAAAATATTTCTTATAATACTAATTGTGAATTTATGTCCTACCTGGAAAAGTGAAACAAAAAATATAGTTTGTTTAAAGAAATAAATATATTTGTTTTTCAAAAAACGTAGAAAAAAAAGTAAATAAAATCTGCTTAACAAATTAAATAGTTTTCTTACGAACTAAGTGTCTTCACATTAGTTTTCCAGATCCAACGTGAAGCTAATCTGTCTACACAAAACGTCTTTAAAAGTAATACGTTTACAGAGTACTTGACTTAACTTCGTTTTAAAATATTTTAAGATTTGTCGTGACATCTTTCCCATTCAATTGGATTAAACCGTGTCAAAAGTCGTCCCAAACCATATTCCGCTCACGCTTCGGAGCCATTCAGTGAACTTTATAACCTCTCATTATATAATTCTTATGATCTTAGTATTAATGGAGAAGCGATAATTTATATCTGTGACGATACAGTAACTTTCCTACATTATTAGTTTTCTATATTAAGAGAAAAATGTACCATTTGGTCGTCATTTCTGTTTATTCGGACTTAGAAAATTTGTGGTTCGGCACTCATTTATGAAAATATATTGTCTAATATCTCTCTCTTGAGTTTGCGATTTTCATTCAATTTGGTCCAGCTCTCCGTTTGATTTCGTCCTTCCATCTCTTAAGAGGTCTCTCTCTTTGTCTATTGCATTTAAATATGATGCGTTAAAAATTATACTTTATAATGTTGCTTACATATTTTGACATTAATAAGGCATTGCATGTTGACTGGCGGATCTCAACGCCGCGCTTTATCTCGTTATCAGAGCGAGCGATAACATGAGAATGTTCAATATTTCATTTTATCGAGCGGTATTCGAAACAAGAATTTGTCACGTCATACGCTTGACTTCAACGATGGCAGATGCCAAAATGAAAAACTCTTTATATGTACCGTAATAGCAAACACAATAACTATTGAAAGCTTCCAATACATTGATAGCCTTTAATAAAATGAATAGGCAGTGAACATTTACGACAAAGCTGGAACTAATCATACGACGTCTGAACGCCGGCAAAAACTTGTACAGTAGAGGCTTGAGGCACTAGCGTTTTTTGTCGTTCACTCATGTGTGGTCTATGAATTATTCCTATGTTGACACTATATTTTAGTATTTCATAGGGCTAGTGACAAATTGTTTGTGAATTCGGATTTAAATTTAAATATTAGTCATTCGTGCTTCTTAATGAGGTTAATAAAGAAAATATATCAAATTTAATATAACGAAAACATTAAAATTTGAAAAGGCATTCATCACCATGGGGGTCGAACCCGCAATTTTATAGTGTATACTTTAAAACAGTTTCCACCGTTATTTCTTTGTAAAGTATGGCTCATTATACGAATATTTAGTTAGAAAATATATTGATTAGACAGTTTCACGTATTGACGGTAAACTTATCCCTCTAGGCTAAAAACGGCTCTCGGGGCGATAGCGGCTTTCACGCTACGTGGGCGTCACCTGTCGTGCTTTACTATTACAACTAATTTTGTTTTATATACAATTTGTTGTATTCTCTACCTTATCGTCTTTGTCTCAAGTGACATCTTGAGACATATAAAAGTTTGTGAGATCTCGCCCACGAACACTGCTACGCAAACGCTTCGCATAGACTTTCTGCATTAACATCGATTAAGTAATAGACATCAATAAGTTTTAAAACATCGATATCCGTAGAGATTGATGCAATCGTGGCTTCTAATGTAATGAAATTAAATTTAATTCGAGTTTTCTTAAATAATTTTGTGTAATATATTTGTTCCTTACACCAGTGCAAAACTTTCTATTATATACTTACTGCATGACACTAAAATTTATTTTTTTTATAAAAAAAATGCCCTGCTTTAGAGGGAGGATACAGCGTGACATTAAAAAAACATTAAAAAATATTAAACAATTAGAGCTTTAGAATATCTATCTAAAATCAAAGTTCGCCTGAATAATTGGTATTTTTTTTGTCGTCGCACTTAAAAGTATTTGTCCACTGTCAGTCGATAGCTCGAGTTCAAACAGACAAGCGTCACGTTGAATGGCAGCCGGTGTTTCCGACGGCTAGAAGCATTATCACCCACTATCCATTGTATCTGATCGATTAATCTTTAAATGCACGAGTGGGTAGCGTGTGACACAATAGGCATGATGTGTGACATTAGTAGTGGCACATTGGATTGTCTGGTTATGGTAGATACAGATGAATATCTGTTCGGTTCCGGTTTGACGAACATTATCTAGATAATATTAATCACGCTGATCTATCCTGCAGAAAATCTAAATATACAGATGCACTTATACATGTGCCGAAGGGAAGTCAATACAGTGATTTATATATAGAAGTGTATCTTAGTAATTTGTTATAAATTATTATTAAATTAGCTGTAGTTATTTTAATGTATTTAGTCGTATTTTTTTCCTTTCAAGTATACATGTCCAAACGAAGATGACCTCAATTGTGCTTGACATAATTTTATTAGTATTTCATATTATCTCTAAGCTAATAACTTTATAATATCTGACCAAGGTTTAGATTCGGTTGTTGCAAATGGATCCCTATTGCCGTGTGCTGGCAATACAAAATATATCAATGTGGATAGCATTCGATGGTGGGCACTCGATTATGTTGTTTTTGTTTTAAAGATTACACTTATCATTTATCAGTTATCGGTTATCAGTGAGTACCTTACGTACTTGGAGCAACTGCGCAGTTTTTTGTTTATAGTCATATAGGTACCTCTCAACCTTGCCAGGTTGCCAAATTGTGATGTAGTTCTTAGTCACACCTCTTGTGTCTATTGTGTCGTTGTTAGTACTTGGTTTGTGAATGAAAATTTATTTAGATCATGTATGCAGTACAACAGATGTTCGCTAGCTATATATGTTTATATTCTTAGAACTCAATTTTTTTTTATATATAGACGTGCCCAGGACTTTTAATTTTTTAAGAAAAACGAATATTTCAATAAATAATATGTTATTTATAACGTCCCAATAACCTATTAAAGAAAGACTATTATTAGTCGTCAGTTTGTTCGTACACACGGATATCATGGTTTCAGCGCGTGATGGTACCAAAATAGTGGCTTATCACACCTAACAGTTTGATAGGTTTCTTTGTGACACTGATAACAGCCGCGCCCCTATAATTAAGATTATCTAAACTTCACTCGATAAATACAAATGCGCGCTACTTTGTACGGCCTTCAATTGTAATATGATGGTTTTGGCAAAATTCGATTCATACAGCGTGAAGCTGATTGATTTTGTGTCACATTCCGTCTAACTTTCGAATCACTCTGTGTTGTAAGTAATATTCATAATTATTATTATAAGGTCAAATTGATGACATGCATACAGAGCAGAGCCACACTGTGTTTTATCATAGTATTTGTGTCGAATGTAATAAAATCATTTTATTACATGAAAGTAGGTCTCTCGTAAATTATATTTTTATATTTCAATAAATATTTGCTCAGTTTAGCATTTTTCGTTGCTAATTGTGTTTATCAAAATTATCGCCCAAGACGAAGATTGATTTTATTTTTTTATTTATCTTCACGTATTCGTCGTGACACACCACCTGTCTGTAAAAACGACGGTTCGATTCCCAATCGAGGTAATTATTTTCATGTTCTCGCTACTAGCAACTAAACAAAGTCCGGCGAGTTCTGTCATTCATCACAGACTGTATGGAAAGTTAGACGGATAGTGGGGAACGGTATGTCTTACACTAGATTCCTTCTGTGTACCCTGATACAAGCGGGATTCAGCATGAAGCTACAAATCAATCAGATTCACCTCCTGCACACAGCAGCATACCTGAACACAGCAGGGTAGACAAAGGGAACCTAGTGTTAAGATACTCCGCTCTCCACTTTCCGCGGAATTCTGGAGGCATTGCGTGTTGAGTGGCGGAACTCAACGCCGCATGATGCTACAAAATTATATATTACTAAACAGATGTGTTTACGTAAATGCATCTAACTAACTCACGAACGGAAACGTGCAATGACGCAATCGTTATCACAATAGTGCGTAATGCATTGTGTTATATGCGAATTGTGAATGGCGCGTCGTCGTCGTACTCTTATCGGGCGTTGTAATCAACCGCGGCCAGCTCCTAGCTAGCCCATTCATTATGGATGGCCTGCTTGGGCAGAAATTATACTTGTGAGTTAAATTATGAGGCAGGGCGCAGCGGGACATGAGTGTGACTGAAGTCGCGCTATGTTGTGTGTTCGGTTCCCATTCGAGGAAATTAAATATTTCATATTTTTATTTTTCGCTCTGATGTCGAGGCAAAGTGCGGAGTTGAGTTCCGCCACTCAAAATTCAGCCGAAAGTGGGGAGGGAATTGTCTTAACACTAGGATACAGCGTCAAGCTGAAAGAAAGGTTAATTATGCGTTTTATTGATATATTTTTCTTTACGCGTCTCTTTGTCAGAGGACTATAGATTTTTTCAAGTTCCAGTATTTACTTAAATAAGCATGAAGCAGGAACGTGCACCCTCAGGACAGAATAAGGGTCCACGTTTACTGTCGTCAGCCTCTTTAAAGTAGATTGCGTGGGACGAAGCGAAAGAGGGAACAAGGAACGTTTGGTGATGAAGACAGATCGTCGCTAATGATATATTGAATCTAGAAAATACTTAAACAATTTGCGGCGTTAAGGTCTGCCTTGTGTGATATGTTGAAAGTTGAAATAACTTTTGTTTGTTTGATAGTAGTCACTATCAAACTAAATTCTAAATATTATTAAATCAAAATATGTAGTTAAAACTTGAAATTATTACAATTTTTTGTCGATAGTTGATAGAAAAAAAAAACACAAAACCATCACTCAAACTAGAAAGCTTAAAAGGGCGTGTCCTAACGCTAGGTTCCCTCTGTCCACCTCGCTGCACGCGGGATACAGCAAACACGTAATTCAATTTAATTTAATTCTGGTTTATCTGGTATCGTCCTATTACATTGAACCAGGAACTATTTAATTTATTCTCTTAATCCTAAAGTAAGTCGGTTTCGTGGTAAGAATCAAGTGATCTCCTTTGCGAACAGGTAAAATGCATTAGCTGTACAGGTTTATACTCGTATGTTTAAGTGGTCACCCAACTCTTAAAACTATTTAGAGTTACATTAAAATCTAAAATCTCCTTCTTAAAGTTAAAGGTTAACTAAATCAGTCTTATTATTTTATTTTTATTACATTCATTAAAGTACTGTACTGTAAACCAGTTGAACGAGCACGTGCTCTTTCACTAGAACAACAGTCTGGTATACGATATAAACGCTGAATAAGTTCGTAAATACTGTCACATTACAATTCACCTTAGTTCACCTTAGTTAATCTTAATTATTTTTATAACTACTAAGTTTTTATATTTTAAGGCTATTCATTTTTTATTGGGTCAAATTTTCTTAGTACTGAATTTGCTCAATAAAAAATATTTTCTCTATTCATGTCAAAATTTCATCAATATCGAAATCGAGAAAAATGAAAAAAATATTTGTCAACATATAATATAGATATGAGTCGACATCGAACCATTTCTTCAAATAAAAATAATAAATATATTTAGAGAGCTTTGCCTTGTTGCAAATAAAAATTATCATTCATTCCCCGAAATAGGAAACGAATCCACAACCGTCGCGCTTACAGTCAGTCACTGTGCTAAACCGGCCTACATTTAATTATTCTAAAGGCGGCTAATATTTATAGTAAAAATGGATGTTTAATAATTAATTAACAATAGTTTATTTTTGTCTTATAACTTAAAACTAGCTTATACGTGACGAACGCCACGGGCGCATTTCATTATCACATACACTAATCTGTGATTAAAATTTGTTTTTATTCTAATTATTTATCAAATTGGGGCTGGCCTTATTTCTTATGTTATGAAACCAACAAATACCTCATGTATTTGTTCTCTCTAGTGGTAGAAATAAAAAAACACATTCAAGTACGACGTTTTAGACATCTGCACTAAAATAAAGGGCACACCGGCTCCTTATAATCGCGACAGTCCTGAGATCGATTTCTACAAGGGTGGAATGGGTTACCTCAAAGTATATTTTATAATAATCTTATATCATCGGCGAATCTAAGCAAATAAACAAAATACTGACTGATAATGTTCATAATAATTTTCGCAGCGTAGGTACAAACACTTGTTACAAAATAAAATCTTCAGGTAAATGTTATCTTGTTCCCGAATTTCATGCATTATGATACGAAACTCTGTTTATACGATACGTCAATACATTGAACTCTACGGTAAAGTAAATATTTGTTAGAAATATACATGTATTTTAATTTAAAATTTTTATAGAGTTGAAGCCGTCATGATGCAGCAGCACAGGGTCTGTTTGTAAACACGACGGTTGTGAGTTTGTTTCCTCACTCTGGTAAGACGAAGCGTGGCGTTGGGATCCACCACTCAACATACTGTCTCGAACCTACCCTACTACTGTATTATTTAATGTCTTCAACTGATGAACTTGGAAGTAATTATCAAGCTAGCTAACTTGTAATCTATTATATATATTCTAGTTTCTATCATGTGACTACAACTCGTCGTTTGGTTTTGCTAGTATTCTATTGTATTAGTTGTAATACTGGAGAAAGCATCGACGAACACTCTTTGCCGGTCAAATGCGAGTCGAACTCGTCTACTTTCAGGTTTTCATACCAATTTCGAGAACAATCCAGATATTTTCTTTTTTTCCGTTGAGTTACAAACGAGAATATATAATATAAGTTTGCGGGCATAAGCACTCATTTATTATGCTCTTTTCTACGAAATGAAGCACAATTTAAAGTTTATAATAGGTTTTATCTATAATATAACTTCCAATGTATATCATTTTTTTCTGTATTTGTATTGTAAGTTCTCATTTTGCGCCAAATTTTATAAATATTGGTCCTCGAAAAGAACTTTATAGGTATTGATTTCATTCATACTCGTAAATGCTCGTATCTTTGATTACGTTATTTGAATTTTTCTGAGCATTTAGAGACCGTAGACCAAAATATTTGATATTAACTTCAGCTTGATACCTTTACGCGATCTCGAGAGAGTTTTTGTCAAACCGACAGACAACAATGTTTGTCGGTCTGGCAAAACCTATTGATCCTATAAGAGTTTATTTTTGAGGAACGGATCCCTAAAAATTGCATTTCTATCTAGAAAGCAGGAAAACCATAAAAAACCTAAAGAAAAACCAAAAAACTACTGATATCTTTTGGTTTAGTTATTTATAATTATAACCGTTACTTTGTAAGTAACGTAACACATACATATATTGACTGTATGTCTGTACATACATATACAATGTATTGACGATGTCGCTACTACTATCTCTACATCAGCAAACACCTTATCGTACTCTGACACTTGCGTCTATATCTGATTTTGAAATAACGGGCGCGTTCAAATATAACTACAGTTTTATTTTATACATCTCTAAATATATATTCACGTGTGTGTGTATATATATATACATGTATATATATATAACAGAACAGAACAGAATATCTTAATACAAAGTTTCTTCGGCCGCCTCTTCTAAAAACGTGACGTACATTTGTAATAAACATTTATTTTCTTAAAGTGACTTTTCTAAAAGTATTTCCTTATTTAACTTTAGAAGTACCTACCCAATACCTTCTTAACAATGGACCGCCAAACTCGCTTCGTTATCGACCAGAATGGCTAATCCAAGAGGTCGCTGTGTGGCCGGCGCCGGCGGTGACCCCGTGATCGGCACCGAATGCCATTTACAATAGTCACGATTACACTATGTACCTTTCGACTATATACTACTATTAAAGAGACAATTACCGTTTGTATATACTACCTGTATGTCTGTCACCAGGTTGTATCTCATGAACAGTAGATAGTAGTTAGATAGAGTTTAAATTTTCGTGGCAAACATTTTCACAACACACGTTAATTTTTTCCCGTTTGCTCGCAATTGGTTGGTTTTTGAAGTTTAACGCTTTATGAGGATAAGTTGGGTAGCCAGAAAGAACAGAGGAGGTGTTACACGCTTTTCCCGATTGCCAAATCCCTTCCCAGAATTGAATACCAATACTCAACTACGCGGCTTTTTAAGTGATATAAATAAAACGACTTTTATGTGTAACTTTCTATTACCAACTGAATTAAATTAATAATTGCTCTTACGTAGTGTAGGTAGGTGTCAATTATATATTGACATCATAATACTGGAATGTAAAAAATTGCTAAAAATTAAAGTGTATGTGCACACAGCACATTACTTCCCCTTAAAAATAAAACAAAATATAAAACAATATCCTCGTCAACAACCTTTGAAAAAAAACGTAGTAATATTAATCTTAACATTTCGGCTACAAATGACACAACAGTTCGGCCAACATTGGCCAGTCCACTCAGTTACTCATGTCTAAATCTGATGGAGCGGCGGGATACGGTGCATGCATCAGTACAATCTACGCTCTTTGCGGTATCTCTATTACGAATCGATGTATCGGTAGCCGTGGGCACTCGATTCGTTAGTTCGTGTAATGTATTTAGTTTTAGTTAGTTACCTTTAAATAATTGTGTCGTTCTATATAATTGAATGTTGCGTACCCGCATGTTACCAATGTGGAGTTACGTGTACTTGATGAATGTTATATTGGGGCAGTCCCTTCCAATTTTCGAGCTAGTGCGTATTTAGTGGCGGTACTAAACGCCTTGCTTTGTCTTGTTATCAGAAAGAGGAAAATATAATTATTCATTCAACTCAAGTGGGGGACCTTACCTTTCATCAAATCAAATCCACGATTTTCCGCTTTTATAGTGGCACGCTCTGTGCCATTCCGCCACAACTGGCCTTAATAGTGAAGTTTGATCTGAAAATATTGTATTAAGCATTACATTTATATCTCAAGTTTCAGATTGGGGCAGTTTTTATGTGTTTTAAGATAAAAGTTGCTCTACAAACAAACTCCCCTTGTTAACGCTCCCGGGGCTGAAGATTATGTCTCTCTTTTGAGCGGAAATTGTGCTTGCATGCGATATATACGCTATATTATATTATATTATATTTATAGATTGATGTAAAAATTGTTATATGAAAACTATTTTCTCTTTTGCGTTCTGGTACACAATGTGCGTCGTTGAGTTCCGCCACCTTACCACGTAATATCTCGACAATGAAATCTGGCATCTCTCCCTAAAATCCCTCTGCCTATCAACATTTTAGAGAGAGTTGCATAAAATAAATAAATAGTTATTTATGCTTCATACATGAATAAAGAAGCGAGTAACATTTACATAATTACTCTACAAACGACAAGATAATAATTATATAAAATAAAATTATTTGAAAAATATTTTAAAAATAACATTAAATAATAAAAGATATATTTTTTATTTTATTGTACAAAATGTATAAGATACAAAGTATTTTCGTTATTGAATGCAAGTGTCGAATACGTCCGTACTCCGTATACGTAATCGCGATATGTACGAGTATACGCGAGAGCACTTCCCACGGGAAAGTGTCTTGTTTGTTAAATTGGGCTCTCTTAGCTGATTTAGTTCAATACTTTGAGTTTGCTCGTGTTTTATTTTATTGTATTGGTTATATGTATCTAGGCAGTTAAGCAAATATTGTTAGTGATGTTAAAATGAAATAATATTGGTATATTCAAGGTTAACGTACCTCGGGTCCGTTTTCCGTTCCGAACTATTTCCTATGCAAGTGCCTTTCTATAGCAGTCCCTGGAGTGAGACCTCCCGGACGCCGAAAGAAGGGCTGGTAGGATGTCGTGATACAGGATATGAGAGACAATGGTCTAACTACCGACGCCAAGCACCACGCAAAGTGGAGCAGGTTATGTAGGAAGAAGAAGGCGAAGAGCAATAGTGTTCGTCCTAAATACTCTTTATTGGCGGAATCCAGACCAAAAATATCAAACCTTAACACTGTTCGAGAATTTTCCTAATTAATGTTTTTATAGTTAAGATTATGATTGATTTTCGTCATATTTCTTATTTCAAATAGTTAAATTAATTAATTCTAACTATATTTAGAAAACTAGCATATTAAAATGAACGGTTCATTCATCCTTCTTACTTTCTAATTTTCGTACGCAATTTCACTATAAAATAACTAAGTCATATAAAAAAGATATTAGCCATAAAAAATAATAAACACTGACATCCTATAGCACTAAGATAGAGTCAATTACTTAACAGCCTAAGGAAATCAAAGCTCTTACTAGATACAGAGCTCAATTTACTTTTTATTAGTCCCCATACATAAGTATAAAGACGGTTTGGCAGTGAAGTTATGTAACTCATATATTGCGAATTTCGAGACAATTTGTACTAATATTATATAGCTCAAGATTTTGCTTGGTTCAGCGCGTTAATCTTAATAACTACATTTAATTGTTTTTGTAATAACTGATTTAAATTGAAAAACTATTTTTTTGTTAGTTAGTCTATTAATCGAGGAAACCTAGCAGTTACCATATTACCCGTTTCTACGTAAACCAATGTATCTGTGGTCAGGGTTAGGCCAGAAATTAAAAATGTGTAGAGTTCAACTTTTAGTTTTTGCATTTTACTAAAGGGGCGAGGCTGCGGTTAAAATCAAATAAACACTAACGTAAAACAGAAAAATACATCAAAATAGTGAGTCAAACAAAAATATTTTTGCTAGATTTGGTTTTTTCAATAAATTATATTTTCTTTTGACTAACTGTTTAGCTTTATTACCTCGAAAATTTGAATATATGGGCTATATCTCTTTACCACAAATTTGATGATATACAGCCGATGAACGCAATCTAGTAATAGACTATGATTAGAAGCAATTGCGTCTTCGCCAATACTACTGTAACGGGTAAATAAATTTGGCGAGCATCCTTGAGATACATTACTGATTCTGTATCTGTATGCGATGTGATGCGCGTGGGAAGATAAAGATGTGCTTTTATTGTGCTTGCATTTTCATACATATACTATATTAGATAGTAGCTAGTTTAAATGCAAATGTTTTAAGGTTAGTGCTGGTTTCTTAGATAATTGAATTAAACAGTAGCATTGGGTGTTTTAATAGGTTACCTAGGATCTCTTTCGAACCCCCCCTTTATCATTTTCTCTCCTTCCTTCTGCCGATCGTACTGTTTGTGAGACGCACCGTGTACCTAAAAATATATACCTACTTATCTTATCCATATATAAAATTAAATTGGTTATCGTAAAATACTAATTTAAGCTGTACAAGATCAGATTACCTATTACTGCGAGGATATAATAAATTCACCATGAAATGAGTATAGTATTATAAGCAATCATATAACAATAACTATTAGACTATATTTACCATCATGGTACCAGCATGGGAATCGTTACATGGTTTTATGGCATCCGGTAAGCAAGTCCAGTAAGTGGCGATGTGAAATTTACGATTTTTGAAAAAATATTTTTTTATGTTTTCTGCTTGTAAGTATCTACCTACTACTAAACATAATAATCAAAAATATATTAATACAAACTTTTAGATTTTAGCCTGTACCCTGCACACAGTAGGGTAGGCAGAGAGAACAAGTGTTAAGACACTCCGCTCCTCACTTTCCGCCGAATTCTGGAGGCATTGCGTGTTGAGTGGTGGAACTAAACTTCGCATACCATTTCGAGCGGGGATCGAACCCACAATCTGTCACGTATATACTTTACATTTTAAATTTATCTTTTAAGTACACGAAGCTAAGTACCAAACAACAAGCTTTACACAGGATATAAGATCTTATATAGCGAAGCCAAAAGAAGGAGAAAGACGTTCAAACGCTAAACAGCGAGCGCGTCGTAAAAGAATCTCTCTAATGGCTTCTTGATCAGCTCAGCGCCGTAACTTTTATTGGATGATATATTATTGTTTAATGTGTTTTAGGTGTTTTCTTCTGCCTTGACTGCACTCTGCCGGGTCTGTTAGGGAACATGTAAAATATATATATTTTTAAATAGAAATATTTTATTTGAGTAGATAATTAAGTGTAATGTATATTTTTTTTATAGTAAATGTATAAGTTGTAATTAATTTTTGGCATAGTAGTATCCTACTCAGTAGAATGTACGTAATTTAGAGACTCCTTTTACCATGCATCGCCCAATTGTAGAGACAGTGCTTGTTGAGAAGAACTTTACGCCGCAGTTTGGCTTACGAGGAAATGTAAACAATAACATTCATCTAGAGGGAATCAAAGCTATACCCGTCGCTTTAAGTCATACGCAGTGCACCTGCGCCACGAAACCCTCTTTATTAGTTTTATCATATATTAAGTTAGTAATTATGTAAATCGTTCTATTTAAATAAAATATATTATTAAATAGAACGATATATATGTAAATTTGCCCATTAAATATGTGCTTATAATACAGTATATATTTTTATTATTAATTATTAATATTATCGTATGCTATAAATTAAGTATTACAAATTATTATTTTTAAATATTTGTAAGAGCTTCGATTTTCAATAATCTTCAATCAAATTTAGTAATATCCAATAGCTATATTTAAACATAGGTATGTAGACATAGAAGACAATTATAATTTGGCGGAATGCCGATCTAATGTTTACGTCCCAGTCCCATACAACAACGGTTTGGCATTATCTCCAGAACGGGCCGGAGCTCGAAGTGAATGAGTGCGCGTGCGCCGCTTCGTCCTCAGTTCTCACTCCTATCGGAGGCTGTAGTCTGTACCAAGATGAGGGGCAGGAGAAGAGGGGAGGGGGAAGGTAGAAGGGGACACGGGGGGGTAGGGGGCCGGCACGCCGCCTCGCCAGTCATTCGCACCGCGACCGTCCGCGTTGATGCACGTGTCCTACTTCCTGTCTATCGTCTCCCGTGAGACATTGTTACGGTGTATAAATATATAAAGCCGCCGACAGACGGAGTCTCGAGTTAAATTTAAATGATACGGGTTTCGCCATGAGACTAAGTATGTGATGGTTTCGTTTTTATTTGTAACGAGTAGATTTAGTTAGTTTAGTTGTGTTTGTTTATGGTGGAAGTGCTTCCTCGGTTGTGTCTGTCGCAGATCTAGATCTGTTCTCGATTTCGTTATTTGTGCTCGAGTCGTAAGTAGCGCTCATCAAGGTCCAACTCGTGATAGGATTATAATTTATCTTAAATCACCTATAATAATTTGTTTTGTTCATTCATTGATAGATTGTGACTTTTATACGTTCTACATCGCGTATTGTTTCAGTTTGACATGGAATTAAATAAATGTTAGATTCTTAGATTTCGAAATTACTTGGAAGTTTATCGAACCCGCCTGACTTACCATACGTAAGATATCATTAGTTTATTATTACAAATATCTCGATACTACTCTATTACTTGATTTGTATATCATGTTATGTACATAAACATATCTATCTCCGATACTTTTGGTTATCTCAGGAACTACTGGCTTCAATTGAAAAGATTCGTTTGTGTTGGTTTGTCCATTTATTGTTGTACATTACGTTAATCGTTCCGATGCATCTGAAATTATATACCTGCAGAGTTACCTTGGACACTTAAAATATTGCCATACTCTTTTATAAAGCACCGTTTGTATAACCTGTTCTCAACTCTGTGATCGATCTTAAAGGCGGTCTTAAGATGTTGTTTACATTCATAAATTATAATCTATGAATGAAAACGGCTCTTCAAGGCACCAGAGCATCTCTGCGATTTTGGATACAGGCCTCAGTACTCATTATCATTTAACGACGAGGGCAACGTTGTTGATAAAAATTAGTGTTATACAAACTATTTACATGCAATTCCATTTTATCTGTGAACATGTGAACATTATATATTTATATATAAACTATAGGTACAAAAAGGTTAATTGACGTTAATTAAACAGAAACACTTTATAATTTACCGCATTACCGCCAGACACTAAAAACGTGGTAAAAATTTGACATGATAAATATGTATCATGTTAATACATACAATCTTTCTTTTTCCCATCTCGCTCTGTTCGGGGCGAGAGCTACCTGCCTCCTATTGTTGTTACGGCCGTTCGTAACTACGCCTTGCCTTATATGGGTCCTACCTGTCCAAGTTTCCAGCGTACGCGCTAAAAAACTTCCATTCTATTCATATATTCTGAAGTTGCAGCTGTGAAATATAAAATGTAAAAAATTAATTAAAGAAACGACCGTTAAATATATTTTCTAAATAATAAATGGCTGGCTTTTTGTTAGGATGTCATCATCTATAGATTCTCGTATATAAAAGGAGATGTTCCCACTGACTGAGATAAGACGCACGCACAGCCGTAGAAACGTGAAATCTGGGCAGATGTTTGTTTTCATAATGTCTACTAGAAGGGATTATGAAAAATTTTAACCCTGAAGGGGTGAAATAGGGGTTGAAAGTATCCATAGAAAAATCTTTAAATTGGCACATATTTTTAGAAAATTTGAATTTCAGAATCTTAATAATATTTCATTGAACACATGTGAAAATGATTTCATAAATATATTTAATAAATATTCATATGATTCAAGCGGACGAAGCCGCCTGAGTCTGCTAGTATTTATATTAGTTGAGTAATGTTAATTTTAACATTGATATATATACGTGATGGTTTTTTTGTTGTTTGTAAAGTTAGAAAAATCAAGAGATTAAGTGGTTTTTACCATGAAATTTTTATATTATTGATATTAATATACTAAATATATTTTTATAATATTGATATTAATATACTAAATATAAATATTTTTTAGAAATAAGAATATTTTCAAATGTAATGTACACTTACAGTGTTATTGGCATTCAAAGAAAGGAAAAATTTTCAGAAACGTATAAAAAATTCAACGTTGAACACTTTAAAATCTTAGACTGATTCCCAGAGGCACGGGTTCGATTCCCGCTAATTTTTTATATGTCATGTACAATATTTTTATACATAGTACACATTCTTGTTATGTTTATCAACTGTGATATCCACCTCAATTATCGCGCCACAGGAAATTACACTTGCTCTGGAGTTGTTGATAACATTTATACAGATTGTGGGTTCGATCCTCGCTCGGCGAAATGTATAAAATTATTTTATTTTGCTATTCAAAAATACGTGAAAAATAGACACATTTGACTTTCTTTGCCTACCCCGATGTACCAGAGAATGTCTACGCTAAGTAGGCAGAATCTGGAGTCAAAATTCTGTTCCCTATTGTTAGCCCAATTTTGAGGTTGAGTTTCGGAACTCAACACCGCGCTTGGCCTTACGAGAGCGGGGCGATGAAAGTAATTAATATCCCTTTCAAGTTAAAACAAAATAGTATCTGGTGGACGGTATGTTTACGTAAACATGTAAAGTAAAGCATATTCGCTCGCGCCCAGCGCAGGATGTCCGACATCCTACATCCTATCTGAAATTTATAAGCATCAAACGCACTGACAAGCTTACATCTCCAAATATAGCATGCTTGCATGAGATATATTTACATTTAATTTGTAATTCAATTTGTAAAATGATCATATAGGATACTGTGTTTTTTATTTTTAGGTATACGATGTATTCCGTACGTGGCAGTGTTAAGTTACTCCGTTCCCATAAAGGCTCTTTGGCATTTCTCACTTTTTGCTTCATTATCAGAGCCAAGAAATTAAAATATTAAATATTTAATTCCTGTAAATGAAACCTACAATCGTCGCGCTTACAGTCGCAGGCTTGGGCTGTTGTGCTACCTGCGTACAATACGATACGACGGGATAGAGTGTGAAACTAAAAAAACTTAAGTTCAATCGTGGAATATATTTTTTATTCGGTATTTGTTAGTCGGTTTTATAAAATAATAATATGTTCAAATGTCTTTCAATTTTCATAGTATTGAAACACGATGGGTTGTATCGAATTTCATGTCGCAAATGGCAGAATGATGTTAAATAGAATATAGATACAAGCAATTAATTACGCTTAATAAAAAATATGTTGCATATGCGCATTGTACAGGCAGATCTGTGACAAACTCGCCATAGGCTTAAATCATTTATAATAAATTATTGTTCCATTCAAACACACAACAAAACACTTAACGTTTACTGTAGAGGGATTTTCTATTAAGCTTGAACTCAATAAATGAATTATGATTTTTTCAGCTCCACGTAGTTCCCAGAGGGAACCTAGTTTTAGGACTCTCTGTTCCCTATTTTTTGTCCAATTTTCGAGACATTTAATCTTAAGTATTGAAATTCTATGCCCCGCCTCGTCTCACGGAGTGGGGAAATGAATTACTTCTACAGCTAATCGTATTCCCCCGACTAGGTATCGAACCTACAACTGTCGCATTTAGACTCGGTCACCATCCACTGCGTCACAATGACCTGAAATAAAGTATTTTCTTTATTGGTTTCGATGAAGTAGTAGAGTGGTTTAAATAATAGATAAAGGTCTCAACAGCGAGGGGAACGCTTGTTTGTTAGATTGATATATTACAATGCACTTTGTGTTATAGTAATACTTTAATGAAATTGGATAATAAATAGTATTTATTAATTAATTTAGTATTCTAAGCTATCTAGGGATTAATAATTCCTGGATGATTGATCTAGGGATTAAGTTTTACTCCCTTCGCTTAGAGGAATTCATTCTAAAACGAAACTCGGGGTGAACTCTGTCTGGAAAATTGACAACATGGAGTGTCTTAATACAAGGTGTTCTCTGCTTACCTCTATGCACTGAAGCTTTTTTATATACGTATTTTTTTTGAGTATCTTGCGGAATGGGTAGAGAGAACTTCACTCAGTCGCTCTCTTGTTTTCAATTCAAAACTCTTAGTGTAGTGAGTTCGAAGGAAGAAAAATATTATAATGATCATATATATATAACGAAAAAGAACCGGAGTTACCGACATCGATCTCAGAATTAGTATGTTGAAATGGCAATGGGCTGGACACGTCTGTGGAAGGACCGATGGTCATTGGAGCGGACAAGTCCTTGAGTGGAGACCGCGGATCGGCAAGCGCAGCGTATTGCGCCCTCCAGTTCGATGGACCGGCGACCTGAAGAAAGTTGCTGACTTAGACTGGATGCGAAGATGGAGGATCGGAACCTCTGGCGCACCCTGGGGAGGCCTATGTCCAACAGTGGACCCGAATAAGCTGATTTGATTGATTGATATAACATTTTAACGAGGAACCTTTCAGTTTAACTGTTAAAATTTAAAAATGCAACATCAATCATTCATATTGCGTGTATTTATTCATTTTTTAATGTAATATATTTTATGTCGTGTGTTTGTTAGTTTGAACGGCTTTTTAATAGGAATGCAAATAGAAAATAATTGTATTTAATTGCCGTGAGCGGTCTCTTGACTTATACAAGGTCGTCAATGTTGAATGGAGTAATTGTTGTTGCTATAGACGATACATGAATGTTTAATAACTGGAAATTTTACATTTTTTTAAAATAACATTTAAAAAGATATAAATATTATTTTATTGTGTAACTAATGTCATAAAAATAACAGTTATATTTTGTTTTTTCTTTATACGTTACTTGTATCATGGATTACTTGATCATAGGAAGTGTAGGCTTGCTGTTTCACAAAAAAAATATATAATTAAAAAAAAAAAACCTTAGCACCAATTGCTGCAGAATGTAGTAGGGTCTATAGATAATATGAGTCTAAACTTCAGTGGCTTACTAATAACCTCTGAAGAGTTCCACTATTCAGGTACTGATTCTCATCATATATCAGACCAGCTCGATGATATTATATCATTGTATTATCGCCTAAGCAACGTATTACAGTCAAGTTTAATGACAATACTAACAATAAATTTAATGTTGCGTTGCTCAAATTCTTACGACCTAATAAAAGACTAAAATGAAAAGGAGCTAAAGCCTTAAGTAAAAAAATGTGTCGTTATATGTAAAGAAATTATCAAATGTACTTAGAAATATTTTACTTACAATTATTAATATATGTATTTGTATAGTATGTACATGTATCTGATTACCTCCTCAAGTATGAGTTGCGTTCATGTGTCATACATTATCCAGGTGATGTCCGGCTTTGTCGTAATAATTATTATTAACATTGTCCTTAACTCATGTATTTTCATATTAAATGAATCATCCTTCAATGATACATATATGACATGACATGCCTGGGCCGGTTGCAATTCCCTCTTGAAGAATTAATATTTTCATTCCCGGCACTTAACGCGCGGCGAAGGGCGGAAAGTGGGGAACTATTTAAAATAATACCAAAGTAGAGAGAGGTCCCCCAATACTAGATTTTCTCGGTCTGTCTTAATATATGTAGAAAATAGAAAGATATAGAATATTTGTCCGTATGAGTAACATATAAATATCTCCGTATTGACTGTCTTACCGAGCGCGTGACTCGCACTTGACTTATCGTAATTAGTGATAGAAGAAGTCCTTCCAAGAAGTTTTATACAATTAATTCAATGGCTCCCCGAAATAGAACGGTTAGGTATATGTAATTATATTTTCAAGTGCCAGTAAGTATCATTTCGTTTTGGAGTAACCATGTCCAAAGGTTATGCGGGATAGAGTAGGTACCCCTGTTTCCTTCCCACCAAGAGAAAGTCTGTAAGGCTCGTAACATTAAGCTATTCGAAAAAAAAGCAAACGTAGCTTTAATTAACTTAGTTCATGTTTAACAGATACTGGTACGATTTTTTTTTTATTTCATTATTATTGAAGAGTCTTTTGACATCCTGGTAGGTATTGTAATCGTTTATAACGCCAGTAGCTATCTACAAGTTTTATTTTGCCTAACACTTATAGAACTATCAAATTAATACAATGATAATAATCGATAATTTATAAATTCCGGTTGCCTAATTGATAAATTCCGGTTCTTGTTACGCGAATTACGGTATGGACAACAGTTCGCTCTTTATTATTAATTAATGTGCATTGGGTAAAACTAACTAGTACTGAATATTTCTTATTTACGCTCGCATTTAGAAACTGGAATACATCACTTCCTTCTTCATTTTATAATCGCTAAAGTTTGGTACAAAAGTCTACTTAACTTTATACTTTATGTCATTTTGGAATCGAACCCTAAGCCGAGCTCTCAAGTCTGAACATTGTTATTAACATCATCTATATTGTATGGAATAATACTGCCGATATTAATATGTTAAAATATTATTTAATAAGCATATTTTCCGCCTCGTCGTGCAGTTGAACGTAAACTCATATTTTACGAGTGTATCTAAATGAGTCAGCTCTCTGTCCGTGCATTTCCGCATCTGTGGCAGATGTCCAACTTTGCCTAGGTCAAGTTAGCGTGCGTTATAGCTATTAGCTCTCTTTAATATCGCTGTTAGAATTGTAGTTTTCTTTTTGTTGGAATAGGTCCTATAAAGTAGCTACTTGTTTGAAATGGTGTGTTGCACCAGGTACTCTGGAACCACATTGTGATGATTGAGAGGATTTTGTTTGGCGTTCATGAATCTGTTGTTCTTTCGAGTCACAACTTTGACTGTTGTAGGTGAAGAGTAAAAGGACTTCGTTGAAAATTAATTGAACGCTCCTATATTATGAAACTAAGACTAACTATCAAAATGTTTAATTCCAGGCCGGGGCATATTGTGCGAATGTGCGGGCGCCAGCGCGTGTCCCGACGGCGCCGCCAACGGCACCTGCACCACACAGCCCGGCGGGTACTGCTTTGTTGCTGTTGAGAAAGTTTTGGACGAGAACGAGCTGGTTGTCTTGGAGAGGACCGCTGGATGCTTACCGCCTGATGAGTCGGGTTTTATGCAGGTTGGTAAGAATTAAGATTATTGCCAACAACATTATTATTCAGTATATGAGACATGATCAGTACAAATATCCATCCCGCCCTGTATCCTGTAGCGAAACTAAATGTTCTTATTGCTGCAGAAATCCTTGTTGGTTTTTACGGCCATTAAGTAAGAGTTCTTTTCGTTCACTAAATTCTTGAACCATAACCATTAACATTAAGTTAAATTAACTAAATGAGGTTTTGTTCATTTCTTTATGAATTTAATATTGGATATTCATTACGTGATAACACAATGACACCTGCACTATGTAAACACTGCCACCTGACTTCAAAATTGAGCAACCAAATGTATGTAGTTCAATTGATATGACGACAAATATGTTAACATTACGATAAGCGCGTTTAAACAAATTCCTCTAAACATACAGCTCGAGACTAACCTGGTTTGCTATCATTAGTTTGTTTATTTACATTGTCTAAGTGTCGTCAAGATAACATTTTAACGCAGACGCGATAGACTAACGATATGTCGTTTTCTTTTTTGATTCCAGTGTAAAAGTTCACAAGTTCCCCACCAACACCCGAAAGTAATAGAATGCTGCGAAAAGGATCTTTGCAATCGCCGGCTCCAGCCACAACTGCCGGAGCCCCCGCCCGACGTGACGGAGGCGCCGGGGCTACGCCCCGCCACGCCCGCGACCCAGACTATGCTGTTGGCCGCCGCGCTTTGTGTCGCGCTCGTCGCCTTCCTCGCCGCCTTATGGCTATTGTTCAGGAAACGCAAACGAGGATGCAAGAGACCTCCGTCTCCCCCAGCACCCTCGCACCACGCTGAGATATCATCAGGCTCAGGGTCTGGCCTGCCATTACTCGTGCAAAGGACAGTCGCTAAACAAATACAAATGGTGGAATCTATAGGTAAAGGGCGTTATGGAGAAGTGTGGCTCGCGAGGTGGCGAGGCGAGAAGGTGGCAGTAAAAGTGTTCTTCACGACGGAAGAGGCTTCTTGGTTCCGAGAGACGGAGATATACCAGACCGTGCTGATGCGACATGAGAATATACTTGGATTCATTGCAGCGGATATCAAAGGAACTGGTTCGTGGACTCAGATGCTTCTAATAACAGATTACCATGAGAACGGCTCGCTTCATGATTATTTACAAACAGTTGTACTGGACCCGCACATGTTGTTGACGATGGCGTATTCCATAGTGAGCGGTCTCGCGCATTTACATATGGACATATTCGGTACGAAAGGCAAACCGGCGATAGCTCACCGCGATATCAAGAGTAAAAATATTTTAGTGAAGAGAAACGGTCAATGTGCGATAGCTGATTTCGGACTCGCGGTGCGTTACGTGGCGGAGCGCAATGAGGTCGATATAGCCCCCAACACTCGCGTCGGCACACGTCGCTACATGCCGCCAGAGGTGCTTGATGAACGCCTAGACGTGGCTAACTTTGAGGCCTTTAAGACCGCAGACGTTTATTCCCTTGGACTCGTTTTATGGGAGCTATGTCGAAGATGCGCCTCAGGGGGCTGCGCGTCGCGTGCTGAGCCTTATGCATTACCATATCACGATCGCGTGCCTTCCGATCCGTCGTTTGAAGACATGCACGCCGTGGTCGTAGTGGAGCGCGCGAGGCCCGTAATACCCGCGCGCTGGAAGGACGCAAGCGGGGCGCTCTCTGCAGTAGCCGCGCTATTACCCGAGTGCTGGCACCACAACCCACCTGTGCGGCTCACTGCTCTCCGCATAAAGAAAACGCTAGCTAAATGCCGCGCGGAAAGCACCATTAAGCTAGTTTAAACGTTTTCCTTGACTATGGACAGACCGACGCACACAGTTCCTCCTATTTATTACCCCTCCAAAAGTTCCACCGTTCCCCAATCTCAGTATTGTTAAGTGTTAGGCTACACGCCCCAGTGAGTCGATCAGAAATCTCCGGAATCTCCGTTTTTGGTTAGGTTTATTTTATAAATTCTTTTGTTTTTTTTGTCATCTCTTTTTTTTTTTTGTAATGTTTTTACGTATTACTACTTAGGCTAAGTGGTTTTGTAATAGAGAAAATTGTCTTCCGTTCGTTCGATGGCAGCTCCGCTCCGGAACTAATACTCAGATTGTGAAATCTGCTCGTTACGCGCGCTATTGACCGTTGTGATATGTCGACAATAAGAAAAATTAACATTTTTTATTGTAGAAGCGAGAAAAATTCGTTTCTACATCGCGTACTGTTCGTTTGTACTTAAACGTTGAAAAGACTAAATTGTGGAAGTATTAGAGAGATACGTTCATTGCAGTGTCTTATGAGATGCCTTCGATTAGTATTAACGTGTCGTGTTGCGACGCTTACCATCCAACTTGGACTGAAATATATATATATGAATTTTAGGAAATGTGATATAATCACTGTTATATAAATATATGGCCCTTCGAGCCGGCCGTCTTGATTGATTTGCATTTTTACTAATTTTTCTAAGAAAAATTATAGAAAACAGTGATCGATCACTGTTTTTGATGTTTTGTTTAATGTTCAAGTTAGATGTGAAGCGTTTGCAAGCATTTAGTGCGCGCGCGCGCCTGTACAGTGTTGTGTATATATAGTGTATAGCGTTAGAGTAGCACCTAATGTTGGTTAAGTTACAAATACATTATTAATGGACAAACTATATGAATCTTTATTATTATACCCCTTATTTTTAAGTTATTATTACTAATTTAAAATATAAGCCATAGTTTTATTTAGTAAGAAATAATATTTTACATGAATGAAAATAATGTTATATATGCTAAAGTATGTTATTCTGACTGTAATACAAATTAGTTTTGATAAAAAAATAGTTGGAATGCATTAACAATAAGGGAAAGATAGTTTTAAATGTATTTTCCAAACCAAAACTAAATTTTTGATTTGGAAAATAGATATATTCATTTTCACAACAAATTTTTAAAGATTCTACTTTTAAATGCGACTGCAATATTTGTGGAATCAAGTACTAGCAGCGCCATCTACTTTCAGCTGCATATTTTCTCCAACAGGAGTATCGGTAGTTTCATTCAATTGTAAATTTACAACACAAACATTTTTTTTATTTACATCTAACAAAATAAAAAATGTTTTGATCGCCTCAAGTTCTTCATGTAACCTTCCGAAGGGACTAGGGCTATGCTTGTGTCCTACGTGACATCATCCAGTATCGATGCTGTGTAGTGTGTTCTCCGAGGTCAACACCGAGGACGAGAAATGTCCATTCGACGGATAAGACATCCTTCGTTTTTTTGTGTAAGAACTAATCATCAATAAATGTTTAGACTTACTTTTAAATGAGCAACGTTAAATTTATACAATCAATAAAGTAATTTAGCCATATATTTACAAATAAATTCGTCATTACCAGCTATAATCGAATTGAGAATAAAATACTTATTGAATCCACTCTTTTAATGTACTAAAATAAGTATACCGTAGAAATATACCTTGCTACTTACTGCTGTTCAACAGAAGTTTGCTCAAAAAAACAAACAGGAATAATACTGAAATTAAGGATCAACTATTCTTGTACATGTTTAAATATTATTATAAACTATTTCGATATGAAGACCATATAATTAACACTTCACAGTAATGACATTTAATTATCCTCGACTATTTTAACTGATATTTACTACTAATAACAACTAATTAATAAGAAAAAAATTGCATTATTAGAGAATCTAAATATTTACAATTTTTAAAGCAAATCAAAGAATGAAAAAAAAAATGCCTTTCTCGCAAAATAACGTAGAATAAAACAAACAAAAGATACTTAAAATTATATTTATTAAAATCTATATACACTCCCGCTCGCGTCACGTCACGTCACGCGGGACACCGACGAACAGACAGACACAAAACCTGTATCTCTAAAACTATTTGCAAATCAGTCGCAGTCACACAACATTGTCTTCAATCCGACCATATTTTGGACAGTCAAATTATTATAATTAAATCACTACAATAGTAGATACAATTTAATACGGAGCGTATCTTCTAGACGGTGATGGACCGCGCATGCCGGGCCTGGAAAGATAAACAATTCATTTATTTATTGAAATTCGTAACATTTTTCTCCAGGGGAATGATTTATTTTTATTTCCTCATTCAGGTAACAATACACGCACTTTGTCGTTATTAGCTTCACGCTGTATCCCGCACACAGCAGGATAGGCAGAGGGAACGTCGTGTTAAGACACTCCGTTCCCCACTTTCTGCGGAAGTGGTAGAACGCAACGCCGCGTTTTGTTGTCGACACCAGAGCCAAGAAATAGAAATATAAACAAATAAATATTTCACTTCCTTGAGTGGGATCGAACCCACAACCGTTGCGTTAAAGTCGCACCTTTATACCGCTGCGCCACGACGGCGACAAAACAAATGTGTATTCAAATGTGCTAATGTTATAGTAGCACTTGCAAAACTTTATATTTAAGGAGTTTCTCTTTTGCCATTAGCTTCCCAATACCAGTACAACCACTTGGGGCCACTAGTTATTTCTACTCCCCTGCTACAGCGAGGACAGCAAATGTTGTGACATAAGTTTCTTTCATCAACATTGCCATGCAAATGAAATGATGCTAAGTATGAAGCTGACTTTTTGGTCAATTTGGGTAATTTGGGTGTAAAATACAAGTGTTTTAGTCTGTAAAGTGGAGTCAATAAAAAAAAATCCGGGAGTTTTTAACACTCATTTTCTTTTTGAAATTTCATTATAATGGTTTCATTTCTCATTTTTTGAAATTTGATTATATTGGTTTGTTTGTACATTTTATTTTACGGCAATCCTATCCTTTATTTTGGAAATACATAAATATACATCAACTATGATAACATTTAAGAAAAAGGTTTAAAGTGATTGCTATTTTAAGCAGTATAAAACATATATTCAGTTTTTTATTTGACATGTAAATTTGTTTATTTGCAGTGTGAAGTTAATCACCTGTTAGTAATACAAAAGTTTATATATGAATCAATTGATATTTGTCGCATTTATTAAAAATTAGAGGTTAAAAGATAGGGGGTCATTAGATACACCATAACTAAGGTGGTCTGTATGTAGAGCCAAATAGAATTAAGTCGAGTTTAAGTTAGTCTAAAGCTAGCAGTCTAAAAAGCGCTAATTTTAAAAATCAACTTGTCTCTTTAAAAGACTAGTAGCACCCCATCGGTATTGAGTCGCTACCATTCATAATGCATAAGAAAATCGGGATTGAATTTGAACCTTGTAATTGTACCTTTTCACCCCGTTTTACGGTAACTATCTCTGTAGGATGATTTTATTACGCTTCATTGTTTAAAGACTTTTACAAATTAAATAATAAAGAAGTCCAGAAAAGAGATAATTTTTTAAAATTTAAAAATGTTATCTACTCAATGAAGATTATTTTTTTACTACTTTGAAATCTTATATAATATTTTTATTAATACATACCTTCTGTCATCAAATGTGTCTCTGCTGAAGTCTTCATACATCCTGAAAGTATAAAGTGCTTGGTTTAAGAAGTATAATTAAATTTTTCAAGAAAAACAAATAAGTTGCATAGGAATGTAATAATAGTCATAAATATTGATTTTTTTATGCCTCATGCTGAAAACCAACATATAGCAGGATTAAGTAGAGGGAACCTATTGTTGAGCAGTGTGTAATTTTTATTTCTAATTGTAATTCAATATTTCATTTACTCAGATGGAATCTTACAACATCCTCACAAATGACCTCAATTATTAATTTACTATATATATTTACCATTAAAACAACTAACTTTTTTTAAAATTAAATTTCCTGCTGGCTTTTCTTACCCATGTCTTCTAAGCTGGTCACAGCTGTCTTTATCGAACAATACTTAGATTTTGTATTACCTATTCAAATGTTTAAAGCCTAATAATGGAAGGAGTATTTATAATTCTTACCCCCTTGACATCTGTGGCCCTCGTGGTGGGCTTCTCCTACTGTACATAGCATCATATGATGACCTCATTGAGCCCATACTACTCCTCATGGGTGGCAAATTGGTCATCGGCGGCATTGGTTCCCTGCGGAGTGGCGGGGACACAAAGTCCCCTCGGGCCCTCGAAGCCCCCATGTCCAGACCCCTAGACGCCCCCACTGGGTAGCGACGCTCAAATAAGTCCCGAGGTGAGTCGAAACGAGCTCTGTCATAGTAGCCATCATAAGGATCCTGTTTTAAGAGAACAATGTTATAATGTGTTTTTTTGTGATATATTATATGTAATTTGTCATAGATAATAAATTCCTAAAGTGTTCGATCTGACACGGCATCACGCGCCCGCGACGTCTCAGGTACGACCGGTGGGAGGTAAAGAAAGCGCGTACCCCGAATCCTCCCATCATGCGATCGCGCAGGAAGGGCGGCGGCGGCGGCGGGGGGTAGGGGTCGCGGCCGAACGCGCGCTCGCGGAAGCCGTTGCGGTCGGGGCCCAGCGCCTTGGGGCACTCCTTGGACCAGTGGCCGCCGCGCCCGCAGCGGTAGCACTGCTCGGGGTCGCCCATGCCGGGCCGCTGGCGCACGCGGCTCGTGCTCAGCTGCACCTTCATGGGCTGGCCGTCCACCGAGAGCCCGTTCAGCTCCTTGATGGCCTCGTTCACGTCGCCCGCCGCGTCCAGGTGCACGAAGCCGTAGTTACGCACGATATCGCACTCGACTACGGTGCCGAACTTCTGGAACAGCTCGCGGACCTCGGGCGCGCGCGTCTTGTCCGTTAGATTACCGACGAAGATTTTAGTGGTCGGCGTCGAAGGCGCTTTTCGGCTCTTGGCCGCCTCTATTTTAATCGCCTGGCCGTGAACCAGCTCGCCGTTCAGGTTCTGTATCGCTTCGCGGCCGACTATCTCGTTCTCCATGTGCACGAAACCGTAATTTCTGACGATATCGCATTCTACGACCGTACCGAACTTTTCGAACAGCGGTCTCAGATCGGCGTCCGTCGTTTTATCGGATAGATTCCCGACGAAGATTTTGAAAGTACCGGCGCCCGGCATTTTAGTTTCTGAAACGCATACACAATTTCACGAAATGAGTCAGCAGCGTTCGTAACAAGAATTTAGTAAGGAGTACCGATGTGTTTGTTCGGGAATATGTTACTTATTTATACTTACCTATTGTGTACTGAATAAATCACTATATTAAACACTAAATAAGCTAAATGTATACTCTAATATCACAGAGATCTTTCTGCGCGTAACGTCCGTATAACCAATTACAAAATGGCGTTCCACGTTCGACACACTAAGGCAAATTCACACTATACAAGGCGCCGAACGGAAAGCGGTCGAAACGAGTTACGGACGCGTGAGTGAATGGTTATTTCAGAGTTCTCACAGGTTAAAAAAATACAAATTTACCTACCAATAAACAAATTATAATAAAACTAGAAATTTAAATATATAAATATATTTCGTAGTAGTATTTCTTTTTTTCGTATTTGAATTATATCATATTTAAATTTTTTTAAATAATATTGGGATATATTTTGCAATTGTATTTAAGCTAATATTTTGACATAATTCTTCTTGTATTCTTCTTAATTCTTTAAATAAAAATTAAATATATATTCTGTGAGTTCATAAAACAACTAGCAACCCCATAACCTTAATGTCAAAGATCGACAATCGACATTTGTCGACACAAAAAATATTAAATTATCTTCTATCTCTTATTAAAATAAATTAATTTTACACCGTGATTTTGTGATATTTTTTGTAATCATCGCATATTGCGTGAAAGGTGAAGTCAATTTCAATCGGTAAGTACTTCTTATTCTTTTTGGTTATATTTATGTTAAATGCCGAAATGTATCAAATTTCTTAATTTCTTGCATATTATCTTACGATGACAAAATACCACGTATGATTCGGCTTGCAATGATTTCTATTGAATATTTAATATGAAAATGTGTTAATTTAAAAAAAGTTCTTATTACAAATGTTGCATTTTACCACAATCGCCTAATCGATAGCGCAATCATCGATCTTATAATTAATAAAACATATACAAATGTATCTTACAACTAATTAACTTAATTACCTTGTTTATATTTCTATATAGCGTATAGCACTATACAGCGTTAATGTGTGCAATGCTGAAAATGACATATTTCTTGCCCTGTTATGTCCATTTTTGTTTATAGCAGTTTATAAGATATATATTTTTAATCTCTAGGTATGTTTTTCAATTTTTTTAATATAGTTGTTTGTTAAGGAATGTTTATTTATACAAAAAACTAATAATGACATCAACATAATAATATTTATTTTCCCATGTGATGATATAATAAAATGAGTGAATAATAATTACCAATTTATTGAACTATAATCAAAGGCACAGTTTTGAGACCAAATGTGATGTGGGTTTGAAACCCACTCAGGGAATGAATGTTTTGATTGCCTTACTTTGTAACAATAATTGAAATTTGATAAGAAAAGGTATTTGGGTCCATAGCTCTGATAATATTAAGATAAAAACACATGTTTAGGTCTACCACACACAATGTTTTGGTAATTAGATGGTGCATGGGGAATGTAGTGTTTCTCCACCATGCTAGATGTGGAATACTGTGTATAGTTAAAAAACATACAAGTTGAATTAGAAGAATGTTGAATTATTACCTATTGTTTGTTTATATTTGCTAATATAAAGAAAACTAAATCATGAATCATAATACTGCTAAGTAACAAATTTTAACTATTTGTAATCTTGTATGAAAAAATGAAAGTTAAATTAAAGATCTATTTATAAGTTTCAAGGATAAATATTCTATTATATTTAGAACGATAGTAGTTGTGAATAAGGATTTCCTTTTCCAATTAGTTACTTAAATTTGTTTCTTTTGGAAATATATGTATTTGAAAATAAATGTATTTAATTTTTAAATTAGGGGCCAGTTGTGGCATAGGGCCAGGTTGTCCTTCATATATAGTCCATAGAACTTGATATATTGAAGAACTTAAAAATAATAATGAAAAATAGGATGACACACAAAGTAGAAACTAAAGTAGGCGTTGCTCAAATGTAAATCAGCTTTTGATAAATTAAATATTCTGTTTGATTATGCTTATATAATATATGCTTTTACTAACCTTCACCTGCTCCTTTATCCGCATAGTCAAATATAAATAACTAAAAGTAGCATATGACATATGACACATTTTAAGTGTCCAAGGTCTTGACCTCTAGTATGCTCATAAATGAGATGGTTCACATTATATTATAGGCATTTGTAAGCTTCCTTGGATATTTGAATAATAGTAAACGGTTCTTCAATTCTCTCAATTTAACACTTGCTAGTTTTACATCACTGACACTTAAAGGAGATGTGTACTTGTCAAGGCACAAGCAAAGAAGAAGCCACACTGCTAAATTCTTGCCTTTTATACTTTTAAAATTAGTCAAATCAGTAACTATCATTCATTTGATTTCTAAACTATTACTTAAATCAAATCAAGAACTTTATTAGAATTATTATGCCATAATTCTAATAAAGCTTACCATAAAATAACTTAACACTATATTAATAAAATCACAAAGCTAACACATTGAAGATAATTATTTTTTTACTTTATAAACTTATTTATTTATTGGTTTATTTACAAAACCAATGACAAAATTACATTCAAAGAGAAATAAAAAAGGTACAAATTATTATTAAAAAAAATTTTGGAAGAAAATTGCTTGAATCAATATTTTCAACATTGGATATCTCACCAGGATTTCCTGTATTATGAAATGGACTGTCAAACATAAAATTATACTTTTTCAATTCCAATCAGTCAGTGCTTTTGAACTAAACCATCTCTTCTGTTTTATAGGATCAGTAGGATTAATTTTAATCTGATTAATAACGACCCACACTTTTTATTATTTTTAGAGATGCTCGGAAAATACTTGTTTCAGCTAATTAAGCAAGGGTCTTGAAGGGTGAACTAAGTGTTATTATTATCTTGTTTCTATTAAGTCCGCCGAATCTCTACGCTGCGCTTTGCCTTGTTGGATGAAGGAAAAGGAGTGATGATGAAAATATTTCATTTCCTCATGTAGGTATCGAACCCACAACCTGTCATGTTCACTGTGGCACATGTTAGAAAAATGGTAGAGAATATAAAGATAAATTAGAATAATAACGAACTTAACAAATAATAAGGGAGTACTTATATTGAACAAACATCAAAAGTGGATGGTAGTTATAAGTATTGTTATCTTACCATTTAGATGATGAGAAGCATAGTGTAGTGTCTGGGACGTGCGACCACAGGTATAGGCTTCAGGTGCCCTTTTACAGATTCTAACACTCGGCTTCACTGTTCCTGCCAAGTATAATTACAAATAGGTCTTAGCCACATTTGTGATTAAAATAATAATTGACATGACTATATAATCAATTATCTGAATAGTCAAGGATATCCAGCGGCAAAGCCAAGACTCCCCATAGATAATTATAGATAGGATTTAACCACACTTGTACAATAATAATTAACTAATAATTATCCAAATAGTCAAAGTTAGCCAGCACCAGATCACGAGTAGTCCTCCGAGCCAAGACCGTACAACGCCCGTGCGGCTTTTTGTTGATCGTTCACAAATAAGTTGTAGGGTAGAATGAATAAGAATTGATGACGCAACTCTGACTGAAGTGATTAATTTAAATATTTTCGTCATGATAGAATAATTTGAATATTAATTAAATATTATATATATGTTCGTAATTATTTTATATATTTTTCTTATTATTTAATAACAATTAAATATAATCGTAATTCTATAGAAATCTATTACTTAACTACCAAATCAAAGACAAACGTCAACTGTCTTCAGTCAAATAACATTAGACAACTATTAAATATGATTTATGGTACAATTACATATGTATTTCTTATTATTCAATTACCACCAATTCTACAGTAATCTATCACACGCTTGTGCCCCTGCGCCACGTCTGGCCTCTATACTTTTCTCTATGCTACTCTGCTATTTATTAGTATACGAATGAAATTTCACGCATGACGCCAACAACTAAAGATGATATAATTACTTGTTTAATAATTTCAAAACATTGTACAATAATTTTCTTTCGAGGAATCATAGCGTTAATTAATAATAAGCGGTCACTCCGGGTTTGGAGTGGGGTTGCGTTGACATCGACAAAATCAATGTATGTGGACGAAACTAGGGATTTGCTTATGCCTATACTTATTATATGCATGTTTTTGTATGTATGTTTGTATGTGTATTGAATATACGAGTACACGTACTTCCTGAACACGACTCTTCGATTTAATGCCATTGTCAGCTTTCCATTGCTGGTTAGATGTGAAATGGATTGTTTTAATGTTATTATAATGTCTATTGTAATCGAAGAATTAAGTCGTTTGGTAAAGCCGGTTTTTTTAGTTTCACATTAAAAACGCAAATAGGCATAGAGAAACCTGGGGAACCTTAGCGCTAAAACACTGTTTCCAGGAAGACACTTCAGTTCTCCACTTTCCGCCGAATTTTCCTTCGTCACTAGAGCGAGGAAATGAAAATATCAAATATTTGATTTCCTCGAGTGGGAATCTAACTCATAACGTGCACCAGTCGCACGCTGGTGCACGTTGATTAAATGAGTAACTAAATAAAATTCGGCGTTAAGTTTTGCTACTCAGATATGGGATCTGAATGGAGTCTTGAGTATGCAATGCGTGGTGAATGGAGTGTCTTAACATTGAGTTCGCGCTGCCTACTCTGCTATATGCAGGAAGTTAAAAAAATTTAAGGAAGTATTTTTTTATTGTGTTTACAATATATTGTTGGAAAACGATATTTTTACATGTAAAAAATTTAAATGAAAATATTGAAGCTGAGATAAACTAGCAGAAAGTTGTACATTTTCCCCTTTTGATTAGAGTTGTCACAACTTTATTCTAAGGAACGGATTATACGTCGCTTATTGTCTAGACATAGCCGTCAATGTTATAAAATTGAAGTTATTTATTATTAATATATCTACTGAAATGTAAATCAATATCTTTGGCGTCCTTTAGCTTATTTGACCTTTAGTTTTTCAACTTCGGCCTTGAAGTTGAGTTTAAGTTTTGTTACAATTTTTTACTTCATAATAGTCAGTTCAGAATAATCATAATTGTCAGTAGTGTCATTCCTGCAAAAAGCTACCAGTTCGAAAGGCAGTTTTGCAGAAAATATCTAAAAACAAAAAAAAATTGTAATAAAATTGAATAATTATACTGGAAATGTTATTCACCACATTAATTACAACACAACAGCAAATAATTACAATTCAACAACAAAAAAGTACTTCTTGTTATTCTTTTTATTTAAAACTATATGTAGTATGTACTTCAATGAATACGGTGTTTTTGTAAAGCGATCGCGACAATAGCGTAGGAGGCGAGTAGTGTGAGAGGGAGCGGCGGGCGAGAGCGAGAGGGGTAGCCGGTTCGATACGCCTACGTCGAAGGGCCTCCCCCCTTCCCGTTTACCCCTGCCCTCCTCTTTCCACCCCTAGTATTTATATAATTTAGAGTGTCCCGCAGATGTAATTGGCTGTAGAACTTGACATTTTGCAAGTAACTATAAAAGTGGAATTAAGTATGGAATATTTAGTGGAAGCCTAGCTGTTCTTAGTGGTCTAGCTTTTAATAGAAGAGTTCTGTTTATTCCTTTGTTTTATTTACTTAGGAAATCGTTTAGGTTATATGGTTATATGGTTTCTTTTTGATATGATTCTTTTTTTCAATGAAGAACTGATTACTGAACTATTGTACTATTGTAATCAATTGTTAATTGTGTTATTTCTGTAGAAATTATATTCTTCAACATTCATTAAATGATAGCATAAATAACTTAATAATATCTAAGATAAGAGTTTTTGGGTCCCAACAGTATAAAAACAACGTCCAAATTAAAGGCAATTGCGTACATACGATCAAATCGATCGTATACTTTTGTTATGCCTTATTATGATTTTTAAAGAATAATTTTCATTGTTTTTTGGCCAAATTGATGGGAAATTGTAACTGTTAGTTACTTCATTAAAATCTCCGCGCCACGACGGCCTCAGAGTATAATGTAGTATGTATATATGGGTGTTACAATATGTACTTACAGCTACATAGTGAAACATCAGTCAGTGAATTCCTAACCGGGTTAATCCGATATTCATTAGTGTTCATATACATAGTAGTGTACGTTGAAGTTTGCGTGAAGCTGAAAAAAAAAGAAAACATAATTTTCAAGAGAATCTCAAAACATTTTTAATTCAAAGTATTGACCATTTGATTCTATACATTTCGTCCATCTTTCAGGCAAATTATGGATACCATTCCAGAAAAATCTTTTCTCTTTCGAGGAAAATCATTCGATGAAATTACTTCAGCTTTTTTGTGATTCTAGTTATCATTTAAATGTCAGAAGTTTAATTTTGTTAGTCATCAAAATTATATTTTATTTAATTATTGTTAAATAAAAAACCAGGTTTAGATTAAATAGAAGAATATTCGTTAAGTTTTGAATTACTTAATTTAATTCTAATATAAAAATAATAACATATAACAAGCTTGTAAGCTTAAATTGTTTGAACGAACATTTTCTTTTAAAAAATATATTGATATTTATTAATACTAATTTCAATAAGAAAATAAAATTAAAATAGTTATTATTTACTTATTTAGAAAAAAAAAATCTTATTTTCTTTCCTAAGTGTTGAATAACACTTTAAATATTACCAAATTAATTATTACATAAATGAAAACACGCCTTTGAAATGAAATGCTCTCTTCACTCTGTTTAAAAGTATCAATGATAGAAATGTTAAAATGTGTTTTTGTATAATTGATTTAATAAAAAAAAACTCCCGCCGAGTTTTTTTTGCCGGTTCCTCCTCAGATCTGAGGCATTACGTTACTTACTTACAAACTTTAGTGAACTGGTGGTAGATTATTTGACGTTCAATAAATGAAGCATGTAACTTCTTATTTTGAATAAAGTTATTTGACTTTGACTTTGAAATATATTGAAAATAATAATTATATATCATTACATGCAAACAAACATATAAATAAAACGCATATTATATTTTGGAACGAACTGCTACCCCTCGCGCGGGGTAGCGTTCGACGTCAGCCATTGATCGCGCTGACGTCACAGCATGCCCGGGACCGCCGCCGTGCATAATGCTCGCTGATATCGATTAGTCTGTTTATGTATATACTATAGACTGGACTTTCGGTTTATATATAGATTAATAGAATGGTTGAAGCTGGTCGTGGTGCGGGCGTTCGATTCCCACTCGAGGAAATTAAATATTTAACGTTTTGTTTGAGTTCCGCCTCTCGCAATGCTTTGAAAATTTGGTGGAGACGGAGTGTTAATGAGGTACCTTCTGCCTTGTGCGTTCAAATAAATAATTCTTCGTCATTAATTTCTATGGTCGCTTCGTTTTCTATATTATAACGATATAATATTGTTATTCTACATTTCACACTGTAAATAAATAAAAGTAAGATTAATGTTTTTTCTGTTGTTTAAGCCTATTTTTTATTGGCCTTTGTTAAAGGAATAAAAGTCTTTTTAGCATAAATTCTATATATGTATTCTGAATATATTTCTGAGTATAATCCTAAGTCACTGGCGTAACTTTATGATCTTCTATTGAAGAGTGGTATTTTTCATGTAATAATGTAAGGGAGCCTAGTGTAGGGAGGGAGGGAGTAAGGGAAACAGTGTTGAATGGCGGAGTTCCACGCTATATCTGGTTTACCAGAGCTAGGAAATGAAAATAATTAATTGCTCTAAGTAAGGATGATATCCAAAACAATTTTACTGAAGTATTAGGATGCTTAAGAAAATAACTAACCGTTTTAAATGAGCCAAAGCTAAATAGAAGTCAAAAGGCATTATCTTTTTTTTCTTTTTGCGGAATTCCAAATGAAATGGAGTCTCTACCTATATAAAATTATCTCTAAGCACTTTCAATTCGAAACTGAATTGAAAGTAAATGCTTACAACTTTTTCTGTCCGTCTGAGAAAATGTTTAATATAAATATATAATTTTGGAATTTGATACTGTTGATTTATGTAAAGTTTAATTATTATTTCCAGTTTTACGTTTTATTCCACATGCAATTTATGTGGATAAGGTAGTTATATAGATAGATAGATAGTATACCGAGACGTTGCGTGCTGACTTGTGGAACTCAACACCGCAGTTTGTTTTACCAGTTACGAGTTAAGATCGAACCTACAAGCCTTGACTTTTCAATCACTGTGCCATGAAATAGTATGATTATATATATATAAGAAAATAATAAAGGATTATCAAAAATATTGCGTTTGATATTTTGCATATATGCTATACGCTGCATATTTTTATATATAATCTTAATTAAATTTATAATGTTATTAAAAAGTTTTTCTATCTGGCATTAGTGTTCTTGTTCTGTCCGGCCTCCGCCGCCGCTGTCTTTTGCAGCCGCTTCAATTTACTCAACTTTGCATGGACTTCAACTTGGTGGTTGGCTTTCGCGTCCTGCATCACGACATCCAGCCATCGACTCCTTGAGCGTCCTGGGGTGGTTATTATAGGGAATCTTAGTTAAATATATAAACAAAAATGCTTGAAATTTTAATAAAAAGTCTGATAGTCCGTAGTAATTCAGGTAAACAAGTACGCTGAACCGCTCAATATTCATATACTCTACAGCATAATGTAAGGTAAAAAGTTTAAATGATATGAATTTCCCACGTATATATTTACACAGCGTAATATTCTCAATGTCAACATTCTCCTTGTCTAAGTTAATTTACTGTATTTAATGTTTATTATATTTTACTGCGCCCTCTCTTTTGTGCCTATTATGTAAATTGTTACCGGATAAATTGTCTTTTCAAACAAAATGTTTATTTTAGTTGTAATTTCTTGGAATATATATTGTACGCTTGTTAGGAATAACAAAAACTAAATAAATAATAAAATGTTTATTAGTCAGACAACCAACGATCCATAAATGTTAGTAAATTACAACAAAGCTTAACAAATAGTGTTAGTACTCAATAACTAATTGTGATGTCTAGTTACACTAGTTACACTGTGGACGATAGCCTTCAAGATACTGGTTTGGCTGCTGCGCACTTGCTTTAAACACACTCGGCAGCCCCACCATACCCTGCGCTCTCGCTCAGTATTTAAATCGTCCTTAAGGTCTTCTGTGACAATGTGTCCCAGATACTTGAAATGGTGTATTCTAATAAGATTTTTCTCGCTAAGCTTAATTGAAGGAACATTTTCCGGTAGTCTGTTACCAGCCTTGAACACAAAATATTCACTTTACTTAATAATTATTGTACATAAGTAATAAGAAAAGTTTGAGATTATTGATTAGAATCAATAATCTTAAACATCTAGGATTTTTATTATAAACTACTAATTAACCACTAACTTTAATGGTTAGTGGTTCCTTCTGCCTATACTTCTACAGCTTTATACTGTATTACGCACATATCGGGGGATATGTGCGTAATACAGTATAGTGCTGAAAACATAATAAATTATATTTCTTTTTAAATTAAACTACTACCACTTATCTATCTTACCAGTAGACCCTCCCTAAATCTTAACACGACCCCCAGTACTTTGAACAAAAGAATCATGCAAATTACGCCTATAGGCCGTAGAGGCACATAAAATTATTTCACCTACAAAGCTGAAACGGCCTACTTCTCTATTTATCTGATGGAGGCTACTCACGACAGAAATAGCGCGTCCTTGTGTGGTTTCTTTGCCGCTGCTCTTGAATAAACATGCACGCTTAGGTCAGATAAGGAAATATTATATTCTTTGTGTTTATAGTTGGATTTTTATAAATGTAAAAAAAATATGAGATACTAGCTGTTGCCCGCTAGTTTTTTTAGTATATACGGCAAAACGTTAAATGTGAGCAACGGAATCTTCTTAATTTGAACAAAGTGTCTTAACTTTAAGTTTCCATGTTCCTTCTGCCTACCTGCTGTGTATCTAAAACTAAACCTAACCTAAACTAAACTAAACAATTTCGAAAATTGATTTGTGTATTCTATTATATGAAATAAACTCTGAGCTAGATATATTATATTAAAATATAGAACAAAGTACCACACAAATCTATTATATTCTTCGAGAATAATCCTAATATATTTGGACCTGTATCCACTGTTACGTACGTACGTAAAAATATACGACAGTGGACCCATACGTAATTTTTAAAGCTGCTACGCTTCTCTACGAATTGTAGAGCTTGCTACGAAAATATATGTAGACTTTATTTATAAAACCTCCGCGCTATAATAATATTAGTGTTTTAAAAATGCAAATTGAAGTTATTTTTATATTATGCAAATACAATTTTACAATATGAGGGAGTTTTATAATTTGTTTTGTTGTATATGCGGAGCTGGTACACAATGTCTTGAAGATTAGGCATACAGTGAGAAATAGAGTGTAGTAACTCTAGGTTCCCTTTGTCTATCCTGCTATGAGGGAAAAAGTGTGAAGCTGTCTAATTTTCTGTTATCTTGAAATTGATCTAATATTTTATTCTCGTCTTTCTTCTCTTCTAGATTTAGTTTATTACTGATTAATACTGAGGATTGATCTCCTGTCTACGATTTCTGTATTTATCGAAACTTTACTTACAGGATAAAGAAGCCCCATGCCGATTTAACTTGAAACCAGACGTGGAAATATATAGGTATATATTTAATGAAAGCATTTATTCAAAATAGTGCTTTAACTGACTGATAGCATATTAAAAACTATAGATTGAAATGTATATAATTTCACAAAATTCTTTTTAACTGTAGGTACTTTAGATTCTTGTGTTATAAATGTTATAAATTACCGTCTGAAGGAATAATTTTTCTGTCTAGATGATAAATTTTGAGAAACATCTATTTAGTTCGTTTAGATAGTAAAATAGCTATATAGCTATATAAAATAAATATACTAGCACTAAGTAAAAGTTACAATAATTATTTCAAACTCGCCATATCACTTTCGTAGAGTAACATTTTCAGTTACAACATTGTATGACGCCAACGCTTCTACACATCGCATGTTCTTTGACAAGGGTAGGAATGGGGTTAGTTTTTCGCGCACACCCTGGCGCAGGCACCGCGGCAGTCCGCCCCCGGCAATCGGGCGAAACGCACGTAGACCAGAACTTAAATCTCATCAAAATCTAAATAGCATTTTCTTGTCTTAACAGTGACTTTATATTTGATATAGAAAATTTGTGTTTTAAGAACTTAACTGTGCAAAATAGTTGGTCGGCGTCGGGTAAGTTGGCGGTTTTTATCTTTTATTTTTGTTGTCGGCTCAATAGATGGCGCTGCTACCTCGCGTCCGTATTGCAGCTAATGCTTTAACGTTTCATACAAAAAAAATGTTTATTACGTAAGGCTCATTCCAATTCGTTATTGTTGTTTCTATTATTATTAGTATTCTTCTAAATTTGTTAATCGAATTTAAATATAGCAGCGCTTGAACCCGCGCTTCATTAAACCAGTAACAGTAACCCAGTCATCAAAATTACCTTCTTATCGCGCCGTTTTACTTGATGTTTTTATTTTTATTCAGAATTATATATTCGCATCCCGCCGAATTTCGGAAGCATTACGTGTCGAGTGCCGGAACTCAACGCCGCGCTTTGCCTCATTTCTAGAGCGAAGAAATTAAAATATTAAATATTTCGTTTTCTCAGGCGGAAATCGAATCCACAGCCACACCATTGTCTAGACAATGTTCTCAATAAACATATAATGTAATATATCACCGCGTTTAGCATTGAGCCAATCGAATAAGCTAATTATAGAAAATCCTCTCTATAATTGTAGTGTCTAGTTATGTCATAGTACTTAGGCTATTGTATAGAAGTGGCTATTAATTCTTTTATATATAGAATCCATGCATTTCAGTATTAAGACAAAAATTTATTTTATTAGGCCATTATATGTTGAGGCGAATGAATTATCGATCGAGTAGCAAAATAAAACGCGGGGTTGGGTTTCGCAACAAAAACCGCAATGTCTCGAAGTCAGTGCATGGGGAACTGAGTGTTTCCACTATTTCTTCAATTTATACGAATCGTCATATCCGGTTGTGACGTCAGACGCTTAACGTTCGGCATCCAAATGTGATGTCATTTTCAGTATAATGGCTGACTGAATCACGATTAGTGTTTCATTACCCACCCATCAGAGGTTACAGCCTCTTCCTCCTCCCCCTGACACTGCTATTTGGATCATTGTAGTGTACGGGATTCTTCTCTATTGTGCGCTAAAATATTTCCTTTTTTAGCTTCATTCTGTATCCCGTAATTCGCTGTAGAGGGGACATAGTGTTAGTACACTCCGTTATCACCTCCAAAGCAGTTGAGTTGAGTTTTTAATACTGAATCCTTTATAATCTCAATCATGTAGGTAAATTTGTTTACTTAAAAAGTGACTTACATAACAAATAGATGTTTGCTGTCTATATATTTATGTATATATGAATAGACTGAAATAATTGCACTAATCTCTATTTACAAGATAATTACCACCCTGACCGTGAAAGAATAACTTGGCACAGATATGCCTATAAATATATTTTTATTCTTCTTAACAATGTTATGGTGTTAAGGAATGAGCAGGTGTTGCTTAGGCGGAACGGACTCCTTTCGATTGTAAACCTATTTTATATTTATATTTCTACCAATAAGTTTTGTGTTTTGTGCGAGTTCGTTTCAACTCTTTGGTCGTTCTGTTTGCTCGTCCCTTTACTACTGCCACCCGACTATTTATTGGTGGTCAAAAACAAATATGAAGTTTACCCTCGCGAGTTCGACATAGTCCTTAATGGCTGGCTCGCTTTCGAAACCGGACATAAAGAGTGTTTACAGTAGTACAGTTCCAGTACAGCACTAGTACAGTACTAAATCAGTACCACCTACATGAGTACCACCTACGTCATCAATTTGACAAAAGTATTAAGTACCAGGATAGAGCCGGCTATAAAGGGTTTCGGTAAACACGGACAGGAAATTGCTACAGCCACTCCCCAGTAATGGAGTTTGCATACGCTTATACTTATAGCTTGTGCTTCTATCACGACTTTGTGTTTCTCTTTTGCCTATACTTTTATTTTACTTGGGATAGTGTTTTCTAATGTGTGGACATTTAGGGATTTAACATTCGTTTTCATTCAATTTCTAAAATTTAAAATTAAAAAATGAACTTGACGCAAAAAAATGAATAGCTCGTAAATGTACGATTAGGATGTTTATTTTCTTCAAATTTATAGCAATTATTAATATCATATAAATTTAGTTTTTATGAAAGTTGAGGGTAGGTACTATTTTAATTTTGGGCCAACTAACTTAATCCAATATTAGACGTCGTCGTCTGCATGGTGTATATAGTTGTATGTCAGTTGCTTCAACCGCAATGCCTGTCTGCCAATGTTCTGTTGTGGTGGTGGTGGTGGTGTTAGTGGGGTCGTGCAAGTATCATCGTGTTGTAATTTAAACTATAATACTTGTACAGAAATAAAACATAATAATTAATGAGAGACGGTAGATAGAAAAAAAAATATTAAAACAATATTTTTATAAACTTTATAAATGTCCGTCTTGCGTGGGTTAGTTTGCAGGTGGCAACAAATTCTGTTGGTTTTATTGACATTTGTTATTGTGTGTTCAACTAAAGGAAAATATATGAGAAATAAAAATTGATGTTATGAATAAAAGATGATACTCTTATACCAAAGCACTTATACTTTTCACAGCTGTATACAAATGACCCATTTCGTAATTTATAGGAATGTCCAATTATGTCTCAGTCTCACTTGTATTCCGTCTAAAGTACATTATAATGGCAACGTAATCGTCGCTTCGATACATTTGTAATCCATCCCGCACACAGCAGGCTAGGCAGAGGGAACCGATTCCACCGAAGTATTCGAAGCATTGCGTGTTGAGTGGCGAATCTCAACGGCGGACCAGGTAAAAGGTAAAAGTTAGTTACAATATTAATTAACAAACTGTAATGTATAAATAAATTCGTAACAAGAAGTGAATAGTCTGAAGGATATGGACACTTAGATGTTAGATGGCAATAATGATTTATTTCGCCTCGTCCGCAAAGTATTCTCAAAGGGCTCTCACTAATTAGAGGTACGAACGAGCGGAATTTTTTATCAAATGACTCTGCAATTTGCTTATTTCAGCTCAGTTTTCATGGTTCATTTGTAATTAAGACTGGATTTTCTGTTTTTGTGAGCGGCATTAACGTGTTTTAATGTTTTACTAATATAGCCAGTCATCGCGTATAGGCTATCGCGGCACAAGCGTGCGTGACACGTTGTGGGTTGGATTCATACTCAAGGAAGTGAAATATTTTATATTTTCTTATTTTCGCTTTGGCAAGGAGACAAATTGCGGCGTTGAGTTCCGCCACTGTTCACACGATGCTTCCAGAGTTTTTCTCACAAAAGTATTTAAGTAATAAAGTATCTTTCAAACGTATTTGTAAATTTGTTATAACAAATACGAATTCTTGTAAAAACCTTTAGTTTTAGACAATTTTTTAACGTTTTTATCGAATTTCGTATTGTATTTTTCGGTTTGCTTCACTCAAAGTTCACTTCCCCTTGCAAGTATATCCCTAGTGGTGCTTACCTGGTTCGTTAGAGCCCGGTGTTAATGGGCGATATTATTCCTTTTGAGCCCTTCGTGGGGAAACTATCTATTTTCCCGACATCTGGGGTGGACTAGTTAAGCTGTATAGATGTGAATGAACTTGTTAAGTGTCTTGTAACGAAGGTTCGTATTTAATGTTTAACTAGCGAGCCAAGCGCGGCTTCACCTGCTTAAAATTGTTGTAATATTATAGCCAAATCACTCAAAATCGTTACATAAATACTTTATGCCTATACTATTCTGGTAACTAACAAACTATATTACTGTAAAGTTTCATCTAAACATGTTCATTTGTTTTTGCTTGATAGTGGAATGAATATTTATCACAAACTCAAATTTTAAAGTAGAATTAGATAGGTATGACTGAAAACATTTTAGGATCAAACCGAAAGAGAAACTTATAATTTGGTGAAACGATGATTTTCTGTCTTTTATTTTTTCTAATAGAATATCAATATAACACAGTCATGCAATTCCGATTGGGAATTGAACCCACAACCTATCGAGTTTTCAGTTGCACGACGACGACTTGCCCCAGCACTACGAAATATTTTTTTTTAATTTTTTTTTCTTTTTTTTTATGGGAGAGGACAAGGTAAACGAGCGTTCGGGTCACCTGATGGTAAGTGATCACCGCCGCCCACGACCCCATGCAACACCAGAGGAGCCACAGGTGCGTTGCCAGCCTTTAAGGTGGAGATGAAGGGCACCGAGGCCCGGCATTACCTAATGCGAAAGGCAGTGGCAAGAGCCACTACTTCACGCCGGTTTAAAATGCCGGGGGTGGTATTAAATCCGGTCGAGTCTGCCCATGCGTGTTGCCATTACTGGCGACGTGACTCTACCACACGTACTTTAGTCGCCTCTTACGACACCGACAGTACCAGGGTGATCTTATTCTAAGCCGGGACCACACGGCTGACTTCACCAGAGCGAAGAAATGAAAACATAAATAAATATTTTCTTTCCTCGAGTGGGAATCGAACCCGCAACCAGTCGATTGTGCAGCACAATTTGTACCACTGCGCCACGACCAGCCTCAAAAATAAATAATAACTACACAAATAAATAGTAATATTTTGTATCCATTTATTGTTATTGCAAATTTAGCCAAGGGCGCTTCTGGGTGGGGTTGTACAAGCTGAAGATCCTGTATCTCGTAACAATAAGACGTAAGCTTTCCTCAGTGGCGTTCCTTCAGTGTATCCTCTTTTAGGTAATTATTTTAATAACACTTGTTTTTTTTATATGGAATAAAAAAATGTGTTATTCCTCTGAGTGGAAAACAAACGTGCGACTTACGTCCCTGTGCTACGACGGCCCTTGAATTTATATGTATAATTATTAATTTTAAAAAATCACCTTCACGCCCGTACACAGCAGGCTAGGCAAAGGAAACCTAGTGCTAAGACACTCCGTTCTTTACTAATGATTAATTACCTAAAGTATTTTACCTTATATAAAAAATAAACAGTATATTTAAAATTATATTTCAGTTTTTACAAACAATCTCTTATTGAGCGCAACAACGATACTTTGATCGATGGGCCATCGCCGACCGCAGCTTATCGCCACCTTTGTGAAAGCTATCGATTTTTACCACTTTTTGTGTAGCCTTGACTTTTTATATTTTAAGTAATATAATATTTTACGCTTTTATAGTAATGTTTTTAATTTACGGAGGCATTTACTGTCTTAATGTAAACGCGTCAGTTGGGGGTTCTATTCATGGGAATTAAATATTTAATATTTTCATTTCCTCGCTCTAGGAACGAGGTAACACGCGGTCTTGTGTTACTCAAAAAACCTATCCTACTATGTGCGAGATATAGTGAAATTAAAAAAAAAA
>JBAIZZ010000059.1:191984-348439 GCA_037355905.1 Heliconius aoede | reverse complement strand
CACACTAAATGTGTAATTAATGTATTTATTTAAATACTCAATGTTAATGTAGAAGAATTGAGGTTTTATTCCGCCGCTGGGAGAGCTTCGCTGTCCGCAGCTTAAGATTAGTGGTCCGCGGGGGAAATCAACCTCTCTATTATTAATGTCTGTAAAGTACTTTTTTTTTTTGTTCTTTTATCGGAAGTTTGTGAACTGTGAACCTTTCCAAAGTTTCTGTTTTTAATGGCGGTGGGTTTTAACACTTGTGTTGTTTTGGAATGCTCAGGAAACCTTAGACATCTGGCTGTTTGGCGTGGACTTGGATGTTTTAATATTTATTAATATTCAAACACTAATATTATGTTATTGTGAAATAATATAAATAAGAAATAATTTTTTAGATGAAAAGGATTGACGTGTGAAGTGACATTTTTACTGTTATTTTGATAATTTTTTATAAATATTTCTTATTCTTGAACCTAAATAATATTTATGTAAACGAAACAATAAAACTCCGTTTCGGTTCTAATTTTAACTATTACCCACTTTGTTAACCAATAACCACAAACAAACAATTTTCTTAGTGCCACACTTACACTATTTGATCGTAACATTTGCCTTTTATGAATTTTTACAACAATTTTTATGTAAGAACGCAGGTTCTATTACAAAAAGCCTCAGATGGAATTGAATTGGTGACCCTTAAAAATACTGCCAAGTATATGTATAAACTTAAAACCGCGTTACAGCATTGAACTTATTATGGTTAAAGAGTATCTATTTTGACTTTATTTATTTAACGTTTCTCCACTGGCATTGCCGCAGGCTGGTCTCATCGCTCCACAAAGCGAGGGCATCTTGTAAACCAACTTTACTTCCTTTAATGAAATACCAGTATTTCATTCAATGAAGTCAAGTTAACTCTATTTTCCTCGACTCCTTAATGTTATTAAATAAAACTGATTTAAAGTATTCTTAATATGATACAACTATAGAATTTGTTCGGTTGAAAACACGAATATTAATAATACTTCTTTCGTTTTATAACAGGAAGTTTTATGCTAAATGATGTCAGGTTAGTCGTATCGTATCCCCTACGTACTCACCGTACGTTTAGTTCCGCCACTCAGCACGGAATATCCCGAGACAATGGGGAATAGAGTATTATAACACCAGGTCTACCCTGCTGTCGGTTCCTGCTGTATGCAGGAAAAACATGTGAACCGAAATTAATCGTTTAAATACATATATTGAAATTTCTTTTTTTATTAAATTACGTAAATAAAGTATAAATTAACTTCGTTTGTCCGCTCTGACATATAGATAAAGCGCGGCGTTGAGTTTCGCCGCTTATTAGTGGCGTTATAACACGCAATGTCGCGTGATGAATGAATGCGAAAAGTCTTTTAACATTGTTTACTTTGTTATATATGAAAAATGTGAAGCTAAAAAATAAATTCCAAGTAAATTTATAATCCAATGACATTTAGGTCACCTTGTTTGTGCGTAGTGGGTACAAATGTTAACAGGCGCGTTCTTTATTCACGCCCACAAAGCGTGTAAGCGTGTGTTTGACATATGTAGATACGTGTTATCTAATTAAACGTTATGGTCATGGGTTCGTTTTCCACCTGGGGGGAATAATTATATCTAAAGTATTCTCAATTTTACCCTGTAGCAGTGCTAATTAAGCGTTTCATTGACTTTCTCTACTTAACACACACTATTTTTCAAATTTGGCAGAATACGAAGAACGGAGTGTTGATCTTACTGACAAAGCTGTCATATTACAAGTGCGAGAAAATGAAACTTATAAGTGTTACCCGCGTGTTACTCGAACCACGACCGACGCCTTTCACAGTCCATAAATATAAAAAAAAACATTTTTCAAGAACTAAACCATCTTAGTGTACAAGTCAAAGTAATTCTATCAATGGGAGCTTTTAGTTTTTTTTTTTTTTTTTATGGGAGAGGACAAGGCAAACGAGCGTTCGGGTCACCTGATGGTAAGTGATCACCGCCGCCCACGACCCCATGCAACACCAGAGGAGCCACAGGTGCGTTGCCAGCCTTTAAGGTGGAGATGAAGGGCACCGGGGCCCGGCATTACCTAATGCGAAACGCAGTGGCAAGGGCCACTACTTCACGCCGGTTTAAAATGCCGGGGGTGGTATTAAATCCGGTCGAGTCTGCCCATGCGTGTTGCCGTCACTGGCGACGTGACTCTACCACACGTACTTTAGTCGCCTCTTACGACACCGACAGTACCAGGGTGATCCTATTCTAAACCGGGACCACACGGCTGACTTCACCAGAGCGAAGAAATGAAAACATAAATAAATGTTTTCTTTCCTCGAGTGGGAATCGAACCCGCAACCAGTCGATTGTGCAGCAATGCACAATCGACGTGCACAATTTGTACCACTGCGCCACGACCAGCCTCAAAACGACAAAGCTTATTTTTAGTTTTAGTATAAGATATTCTCGTCGGTAACTCCTCTTCGCTATTTACATTACTAACTATAACTGAAGTACCTATCACTGAATTATTAATAAGAGAATCTGGCTATGGTTTCTTTGTTATTAGTCGGATGTGATTGTAATGGATTTGAGTTTTTTTTTCTCGCATATAGGAGAGAAGGGTAGGTTAGTTTTATTTAGGTTTTAGTTTTATGACATTCTGTTTTCGACACATGGGTTAAGATACGCTTTGTCGTGTTACTGCGTCAAGGAAATTGAAATAATTCATTTCACTGAGTGTTCTAAACTTGGGGCTTTTAGTTAGACGGAAGTTTGAGCGATAAAGCTTATTTCCAGTTTTCGTATAAGATATTGTCGTCTCTAACTCGAGAGGGCTCTAACTATAACTGACGTAGCACTGAATTATTACTTAAGAATCTGATAGTAGCTTCACAGCTGACTTTCTAAAAGTTTTCTTGTAATTATTTCATTCTATTTTGGAACTCTACGGACGTGAATAAATTATAAATATGCCTATATATTTTTTATCTTCAGACACATATTTACATTCACGAGTATGAGGCCGTCGTGGCACAGCAGCACAAGGGTGTGACTGTAACGCGACGGTTGTAGATTCGATCGTCACTCGAGGAAGTGCAATATTTATTTACGTTTACATTTCCATTGCTTCGCTCTGGAGTCGAGGCAAAAGGGCAGCGTTGAGTTCTGCCACTCAACACGCTAGACCTCCAAAAATTGGCAGAAAATGGGGAACAGAGTGTCTTAACACTAGGTTCCCTATGTCTACCCTGCTGTGTGCGGGATACAGCGTGAAGTTGAAGCTGCATGAATATGTGATTATGGAGTAGATTATGAAATAATAATAGTTTATCAATGTACTCAAATCAACTCTCGGCTACTTCATGAAATAGCTAATTTTGTTTAGTTTCACGCTGAATCCCGTACGTTGCAGGGTAGGCTGTTTTTACGCCGGAACTTAAGGCCGCGCTATAATGGCTAATTGCATTCGATAAATCATAAAGTAATCACGTACCCTTAAAGGCTTGTTTGCATGTCCAGTAAGCCGTCCGTTGCAGTACGGAAATGTGGTAATGACAGGTGGTCAATATGTAATAAAACGTCTTTCTAACGCAGGTCGTTTTTATAGACAAAGAAAATAAATATTTAAATAATCTATATAGCGTTGGTGTGATAAATGCAATATAATATAAATCATATATTTAACATAATTTAAAGTGTTATTCTACACTTAAGATAGAAAAAAAAATTAAGAAACGTATACAACTTCAAAGAAATAATTATAACTCTACTTACTATAAATGAACAGACTAAACAGAATGGATAGATGGCCCCTCCCGGGACCCGCCTCTGCCTATTTTCTGCGGCTGATATAAATTGAATTACCGTACTGTCTATGCCCGCCGTAGACATTTTGCAGATATTCATTATGTTCTTATGAAATATTTAATATTATTTTGTTTTACTTATTAAAAAAATGAAAGTTTCGATTAACGATTTCTCAATATTTTAATTGTATTTATTTCTTATACTAGATTTAGTAGGCAGATTAATCAAGTTTTATTGATATTTAGTGACTCTGCGGAACATAACACCACGTTTTTTCCTATAATATTAAGTCATCCAAATACAAACATAAACATATATACATAGAACACAAATACAAACTATACGTTTAACCAAGAGTTTGATACTAATATGTATGTATTCAAGAAGTATTAAGTGGTGGCAGTCTAGACAGTTAGTAATATACTTCTTGAACGTGTTCCACGTGTGGAACTGATTGCTATATCGTGAGACTCAGGTGTATGTATTATTTCATACCAATATTTTTGTTTAACTTTATGTTTTTCTTAGTAAAGGTAGGCAAAAGGAGCCAAGAGTAGTGACAAGTTCTTCATTTTGCGCCCGGATTTGAGATTCCGTGCTGAGTGGCAGAACTCAACACCGCGTTTTCTCTTGCCAGAGTCTTCTAGTCTCATTAATTAGGTAGATATTGTAAATCTAAAACGGAGCATATTAATATTCCATAATAACAATGAGAAAAACATCGTTTTTTTTACTATTTCTATAACTATCACACACTGTCGCTCATATTTCATTCACAAACTGTAAGATCACAGTATCTCACGTTTTCGATTGACATTCAGTCTGTCCTAAGTGTTGGCTTCCAGTCAACAGGAGTCAAGGTGAAGCATTGTCTAGACTAGTGGCGCCTTCATGTGCCACCGTTTATAGTGCACAATAAGCACAATAAGTTCGTGTATTACAATTTCTGTAGTTTTTTTTTCGCCAATGTATATTTTTTCCTAAAATATAAAGCGAATGAACAAGTAATTAGATAATAATATTTAAATATAAATAAGGTAAATTTCACGATGAAATTTACGTCAAATTTATATATCAGCTATTCTCGTATATTATTCTGGTATTCACATATAAACGCTATATGTAAATACGGGAATTATTAATTGCTGCAATCCGTTTGTGCCTTTGGTCTGAAAAGTTTAAGTATTTAAGGCCGTCGTGGCGTAATGGAATAGCGTTTGACTGTATAAGCGACAGATCGTTGGTTTGATTTCCTCTCGAGTTCCGCTAGTCAACACATAGTGCCTTAAAATTTCAGCGAAAAGTGGAGAACGAAAGTATTTTAATGGTGCAAGCAAATTTTGGCTGATGCTTAATTCCTTTTGTAATCTTCCCACGCTGAAGACAGATTTTCGTTCCCATTTACTTCCGTTGCCCACTTTCCATTGATTTATGCTGGTATAACGTGCTGAGTGGCGAAATTCAAAGTAGCGTCTTGCCGATATTTTGAAGAAATGAAAGTATCAAATATATTATTTACCCAAGACGGATTTCGAACACACAATTTTTGCGCTTACGGTCGCACGCTCGGGCCACTACGTTACGACTGCAAAACGTAATTATTCTACCTTCCAACCTTGTTTACTCTACGATTGTGATATAGTATAGAAATATTTTTTGTTTTAGCTTATTCGAGACATCAAGATATTCCATTCCCCTCTAAAATAACAAAATGATACTCCCCTAACGCTATCTAGTTGTCTGCGGTCGTTCAACTAACTACAAAATAGTGAGATAATATTTCAATTTGTTAAGAAATTAGTGGGGATGAACTGTACATAGGTTGTTGGTTCAAAACGCTTAAAGGAATTAAAAAGTGAACTAAAAATGTGTTTAAAAAGTGGTATTAAAAATCAATTATATGACATTCGATTATTAAATGAATCAAAATATTTTTAGTATTTTGATTTATTCCCCCGAGTGGTAATCGAACCTACAAACGTCGTGCCTACAGTCTCACGGCTGTGTCCCTGCGCCACGACGGCGCGGCAATATGCGAAATGAAATAAGTTATTATATTGAAATTATTTTCTAGTTATGGCTTTACTAGACAATGTGTGACATTGAGCTCCATAGGCAATGTCTCGAAAATTGAGCAAAAACTGGGGAGCGGAGTGTCTGGACAGTAGTTTATATAGTTTAACTTTTTTTTATCTAAACTTTTATTTTCATATCAACATGTTCTATTATTAAAGTTAGTAATCAGTGCGACGCGCGCGAGGCTAATTGGCAAACTCTAGTATTAGTTGTTTCATAGTAAAATTATTTTTTCATTTTTATTCATACACATTGTGTTGTAGATAGGTTGGAGATGGATTGTTGTAGATAAAAAAAGGAAAGAGGGATCTCTAGATAAGTAAATAGATTATTTATTACATAGGTTATATATAGACAAAGATATGTATAATTTGATGATAAAATATATTTTTTTTCATAAAGTAGCTGTACGACTTTTACCTTTTTTATTCTTGGGTAGGCAGGTAAGGTAATATTATAACTTTAACCTTACCTAATACAGAACATCGCTATGCCACGCCGGAGAATAGAGGGATTTGCAATTACAGTAACTTGTCTTCTTGGTAAAATATCTTGTATATTACGTTGCAAGCTTTATGATTATAGTCGTTAAATTTGTTTTTTTTTCCATGATGGAACAGTTCTCCAAGGCTATTTAAAGTTCCTGTTATCAAAAGATCGTTAATTACTCGCGCTCTACTTTCTTTAACGTCTTTCTAGTTCACCTCGGTTAATAGACGTTTCAGAGTTTTTGAAAGTTACATTTCAATTGACGGTGTCTTCGTGATTTGGTCTATTCACGGGTTTACGATTTACAGTTTTTGTAAAATAACTAGCGTGGAAAGTTTTTCTTCGTTGGTTGTGGTTTTGACATGCCAGATGTTTTGTGGCGTTGAGTTCCGCAACTATATATTTCCTTTTCCACTTCTAATTTTGCCAAACATATTTACAGTTTAAATTTCGACTTCCAGTGGCTTGAATATGATACTGCATAAGTAACCTTCTGTTCTGTAAATATAAAAAGGGCTATTCACTTTTATAATATGAAATACGTATTTATAGTATAAAATGATCTAGGAGGTTCTAATATAAAAATATATAATATAAATCTTTATTTAATTCTATTCATTGGTAATATTAGTACTAATACGTGCCAGGCAACGTTATTGAAGAATTTTATAAGAAAAGTAATTTCTTTACTAAATTTAATAACAAGCCTAGTTGATGATAATACTTTTATATATTTTTTATACGGTCTACTTTTCGTCTTAATTTAAATCATTTTGTGTACAAAAGGCCAATGAAATCAAGTTGATGAAGATTTTACTCCTCGAGGAAGTATAATTTGAGGCCAGTGGTGGGCAGGGTCATATGCGTGTGACTGTAAACGCGATAGGTTGTGGGTTCGATTCACACTCAAGCAAATGAATTATTTAATATTTTCATTTCCTCGCTTTGGTAACGGAGAAGGTATTGAGTTCTGCCACTCAACACGAAATACCTCCGGAATTCGGATGAAAGTGGGGAACGGAGTCTTGGAGTAAAAATACTTGGTTCCCAAACATCCTCTGCCTGCTGTTGGGCAGGGTACTTTGTGTGGGATACATCGTAAAGCTAAAAAAAACGTAGCGCGGTGTAAAATTACCAAAATTTCGTAAAAGAAATATTCTTTTACTAAGCTCTGTGTTTATAAAGAGCAAATAAACAATTTCCCAAATATAAATAATCTCTGAGCAAACTGTTTTTTCGCATTACTATTTATGAAATTCACCTTTACCCATTACCTCGTAGCTGGCTCAAAAAAAAGCAAAATAAAAACTGTAGTTTATTTAAAATTATAATTCTATTTCATAAAACAAAAAATACCTAGAAAATCTCGTCGACACATCTGCATAGGCCTTTTGACCTGTATTCTAAAGCCTCAACGGCACTTTCACCGGTGAGATTATTTTCATTAACACCGTGACGCTAACACTCTTTGCTGCTAGGGTGGGACAAATATAACTAAATCGCATAACGAATGTATGTTAGAGAGGGAAGGAATTACTTTTATATATTCGTTTAATGACGATCAAAATTTCTGCGCGTTTTTTTTCTTATTATTTTTTTTACCGATTTCCGTAAAGAGGGTTATCAATTCGAGTGTAATTTTTTATATTTGTTAGTTCACAATTTTTGAATTGGCGAATCAGTTGGATGGATTTCTTGAAATTCCTATGGAAATAGAAAAAAACACTATAAAAACTGGTAGTTACATCTGTACATACCTTTTACCAGTATTATAAACCCTGCACGGCACTTTCAACGGTGACATTATTTTCATAAACACTATAAAGTCATACACTCTCGTTGGTGCTAGAGTGAGATAAATATACTCGCATAACAAATGCGAGCCTGAGAGAGGCAGAATGACATTTACCAACCTACCCTCCTTTTACCATTTAATGAGGATCAAAAGCGACAGACGAAATATTAATATAGCTGGGAATTATTCATTTAACAGGTGGATGTTGAGATGTACTTGGGATAAGCTCTTCTTAGGATTATGCATGGAATTTAATATACTGCTCTTGTAGTGTTTGTGCGCGTTTTTTTGTATATATTTTTAGAATATAGTTGAATGATGAATTAAAAACATGTGGAGATATAATTTGTTTAGGTTTAATTGAGTGTTAGGTTTTGCGACATAACTAGAATACAGGCGCAGTGGCATAGCATCTGACCTAAACTACGTTTGTAGGTTTAAATTACAATAGAGGAATTGATATCAATTTCATTTGTTGGCTCTGATAATAAAATAAAATTCGGCTTTGTGTCGCCACTGAATACGTTGTCTTGAAAGGGTGAAAAACAGGTTATACGCAGAAAACAGCGTGGAACTAAAATATAAAACTGGCACATCCTCAAAAAAACCAAGAAATAAAATGATTCCCACAAAACTTACAAATACAATCGTTATTAAGTGTGCGTAATGAAAAAGTATAAATAAGTAACGAATATTGCACTTTATTGAGACCCAAGCTCGTAATATAAGGGGACTGATCCTTAGATTCAAGTGTCCAAGTACGTATAGACAGGCCAAGCCAAGCCAAGGGCGGTGCGTGGGGAACGGAGTGTCTTATCACAAGATCCGTTCTGCCTGCACAAAGTAGTAGGGGGTGCTTTGTGTATGCGGGATAGAGAGCGAAATTAAAATAACTTTTTTAATATAATCATCACAAATTTAGCAGACACACTAATTCCCGTAAAAGCGCTTTGCTAAATTGGAACAACGACTAAAACGGAAAGCCGCCGACCTGTAATGTCAAATGTCAATGTACTTGCCACTTGGCAATTACAAAAGTCGTCGACCGTTTTATATTTTCTTTGAAGCTTTTAATAGAAATTTCGGCTTAGAAATATTATTACAAACATTGTAATAAATAACTATGTGATACCATACTAAATGTAAGACTTGTCGTGGCGCAGTGGCACTGCAAGCAAGGCAAGTTGTGGGTTGGTTCTCAACCGAGAAAATAAAATATATAACACTTTCATATCCTCCCTCTGGTAACGAGACTAAGCGTAGAGTTGAGTTTTACCACTCAACACGCAATGCCACCAGTATTTGGCGAAAAGTGGGGAATGGAAGTGCCTTAATGGGAACAGTGTCCTCACACTAGGTTGTCAGGTTCCCTTCACCTACTCTAATTACTATTAAATAATGAAACACTATATAGTAAATGTAATACCGTAGTCAGACAGTGAAATTGTATCTATTAGTGAGTGAGAACAGCAGTTATTGAGTCAATCAGTAATGCATCAGTCACATAATAACTAAGCCTGTCAAAATAAACAACGCTAATTATTTAAAGAAAATGTAAGAAAAACAAGAAAAAACCATTTCAATATTATTTTACAATTAGCAACTAAACAATAATAAATAATCTTGTTAAGACAAGATGGCTGCAGTGGTAATGTGATACGAACAATGGGATGGACGTTACTTACGGAAACTGTTTACGACTACTGTTAGACGGTACCCGAGCGTCGAGGGCAGGTTCCTGTCCTGTCAAATACATCGTGTGACGTATAATTGTACGCAGATGATAGATATTCAATGGAATATTCAGATTAAATATCTTTTCTCTATAGATATTCCAATTATCTCGGGCAGTACAAAAATAATATATCTTATAAAAAATACCGCTCACAGCAAGGTAGGCAGGTGGAACCTAGTGGTAACACACTCCGTTCCCCACTTTCTGAAGAATTCTGGACGTATTGCCTGTCGAGTAGCAGAACTCAACATCGCGATTTGCCTCGATACCAGAGCGAAGAAATAATGTTAAATAAATATTTATGAAAAATAATATTAAATAAACATTTCATCACGATTTTTTATAATGATCTGTCAGTCTATTGAAGTACTTATATGAAAATGGAGAAAAAATATATAATAATTTAATAACTAAATTTACAACTCTCATAATGTAGTCATTACCCATAATCTAAATAGATATCATCACTTCTACGTGGTGCCTACGACGCGTCATCGCTACGAATGTAGCGCTTTGTTGCTACGACACGTAAAGTTTCATGTCATTTATTATAAAATATTTCATTCCTTGAGGACGATGTGGTACAGGGGCATGAGTATGCGACTGTTAACGTAACAGTTGCGGATTCGACTCCCATTCGTAGTAATGAGATATTTAATATTTTCATTTTCTCGCTTTGTAATGTAACGTAACGTAATGTGTTTAGTTCCACAACTCAATATGTAATGAGGCATTGCGTGAGAATTTAGTGGAAAATGGAGAAGTGTCTTAATGGTGAATAGAGTGTCTGAACACTAGGTTCCCTTTGTTACGATTCCCAAAAGTACTACTGTAAAACTTAAAATGACACCTAGACCCCACAGTTGCTAAGGCTATTTTATATGTTTTATATGTTGTTGATTGTTAATTGTTAATTAGAAACACTTTGTTTTCTTTACTATAAAAGTATGAATGTAACGTACATCATTTTAGAAATCGACTTTATTTATTACACTAAAACTAGTAAATTTTAAAAAAGCTATATACTTAAATATTAGTAAAAGTTATTATTCATAATTCATGCCTTATACTATCACAGTATGAACTAGACTTTAACAAAAAACTGAAATTAAGGGTAGTTCAACTGCCTCGTAAACCATACAATAGGAGTGACCCAATTTCTATTTACAATGCATTTCTGTACTATTGGAGAACTAAATAATTGGCCTTAGTTGATTTTTTATACATATTTTTGAACATTATGTGCGTTCATTTTCATTCCATATCGCATTTGGTTTCCGCTTTCCATCCGAATTTAAGACATAGCGTATTGGGCGGAACTCAATGCAACGCTTGTTTTTACCAAAGAGTAGGCCGAATAATTTTAATAACTTCACTCTGTATCCCGTACAAAAGCAGAGAGAATCTGGCAACCTAGTGTTCAACCACTCCGTATTTTTTAAGATACTTCCGTTCACCACTTCGCCGGATTCTGGGGGTATTGCTTGTTGAGTGGTGGACCGCAACGTCGTGCTTGGCCGCGTCAGAGTTCGCACGCGCGAGTCTAATAAATATTTTATTTGTTTTATTTTGTTTTATTTTATTTGATTGGAACGAACAGCCTCTGCGCAACAACTGGCCTACAAAAACAAGACAATTACAAGAAATATAGCGTATTTTAATCAGACTCCGCTGTTAATATCACATATTTCACGGTTCTAGCATCCCATTCAGACCATATGCAGTGAGTATATTTACATACCGCATTTCCCAAGAGAGTGAATGCGGATAGGCATCATGATGCCTTGCGTCATTATTGTTCTGAATATTTATCTTGGGCGCTTCCAAGTACTCGCTGTGGATGGATACCACTGTTAATTTTGGTGTTATCACGTCTCTGGAAATTTGGTTTTTGGTTGGTGGATGTAGTGGGTTTCGTGAAAATGGCATGTCACCGTTGTTTTAGTTAAATTTAGTCTCTTAGTTTACTCTGACTGTGGTCAGAATATTACTATTATTACTTTTTATTTGTAATGTACTGTATCACAGTTTATTTCACGGGGAAAAGTATTCCCAATACTAACTTTTAATTAATGCTTATGCCAACCCAATAAATTGAACCCTCGTTGAGAATCAGAGTATTAACCGACTCGTTTCATCTCCCACCTGCGCAGAACTGATTTAAATTTTAATTATATGTTGTATATTATAATTATTTATTGAATCTTATATAATCTTCACATATGTATTTTATTTTTTTTACATATTTAATACTTCACTTGTACTTTAGTACTTCACTTATGAACTTTATAAATATTTTACTTCTAGGACTGGTACCTACTTTTGACAAAATTTCGGGATAATATATTTTGAATAGCGGAATACAACGCTGCGCCCTGTCTAGTTAACAGAGTGAGAAAATGTAAATAATGCATCCCAAGTGGAAATCGAAGACTCTGTCATGCGCCTATTCTGGCATTGATATATTTTTTTATAGTCTAGAAATATTATAGTCCAGTCTAAAATAGTTGGGCGGTGCCTAGGAATCGGCGTGTCTTAACAATAGTGTTAGTATAGCATGGTTAGCCATGCTATAAGCGGAATACAGCGTAAATGTGATAAAAAAAAAAGTGCGATAAAAATATTTGGCTGTATGGAGTTGGCAGAGTATTTTGTTACCTTTATGTACTCTCCATACTATTTATTACATTAAAAATGTAAGCTTTCGAGCTTCTCCCACCGTGAATTATGAAATCTGTATGTAATTAAAGGTCTCTCGTCCGACATCACTTAATTACGTGTGCATCCCGCGCATACTAAGCGCGTCGTGCCGATGAATAATGACACTCTGTCTCTCTTTGTGTACCCTGATAATGACGCGGAGGGCTTACAGTAGTAGTGTTCGTTTTTGTTGTGTTTTGACTGCCTATGTTTTTGATTAGTGGTGGTGCCAGTTTTCGTTTTTTTGGACATTATATGGTTATGGAGGTTTTTTATTTATACTTTTAAATTTATATAAAGCATATCATAATAGTGAAAGGAATTTACGAAATTTTCTTCATTCTTGAAACCAAGGACAAATGACAATGCAAATGCAACTTTACATAAATTACTGAGAATTCCACGGTAAAAGTTTAAAATTGCGCAGGCTCTTGAATAATTTAACTATAGCACTCGCTTTCTTATTTAACGACTACATCTGGAGTTGCTACTATACAAATGCCACGACTGGCTTCAATAATAGATATTGAGGCCAGTCGTGGCACATCTGCACAAGCGTGCGACTGTAAGCACGATAGGTTATATAGATATCAGTCTTCCTTCCAACGTTAAACACCACGAGATAAAATATTTAGTGTAAGAACACCATCGTGAATCTTGAATATCATCCCCATATATACTTAGGTGTGGTTAAATAACGTGTGGTCACGGCTTTCCACGGTTGAAACGATTTATCATAGATGGCTTAAAAGAAAAACTGTTTATAAAAAAATAGCGGTCTTTCGTCTTAGATTTGTTTAATAAATCACTAAATTTATGGTCTAATGTATTATTTTTATATTTAAGTCGAAAAGTATTTTGATAAGTATTTATGCTTCAGATAATAGAAATTGATTTAAAAAAAAACATGAATCAAAGCTGCCTGGACATAAATCCATTTCATCAAGCCTTTATATTCAGTCTGACGCGTGTAATCAGCGCGAGTGGGTTATCTCAGAGCCGACGATAGATAGGATCAGCGATCGTTTTATTAAATACTTTAGAATTTACTTTGGAAAGTGTTTGCCAGTTGAAATCTTTTAGCGTTACAATTCTTTGTATTATAATGTTGACTGGGCACTCTTTTTTGCTAAAGACGTAATTTGTACGGGATATAATAGATTTATGTTACTTGCTCTACATTCAGATATTTCGAATTTTATTGCTTCTTGAAATATTAACACTCTGGTTATTTGGGATTCATCCTACCATCCTGGCTATTCGCACACGTCGCAACCATGCTTTTGGGATTGATGTCACAAACATCATATACAAGATCATATCACATACACGGTGCATGTCGACTCGCGAGCCCCTTATTTATGAATATTCATGTTATCTTGAATAATAATGTCCCTTTGATGTCACTTACATTTATATTGACCCCTCTCGACATATCGTATTTGAACGTGAACATCATATTTGCCGAGAGTGGAGTGATTGTAGTAGTGAGTGGAATATTCTCCATTTTCTGCCGAATCGTGGGGATCGAAACCACACGACACTACAGCCACGACTGGCCTGCTCTATATACGAGAGTTTGATAGTAAAATATTTCCTTGCACCAGATTCTGATAACAGAACGTATAAAAACTCTATCGAACGATCCAATTAAGTGCACCAAATACGCTCTCCGTGCTCCATTTGCCGCTTTAACCACGCATATTGGATTGAATTTAATGAAAATTTACAAGTTGAAATATTGTTATCTCTATCATTGTGTTAAAACTAGGTTTTATATCTTATGTGATTTCGTCCTCATGGTTAAATGGATATAACTGAGAAATTTGTATGGCATAATTTTTTAGTGATTGGGGTAACTCTGACAGCATGTATCACAGCTTCCTTAATTAATGGTCGAACTTACAGAAAAATATTTTCTGCGATTAGTGCTTCCGACCAAAGTGCTTAACTCCATAATGTTGGTCAATACTTATTGATTATGTATATACTTAAAGAAAGTATATAGTATTATATATTTTACTGGAAATAGAAGAAAACAAGAATCTTCGACAACCTTGGAAAATGCAACATCTTCAGATACATATGCCAGTGACGCATTGCAAAGTCATGAATATTTTGTATTAATGACTTCGCAGTGTGTCTATGGTACAGTCATCGGTCATCACCATCACCATAATCTCAAGATTAATTTGAAGATATATCCTGTAACACAAGTCATTGTTTAACATGTATTATTAAGAGTGATGTCTGTATTTCCTACTAATAATGTGAAGAGACTAATGACGTTATTATTTTTTTACCTTTATACAATATTCCTCATATATCGCGGTTAAGAGTGGCGATCGAACCCATAAATGTCAAATTTGCATTGTATTATATCATTATATATTTACTGTATGTAAACACGTACAATTTAACGACAACAATAGAAACATTTAATTTTATGTAAAATTAAGTCATATTTTTTGGCACCAAGTAATTGAATTACTTATTTTATCTCTTCATTTATACAGCGCTCGCCTGCCAGTAGCTCTCGTGGACCGCATTCATGGCGCGGTCCAATTAAGCGGACGGTGCGCTACCTGCACGCTGTTTGCCGTTCCTTTATAGACCGATATGTAAATTAATCGGAAATCAACGGTTTTACAGATACCCTCTAATGGCAGAGTATATTCTAACATGCGATGATGGTTGTTGTCTGAGTCCCTGTATCTACTCTGCTATATGCGTGAAGCTAATTTCTTCTTAAATTCTGAATAAATAATATATTTTATTGATATGAGAAGTTTTCAAATATTCAGTTGGATTTTTAATAATATATAATAAAATGCTTACTTAGATTATTTACGTATCAGAATGTATATAGTCTGTATAGATACCTACTATGTGAATGTGCTATATGCAAGGAGTAAGTGTAAGGATTCAGTTCAGATTCAATTAACATGATTGGGGCTGGACTGTAATCCTCTATTTGGTCCTCTGCGACGCGCCGCATATAAATTAATCCTGAATTACTGTATGACTGATTAAGTAGATTAATATGCGAGTATATGTATTTATCTGAAGACTCTTATTGTAATTGAATAAGAAAAATGCTTATCGATTTTTATAAGAAGTAAGGCCGTCGTAGCTCAAACTGGGATATCAAGATGTATATTATACAAAATATATATCGCCCCTTAAAACATACTGCGTAGCAAGTCGTCATGATCGTGTGTGGCAATATTTACAAGTGATCAGATAATGTACTGTTTTAATCTTATTCTGAAGCTAAAACATTATGTTTATTTTTACTTGTCTCAAGACAAAGAAATAAAACAATTTTAATCAAAAGTTTGGCATAACAGTTCATTCAGATTTCACTTCTTATCAATTTATTTATACGACGATAATGAAAAAAAAAATTAATAACAAATTTGATTTATTAGCAAAAATCTATGTATGTATGTATGTCTTTGCTGATAAAATTATATTTGCGCAAAATTTTCCATAAATTATATTGTAAAGTTGTTAACATCAATTATCGGTAAAATTTGTAATCGAGCGTGCGATACACTGAGTTCTGTTTAAATTAATATTTATAGGTAAATTAACATTGTGAAATGTAATCTAAAGTTTCATATATAATAACATTAACGTTTTTTTCTTTTTCAGATTGTTTTTCCCTGGAAGATATTGGTAAGTTCTACATTTTATATAAAAATTGCAAGCGCATTGGGAGGACGCCTCACTGTAAACGACACAATTGTAGGTTCGATCTGCACTGTGCAAACATTATATTTCAAATATGTTGATTTCATTATCGGAAACTCGTTATTGATTATACAAATAAAATATGAACGTATAATACCCTTCTATAACGGAGACACCTAACAAGGTGTTAGCAAAAGTCGATTTTTCAAGGGGCAGAGGGTGCAACCTTGTAACCGGACTTTCGCATCTTAAAGATCAATGTAAGGAAAGCCTATAGACGAAGTGCTTTCTATTGGAAATAAGATTTATTTTTAACTTGGTTTTCTTATAAAAATATTGATATATTATATAAATTTGTATATACTGTATTGAATATTATGGTTTTATTGAAGTACATTAGTTTAATAGGTATGTTATTATGTTACTTGAATGCTTTTAAAAAATCTATAAAACTTATCCATATTAAACCATATATTAAACCATAGTAGTAGTAGATAAGTATTTGGAAAAAATAATTTTAAGGAAAAAAAACAAACGTCATTAATATGGAAAGCAAGATATACTCGTAATTATCCATGTGATTGTGTAAACCGTGCACAGATGATCCTGGAGAGCAGAGGTCGTCGACCTGGACCCCCACGCAGCGAGAAAATGCAATATTCATAAACACTACCACCAGGCACCGCCTACAAACACCTCGTATTTACGTATAAAAAGTGAATTTGCTTTAATTTTACCCGGAATTTTTGAATATGACTGTACTTTACGTAAAGTACTTTTTGTCATGTTCATTAAATTTTTTTACGCTCACAAGTATTATATTGTATATTATATGTTTCTTAGTATTTTTTTTTTAATTTTGAATATGTAAATAACATTGAAAATAATTAAATTGTAGTGGGTTCAATGCCCACTCGTGGGAATGAATTATTTTTATTGACTTGGTAACTAGACAAAACCATCAAAAGCCACCTACTGTATGAATGGACATAAGTCCCAATATAATTTTAGTTAAATTTTAGTATTAATTGAAGTTTCACGCGGCAGAGCAAACTATTCGGATTTTAGTCGGCCGGTTGGAATAGGCCGATTTATCTATTTGAATTTGAATACTTTTATTGAACCGCTCTAAAAGCTACGATAAAAATACTATCATGGTCGCCGCCAATGGATTTTAAATACCACTATTTTGGTGGGCCTTTATATGTCATTCTTTTATTATTTCACTTTTGCTTGCGGGTCAAATGTTTCAACATTTTGTTGAATATATTTATTTCTTTAGATAGCAACTTGTTTTTCTTCATCTCCACGCTTTTTCCCGCTTCGCAGTAGAAGTCTTTCTCTGTCTGCCTTCTCACTTTGCCGAATTTTCGTGATATTGGAACTCAACGCGCAACTCAGAGCATTTAAATGAAAATAGTTTGAATATAATCATATCCCCGCGTGGTGATCGACTCCCGACTGTGGTACTAACCATCCAACTAGTAATAATCTTACAATACTTATTTAACAAAAACACATGCCATCATTTCGCTAACTTATTCAATTAGTAGAACTTTCGTCTCATACATATTTATAAAGGCAAAATGTGATGAAATGAAAAATTCTATTTACAATATACAGTCAAATTAATACAGAGTGCTGCCCACGTGTCTCGCAAATAAATACAAAAAGCAGACGGTCGCGTCCACTGCGCACCCTACGTCCTGTATCCATATTATATCGCCAACCGCCGGCCGAATTGCCCTGACAGGGATGGAAATGACGTTTTTGTCAGCGGATATCTATCTATTGAAAATGTGTTGTTTTTATTTCTTTTTTTGACTTGCCGTGTCACGTATGTTAGGGTAGGGTAGGTAGGGTAGGGAGTGTGGCGAGTGCTAAGTCACTCCGCTTCCAAATTTTAAATCTCGGCACCAGAGCAAAGTATTGAAAATATTAATTATTTCATTTTAAGGAGTGGGGAAAAACCTGTCACACACATGTTTATAGTCACACGCTTGTCCCAATGGCTGGCCTCTACAATAATACTCAAATATAAATTTATAGTGAAAATCGCTGTTACCATGTCTCTGCACAGGGGTCAGCGAAACAGTCGTAACGTTAAAATGGCCTGAGCGCTACAATAATTTTTGGAACAATTTACATTTAAATTATAATGTTTACATTTTTTTATTTTTGTGTTCAATTTTCACTCGGGGAATGAAATATTTAATATTTTGATTTCTTCGTTCGGGTGACGAGGCAAAAGCGCTTGGTTGGATGCCGCCTCTCACCAAATCAATCCACAGTAATTCAAAAACTATGACAAACATATTGTATTTCATGTTAGTTTATTTCGTACAAAAGGAGTGCAAACGTTTGTAAACTTAAATTTGTCAAGTTGTATATCCTGTTGACCTATAATGTTGGAATTGGTACGGAACTCTCGGTGTTTGACTTTGACTCGTGCATGACCAATTTTGTACGTTACAGCTTTACAAAGCTACGGCTTGTTACCAACTCTCGTACATGAATATTGAATTCGCTTCGTTATTTTACACTCGTTGCTCTGAAACGTTTTCCAATTAGATTAAAAGAACAGATTGGCTTTTAATAAATTGAACGTATGTGTTATATTAAAATATTTATTAAGTTAGTACAGTGTATAAGTCAAGAGAATACGAGCTTGAGGCTAAATAAAAATTTGCCTTGCACAAAATTAATTTTTTCGCTTATACAGCAGTGTTAGATAGTTTTAAGACACTCCCTTCTCTACTGAGAATTATTAACACAATTATCTGATCCCCAATTCTCGCCGAATTTCACAGATATTGCGTGTTGAGTGGTAAACTTTAAGCCCACGATTTCTTACGTAAACACAGCGAGGAAATAAAAATACTAAATATTCCATTTCCTCGAGTGGGAATCGAACCCAAAACCCGTATACAGTTGCATGCTTGTGCCCCAAATCCACAGCTGGCCTCTAATACCTTAGTAACAATATGTAACTTAATACAGTTCATAAATAGTCTTTAATAACTTAACTCAATACCACCATAACAACATGTTTTCTTCAGACAGTTGATTTAAAACCTTTTAGCCAAGTCGGCTCGGCTTTGGCCAAAAGTTAAAAGCTATGTGGAGTACAACATTGAATCAATTTTCACCTTCGTATGGGACTATTTACTATAAGCATTATAGGTATATATGTGATTTTAGAGGCCTCATTGAGTTTAGGGTTGTTTATGTTTAGTAACGAATTTAGCTGTTTTTTTTTATAGAATTAAGTATTTTAATTCTATAAAACTTGTCAGAAATCGGAAGCGATTAACGTTTTTAAAAAACACACACATTGACAGTTTTTCTAACGTATTCGGAAAGAGATTCTACGCAATTGCAATAAATGTTATGTATCACCCGCTCGCAAGCAACTGCCCCAGTGTGACACAATTCTACTGCTTTTATAGTTCTTTTCACCTATATCTACCCTCTTTTACACGAGTAATCTAACAATATGTATATCAAATTCGAATTATATATATATCAAAATGTTAATACTTTATCTGTATTTTTCTTTGAAACCCCTCGATTACTTGCCTTTCACAAGATAAGGCTGATAAGAACTTTTGCAATAATCCTTACTCGCGAAGGCGGATCCCGTTAAAATAAATTGAAATCCCTTACTATGTAGAATTAATTCCCTTTAAATCTGGTTGAGTAACTAACTTTGGGATTTTTACTGGTGTTAGGAAACTGTAATTAATAATGTATAAGCATTCATCTTCATTTTGCTTCTGACTGTTTACGCGAAGGTTGTGGGTTCGATTCCTGTTTAGAGAAATGAGCGTTTTTTATTTCTTCTTATTCGTAAGAAGACGAATCGCGACGTTGCGTTGTGTCAATAAACATGCTATGTCTCATCCTACTCTATATGCGGGATGCAGCGTGAAGTGAAAATAAATTATTATCGAAGTGGAATATCCGTAAAATACGACTCGGATTACTCCATGGCCCAGTTAAGCTCTTTTGTCAATATTACGCCAGCGGGACTATTATATCGTTTTATTTCGTGCAAATGCTAAATACCTAATGAATATTTTTTATTACATTTCAAATTAAATGTTATTCTGTTTTATTTAGTCTTACAAAGATCAAGAATTTCTTTGAACTCTGTATATTTAGAACATGTCAAGTGTCTTACAAACCTCTCAGTTATTTCCATTTACACGGGCAAAGTAGCTGGTAATAGCTTTTTTTATTTATAAAGGTAAACTTTTTTCTTATTGGAATTTTACTGAACCAAGGAAATGTATTTGCTTCTGGTGACCGAAAAATTCACATATATTTTTCTGAATACTAAAATATATGCAATTTGTTGCAGTTAAAATAGTTCCCCCTGCCTTTTTTTTCAAATACTACCGTTCAAGATGTGTAAAAATCGCAAAATCTCTATTATACCTGAATATCAACAATGAACCAACATAGAAATCGAACTCCAAACCATCATAGACACTTGACAAGTGCATTCAATATCATAATGCAGCAAGAATGCACTCAATATGCTACTGCATGTACCATTTAATGTAATTGCCGTACATCTAGGTCATCCTTCCTCTCTTGTCTCGCGAGTCCTTCCCAGTTGTGTACGATCCTTTGTTCATTCACGTTAGCATTTATTGTTAGCACGCCTACTTGACATCTTCTTTCATATTCAAATTGTACCAGTTGACGGTGACATAGTATTTGTGTTTGTATATTTTTGTATTGAAATATAGTTTTTATTTTTATAGTTTTTTGTATTTCGGAGGGTAGATAGAGATATTTTCAAGTTTGTTCGTTATTCACGGTCTTTTTGATTTTTGTTTTGATGATATTTCTAACATTTAGTATAAAAAATTGTGACCGGTTCTGTTACACAATCAGAATTATACAAAATTCTATACAATAATTTTATACACTCGGATTAAAATAAAATGTTTGTCAATGAGCAAATATAAATGAACATACAAATAGAAAATAATACTAACTGGTAACTTCACAATGAAAGAAAATTCTTATAATATCATAGCGAACTCTTCTCTAAAGCAATTGTTCTTGACAGTATTTTCTAAGCATCTCCGACTTTAAGATTGTCTTTATGAAACTATGTAGAACTTTGCACCGCCGCCCCTGCGCACGCACGGGCGCACTTTACATGTACATTATACATTCTACTATCATTATCCGCGTGCTTCCTCTGTTGCTTAAAGCCCAGTTCTAAGTTTCAGCTAAGTTGGTATTAAACTATTTGCTTTATAAATTATATGAATTTTAGAATGGTTTGGTATTTCATTTTGTCTAATAGAAATTGTTGTCAGATAAAAAAATTCTTTGTCATCTTTATTGCATTACATGATACATAAACCTAGTGAGTTTATTTATTGTTGTTTTCAATTTCACATTTTGTCCCCGCCTATAGAATGGCAGAGGGAATAGTGTCATGACATTCCGTTGTCCACTTTCTAACACACTCGTGAGTACCAACACCTATCAGAAAACCGATGAACAAGCCAAAACTTGTAGTTTAGCAAAAGATATTGTTATACCAAACTAAATTGGCACAAACACACCATAAGTGGAACTTGAACGGCGGGAGACGGGAACAAAGTTCGTGCTATTTATACCTCCAATCCACCTCCACCTCCACCTTCACGCTGACGTCACGGCTCTATCATTTCTCAAGTTGTTGCGTAATTCTGCAGACGTTACATAAAGCGTTGGTATGGAACTGGGAGTGTTTTTATTTAGCTCCTTTTGAAAATTTCTATATATTTCTTTATGTAAAATTTGTAGTTTATAGTTAATTTTATAGTGTAATTTAGGATTTATTTTTATTTCCTTTTTCCGGTAGGCAAAGCTCGTCGTTTGATTTTATCATTCAACACGGAATGTCTCGAAAACTAGTCTGAAGATAAGGAATGAAGTGTCTTAATATAAGGGGAATATGAAAAAGTAAAGTAAGTAAAGTAGAGGAGAAGTGTGGAATTGCTTTTTAGCAATTTAGTAATGACTGTGCTAGGCACCCAATAAAACTTGAAGGGCACTCACAGCCCTCTTTGTCCTCACTCTATCACTTGCTCCTTATCAGGCAAGCTTTGATGTTTGCATCAGTTAGAACATTTGCCTTTGAATTTTCACAATATAGTGTGCATCTACTGCGATATATACATTATACTTAAGCCACGTGCTTTATCCTGTTTTATAACTTCAAGACACTATTGCAGCTTCCGACAAAATTCGAGACACTGAGTGCTTGGTAATAGAGCTCAACGCCGCGTTATATCTGAGCAGAGCTAAAAATAGCATTATGAACGTATAAGACTTGCTGACTAAGATTGACAAAGATATTTTGTGTTCGGTGATAGTCCATGATCGATAATTATTTTAATATATATAACCTACTAGTACAGTTAGAACACATAAATTTCTATTAAAAAATTTCTTAGTTTTTTCCTTTAGGTATATGAACAAATAATTCTACTCATAGTATACCTATAACCAGTAATTTAACACAACTTTTATCATACGTCCGTATTTCAATTATTGGGACTGCTATTGAATATGAGCTTATAATAAGAATACAAAAAAATTCAGAAAAAAAAAACAAAAGCCGCAATTACCTGCACTCCGAAGTTCTCCTGAAAGCCTTAAAAAAACAACAAGGAACCGGAAATATAAAATTCATAGCGATAGCGGTGATTCGAGTGCATTATACACTTACGGCAGTGTTCAAAAATTTTCATAATTTTTTTATAGCAAAGTATGCTAAAATAAACGTTAAAACTTGAATAAATAAAGTTAAATTTGTATTTTTATGGTAATTTCCGCGGCCGAAATCACCCCGGAATGCACATTGAAGTGCTCTCCGTTCGATAGACTCCAGCCCCATCCTCTTGGCAGTTCTCAGGACTGTGAGTACTTCACTAATTAATAGTTTAATCATTAAAACCTGCTGATTAACCGACCGTATATTTAGTAGATATACGAATAAATATTGAAAAAGTTATGTATTTATAAATACAAGCATTTTATTTCTTATTAGATCATGTGTTATCCAAGTAACAGTAAGTGAATAGTGTCCTGCCAAATAGAGACTTATTGTCTCATTAATATCACTTCACAATAAACACCATGCGGTAAAAAAATCATATAAAAATAATACATTTTATTTATGCAGCCCCTTCCTCCTAATAAGTAATAAGGTTACAAATGCAGTGTGCAACTGCGCTGTATTGTACTGCGGGTGCATGCGGGCGTGGTGACACGGGACAAAGGAGTGAAACCTGCGTTGTGGAGATTAATTACGAGATTATTTTAAATAATAACATTCTGGAGTCCTGACGTGGTGCAGGGGTACAAGTGACTGGCCATTAATTCGATCCCCACTTGAGGACATGAAATGTTTAATATTCGGCGGAAAATGCCTAACCTGATGTGTGTTGGATACAGCGTGAAGCTTCAATCAATATATCAAATGTTCCGTAAGTTGCTTACACTAGTCGCGAAACTCAACGTCGTATTTTATACAGAACCGGAAAACTAAAGATCTAATATAAACAATTTACTAGAAACTTACAAGTATGCTTAATTAGACTTATCACATACATTTTCAGTATTAAATAAATTGAATGCAGTTCAGTCGGCGCGCTCGTATACCAACCAGTCCAGCGCCGTAAGTTGATCGCACTACTGACCTTGTTACGCGGTCGTTGCTCTGCTTGCCTGCGCTCCCGTTTCCACTGGCTTAGTTCATTTTAATATGTTTAATGGTTTCTTTTATTTGTCGTTGTTTTATTTATTATAATTATTATATCAATACAATTGTATTCGGCGGAATGTGGGAAACGGTAGTGCCTTAATGGGAATGGAATTTATTAACGCTAGGTTACCGTTTGGCAAGTTCCTCAGCCTACAGCGTGAAGCTAGAAAAGAAATTGCTTTAAGTTTGTTTTGATTGTACTTTAATTAATGGCTAAAACATCAAATGATTTGTCCAACGTGCACCTAATCGTAGGCACGAAAACCTAGTTTTAAGACATTACCATTCTACCTTGTTTTTAAGACAGTTTGTATTCATAGAACCCATCTACTAGAAAAGGGAAAAGAAAATAAAGAAAATGCAACCATTCTGCCGGCTGGGGACCTAACCGACCTAACCGACAACCACCGCGTCACCATTCCGACGCTGACGACATACTTAAACTGCACTTATATAGTTGAACGGGCGTCGGCCCATTCGACTCCCGTGCATTACGGCGTAGGTTGGCAGCGGTACAGCGTACTGCGATTATGCCACTCCTAATCTCTTGGGAGGTTTCAAATCCTTCCTAAAAGCCTTTATAAATGCTTATTTCCTGAATTTCGTGTTTTGTGTTTTCTTTTAAAAATTTCACGCTGTATTTTGTATATAGCAAAATCGGTGGTGGAAATTTGGCGTTAAAACAGTCCATTCCGATTATTCCCAGGCGATGAATAACGAACCCACACGTCGCGCTTACATTCGACATCGAACTTGTCAAATTTATAAAACACAACTAAAAGGATCAATTTATCGCAATTATATTTTCACGTAAGTTAAAAATTTACGGATTAAGAATAAAGCATTTAAACCAAAAATCTATTGAATTAATAAAATAAATAGACATGCAAAACAAACGTGTGGACTATCGACATCACGCGACATAACTTTTTTAATTCTAACACGTTTTCTATGCATACATTAAGTTTATTCCAACTAACGTTAGGTAAATAGCTTGGCGTTCGTATGACTCCATTCAATTATATTCGGTCACCGACCACGGTGGTATTAGGGGCAGCGTTGCATTCTATCACGGCAACACTTGCTTTCCCGTTTTCAGTTAAATTGTTGACATTTTAATTAATGAGTAGGTGAGCTTTGTTTTATAAAGGTTATGGTTTATAATACATATTATGTGTGAAAATGAAAACCGGAAGAATCTTAATGGTATCGTAGTTCTAAGGTCCTGTCAATCTACCTTAGTTTGATCGGGATACAGCGTGAAACTAAAATAATGTCTTTGTTAAGAATAATAGTTAAGAATAAGTTAGAGAACGTCAAGTATAAGCATATTTCACGTTAAAGAAGAGAAAAAGAAGAATTATTAAAAATTTTATTTGTAATATAATCATTTATGACCGTTTGCTATAATTTTGATATAAAACGAACTCTCTCTAACGACCGCGATCAAACGTACATATGAGAGATATAGAGCAAATGAAAATTAATTCATTAGTTCATTCATTCATTCATTTATTACTATGTACAAGTTTTACCATTCATATCAATCGCAAATTTTTATTTTGTTGTATTTCAAATGGTTATTCACACCTATATTACGCAACCACATTGGGGTATTCGGCCAACTTTGACTGTCAACAAATAAAATAAAAAAAAAATAAATAAAAATAATTTATTTCAGATTACCATCCATATAGTGTTAAACAACAATACAATTAAAAGTATTATATTCTACTATTATATTCACTATCATATTATATCCTACTTTATTTTATTTTATTTGGCCCGTCATGATCTCCATCCAATGTTTCTGGATACAACAATCTCGACGGGCCATGATTGAACGTGAAGTCTCTGGATTCGATTCCCACTCGGGAAATATATATATTTAGTTTGTTTTTGTTCTCGAAAATTCCAGGTTCTGCTATAATATATATGAAGATAACATGTAAAACCGAAATAATAATATTCACGAAACTTAGTTTGGTATAATTATTAATTATTTTTACTATAAAATGTTAAGTAATTATTGTTTTCGCTGAATTCGGAACTTTAGGGGATATGCTTGTATATTTGTATATTAATATTCATTTAATTATATTTATAAATAACTCCAATTTGTCCAGTTTAAAAATAAATTCCAGTCCAGTGACATTTCCAATGGCGCTTTATTAAAGCGACACCAGAATGCACTTAGCGGAATTTGGAATGGACATAACTTGCAAGAGCTACGAGTATAACCATTCAACCGTCCCTCCTTCCCCCTCGGCCTCCTAAAGAGTGGTACATAATCTCTTATTTGGCTTGTAAATATTTATTTTATCATGTAGAAGTCATAGCCCATAATAGCCTGATCGTTTGCTTGGACTATAAACAGTAACCTGTAGGAATTTGGGGAAATCCTCTCTTAGTGCTCCTCACACACCACCCAATCTATGTATAACAATTCTTAGCATTGTGCAAATTTTATCTTTTAAAGATAAAATTTGTTGATTTAGATTATAAACCTGGGAGCCTATTAAGCATATATATTATCAGGACAAAAAAATGTTTTTAAAAACTTGTAGCATATCTGTATTATGAAAAGATTTCTTTTATCTCGAAAATTGATTGCAATTCTCTACTTATGTTAACCAAAATAATGGTCAAACAGAATTCATGATAAAATACACCGCGTGGTGTACAATTTTACAATTAAAATACACCTACAATCAAAATATAGTTTACAGAGGGAACCTAGTGTTAAGACACTCCGTTATCCTTGCGTTGTCCAATTTTCCAAAGATTCCGTGTTTAATGGCGAAACACAACTCAATATAAATATTTATTTTTGTAACCTATTTTCAGTGACTATATTTACATTTTCTACTTCAACGTCTGCCCCTCTTCAATAAGGATAATCGAAAACTAGAAAGTAAGTTTGCGTTCAAACATTTTCAATATGCGATATACGTTTCTATTTTTACTGAGACTTTTATATTTCAAAACCGAAGCGAGGATCGGTTTGGTATTTTTGATATTTGTGGCAAATATCTATTTTAGTGTCAATCATTTGATATATAATAGTTTATTTTATTTGGCAGATTTATTGGCTATTTAAAGAATTATTTTTATGATCATAATGGGAAAGAGTATTTTATATATATATTTTTTATTAATTTAGCTAATTAAATTGATGCCAGTCGTGGCGCAGATGTGCTGTGGGTTCGATTCCCACGATGAAGTATTTATTATTTTCATATATTCGCTCAGTCTGGGCAAAGCGTGGCGTTGAGCTCCGCCACTCAACATGAATTGCCTCCAGAATTCGGCGGAAACTTGAAAACACTAGTCTCAAATAAATATTTATTAGTGATATGCTAGTTACACACACCTATAAGTGTACATATACATACATACTTTTATTAGATATATTACCTCTTTTCTTTACGTTACCTCTCACCTCCGTCTCACTCGATTTGTTTTTTTTCTTCAGTTAGTTGATTAAAAATAACAAAGAAGAGGAGAAGAAAAATATATTATCTCTTTTTTCAGCTCTTAATGTTTGTATAGATGAATAAATGAAATAAATAATAAATGTAGTAGAGTAAGTTCTGAGGTATTTTCAATGCGGAAGAAATCTGGCAGCGCTGTCACGTGTCCAATTACGCATTCCGCCCTCGCGTACTTTGCGGGCTTCGAGAGTTTTACTTTTTATATTCCACTGTTACGACACGACTGCGATGTTTTTTTGTTACTTTACTTTTTAATTTTGAAGTTACTTATTTTGATTTCTTACTACTATTGTTTTCAAAATGTGTATCTAGTAAAGAGATATAAATGTAGCATATACGATTTGATAATGATTTTAAAGAACTTGTTCTTTTATTTCTTTATACCTGAGTTTCTTTAAAAAATACAATATTTTAAGAATCTTATCGTTTAATCAAAAATAATTTATATTAAGAATAAAAATATTGCTTGTGGTTTTACACATAATTCAGCTAATTTATAAATTTTTACAATTTTACTTTTCAAAATAATATAATAAATCGCGTCGTATCCGTCTCGTGTCCAATAAACGCCCGCCATCAACCCTCAGTCCGGTCCAATTCGGTGGCAAATTTATCGCAACCGACTTATCCTTTTCAATTTTTTATGCGCTGTTGTTAGAAGCCTTTGAATTATTCATTTTGAGTAAAATGTCTATTTTATAACAAACCAATGGTAAAGGGTTGAGGGCGTCGTGGTGTAGCCTGAGGCTGTTCATGCGTCGGTTGTGGGTTCGTTCTCCGTTTATGCAAAAACGCAGTTCTTTTTCAAACACAAAGCAGGGTGAGCAGAGGAATCTGGATATCTATTGTTTAAACACTCCGTTCCCATTCAGTAATTTCCATTCCCCACTCTCCCCTTTATTCTCGAGGCGTTGCTTGTTCACCGTCGGAACTCAACACCGCTCTTTGCCTTGTAGGGCGAGAAATATTTAATGTCATCCACAACCTTCGCTGTAAGCGCTCGCTTGTGCCCCTGCGCAAATATAATATATGTATATACATACGTAAAAATGTAAATCAAAGTAAGGTTGGCTGCCTGCGTGAGGTATACTGAAGCCATTCAATCGTCGATCGACTTCGATCGTTAAATCAATTCAATAAATACATACAACATATACTAGTTACGTATATAACAAGTAATGAAATAAAGATGTAAGTCTTTCTAAATTGATCTATTTCTTTTGAAGTTATTGCTTTATATGATTGTCGTCTACATTAGTAGTTTGAATAGAATAAAATAATAAAAATGTTAGAATAGTTAAAACTGCTGAACTTGATTAGGCCAAGTCGTGGTGCAGGGATTGCAATCGCGGCAGGTTGTGAGTTCGATTCCCACTAGAGAAAATGAAAACGATGAGAAATTGAACGAAGCAAAGCGCACCGTTGCGTTCCGCCCCTCAACCCGCGATGATTCGAAAATATTATCTTGTATCTGTATCTCACTCTGTAGTTATCCTTAAAAAATAAAAAGCAATAATTACATGAATATTACTTGTTATTCGGGCAGGAATACTCCGTTTTCGTTTGCGGGCTCCGTTGAGCGTGGAATAATGTACCGCCACTCAACGAAAATAGGTCACGTCATTCACGTAAGTGCCGAATACCAAAGCCTTCATCCACCTCAACCTCTCATTATATTCAAGTTTTATTCCTTAACTGTAAAAAAAGTTTTAATTATTTTAATATTTTCTTAGTTTATTCCCCAGAATAGTAATAAAATACACACTTGAAGGCTAGGTTCCCTCTGTGTACCCTGACATTTAAACCTATGCGTGATAGAGAGTGAAGCTAAAAAAAATACAATCATCGAGATAAAAGTGTAATCGAAATTTTATAGTTCGGCCTCAGGGCCTCTGGTCGGTCCTTTGGCGAGCGGCGTGCTGATAAATTCGACCGAGCCGAGAGCACCCAACGCCTAACTGTCGCCGATTAGATGGCAATCGGCCGTGAGTAATGCTCTGTACACACGCTAGGTGACGTTGAAAATATGGTCTTTACTTATTTTTTGTATATGTTTAGTAGGTCTTTTGTTGGTAAGTTATGTATATTAACCGCTTATTAAATTAAAAAAAATTTTTTTTTTTGAGTGCATGATGTGTAGACACACAACAGCAGTGTAGACAGAGAGAATCTAAAGTTGAGATACTCACAAGTTCCCTAATTATCGCCTAACTTTCCAGACTTTGCGTGTTGAGTAGCGAAACTCAACACCTTGTATTGCTTAAATCTGTTAAGACCATCATCTGATGAATCACTAGGGTCTCTACTGCAAACATACAAGCCCTTTGGAAGTCATAAACATCGATTATCTATATCAGTATCATTCAAATATTATAATATTATATGAACTTATGTCACTTTAAAGGAACATGCATTCGGTATGGTTGTAATTACTCAACTTATTCAAGTATTCGTAATGTCTATTTTGATCCTAACCCTTAGCAAATTTCCCCCCGGATGAGCCCCCATCCAACCTCGGGCGATGCCTTTAGTATATAAATAAACTAGGATCGTTGCAGCCACCGTTGAATTTATTTTAGGGTAGGTAAAGTGGTAACTTCGGTGTTGTAGAAAATTGAGCGGGTTAAAGGTATCTATTTTTTTGACGCCGTCGTCACGCAGAGGCACTCCGCGTGACTGTAAACGTGGCGTTTGTGGGTACGTATTATAAAACAAATACTATATAATAGTATGATATTATATAATGATTTAACAGTAGATTCCTGAATGTATTAAATATTTAACTTTCACAAGTGGGAATCGAATCCACAACCCCATTTACTGTCGCATGCTTGTGCTCTTGCGCCACGACTGGCTTCCTGCTAAAAAATATAAATCCTATATCGAAAAGATATATTATATATATTGTTCAATCATACTTTTTCGTCTCGCAGATAAAATGATTTATCACAAAGATTTACGACTGTTTCTAATCGCAACTAGATGGTGTGTGTATATCTCTATAGGGTTGTATCTATCTTGAATTAAAGTCGATGGCGTCGTCTGACTATAAACGCGGCGATTGTGGCTTCGATTCCCATAAGGGAAAATGAAACACAGAATTCCCTCGGTCTACCTATTGTATTCGTATATGCGGGAAAAATCGTTAACCTGAAAAAGTTCTTTTGAAATCATAAGAAACATTTTTCCACCATTCGTTCATCCGGAGGATTCTGTAAATGAATGAATAAATATAAACTAATATATATTTATAATTAAACTATAATATATCTCGAAAGCTCATCGCTTAAAACTAATATATCCCACTTCACATTAGAAATGACAATTATTCCTAACATGTTAACAGCAAACTATATAGACCGAAGACGAGAGGCGGGCCGGGTTCAGGAACTATTTCACTAATTAAACAAAGTCCCCGGACTGGAACAGAATGTATGAACTATTCGCACAACTCCTCAATTTACTATCTATTTAGTGAATCTTTTAAAGAGGTTTGTGTGTATGTAAGTCAAATGATTTGTTAATTGGTCCTGATACCAGCGGACTTAAGATAGTTTATTAAGTTTAGAGGCAGTCGTGGCACAGCGGCACAAGGATGTGAATGTAATGCGACGGCTGTGGATTCGATTCTCACTCGAGGAAGTGTTAAATATTTGTTTACGTTGATATTTCCATCTTGCCATCTTCCCTCTGGTGTCGAGGCAAAGCGCGGCGTTGAGTTCTGCCACTCAACACGTAATACCTCCAAAATTCGGCAGAAAGTGGGGAACAGAGTGTCTTCACCTCTGTCTACACTGCTGTGAGCGGGATACAGCGTGAAGCTGATTTAATTTTAATTTAATTCTTAAGTCATAACTCCAGGGCGTGTCAGTAACTTATAAATTTAAATACACCGATCGATCTTTTCCGAAGGTCGGCTTATATTTAACGTTTCTTAAAGCTCTCTAGCGCCTGTCGTACTCGTATTTATTACTCAATGCTTATATAATACTTTCATTAATTGAAGTACTTTACTTGTGATTTCATTATTAAGTTTTATTTTTTAAAGTACGTTGTTTAAAAATATTTTAAAATTTTATACGTGACGATTACCATATATTTCAACTATTTTCATTTTCGCACCTCTGGTATACAGACTTTCTCTACCTACGCTGCTGTTACTGGCCTGTCCGTCTGTCCAGACCCTTTATTCAGAGAACACGGGGAAGTGTGAAACTAAAATTAATATCCAATATTTAGAGTTTACGTTAACTTTACTATAGTTCTAAGTATATGTAATCAGAAGAAATGACCATATAGGCTTCGTTTCTGCTACATAAAATTAGAGCATACGCAAACTTTACTCGTATAACCATGAAATCGATACGGAATCCTAATAGACGAGCCCGTCTCGCTCTTGACTGGTTTTTTATTTTTAAAAAAGCAGCTAACATTTTTAAATAAATTCAAAAAGTCTATTTAAAAATGAGCTCTGAAAGCATTTAACTAATGTCCGTCTGTCGACTGTCGACTAGCCATCGGCTCACCTTTACAAATGTGTGTTTACTCGTTCCGCCAGTAACATTTGCTTTGCCAATGTTTGTCTACAACTTGTGTAGGTATGTTGGAACGAACGGAGTGATGTTTCTATATTTCTTTGTATTTAGTAGAAGGTATTTTTTAAATTCATGTTTTATTTTTAACACTCGTGGTGTAGGCAGTAGACATCACCTGACCGTAAACGCAATGGTTGCGGATTCGATTGCCGGTCAGGGAAATGTATTATTTTCATTTGTTCCCTCTGGTAATAAGACAAAACGCGGCGTCGAGTTCCTCAAGTCAACACGCTTTATTTCATAAATTGAGCGTAAGGTTGTGAAGAGTGTCTTGTCTCTATGTTACCTCTGCCTATCTTTCTATATACGAGATACAGCGCGACGCAGCAAAAAATATGCTAATATATATAGGTATACTCTAAACTAAAATTATTTCAATGTCTCCTGAGTACACTACCATCGCTATCATATCGCTTAAGTTGAGCAGAATTGTTGGACTTCTCACTCTGCAATATTTATTTACTCAACAATTTCGCTTTCACACTACTTTGCTATTTCTTTTCAGTTATACGAGATCCTCACTTGTCCAAAGTTTGCGTTGTAGTATACATATGCTTATAACTAAAACTTGAATATTTTAGCATGAATTGTGAATATAATAACCACTTGTTGTTATTCACCTTTAATATTACGAAACAAGAAATATTTATAGCAATTATGTTTTAGATAGGATGGCCGTCTCGACGCAGCGTCATAAAGGCAACGGTTGTGGGCCCCAGTCCTACTTGAGGTCTTGAGTTATTTACATTTTTCTCGCTCAAGACTAAGTGCGATTTTAAGTTTATCACGCAAATTCTCCAAATTGTACGGAAAGTAGAGAAAGTAGTGTTTTCACATTAGTTTCTTTCTGACTACCTCGCTGCTTGCGGGTTGTACCCCGAAACTAAAAAAAAATCCAAATAAATATATCTAAAAGTCAACATACATTCCCGCCCTTAGTCTATCCCGTATTTACACAAAAAATAGAAGAATCAACGAAACGTAAACGAGATTTATTTTTCCAGTCTACGAATAAATTATGATAATAGGGATGAACGGTATTTTACGAGTGGTCGTTCTGTCGCTCTAACTCGGATTAAGGCGAGCGGCGGCCGTCGTCACGAATAATTGCTTCTCCAATCGATCATTGTATTTGTAATGTGTATTGATTTTGTCTCGAGCACGAAATGTTATGAAGAAAAAAAAATGTATTTAATGATATTTCTTAGCTTCTGCACTTTTATCTCGTTCCGCATCTTTTGCCCAGTTGCTTCTAAACAATCGTGGAGTGGCGAGTTACGACGCCGCGATTTGTCTTGTTACTAGAATGATGAAATGAAAATATTAAATTAATCCTTCCGAGTGAATATCGTAACTATTGCCTCTACAATCAAACACTGTGGCGCAGCACCATCATTAACAGAATTAATTATTTTTATAGTAATGGGATAATATTTTAGATTTAAATTATTTTCATTGTATCTGGGTGTTAAGACAAGGCGCGGGTTAAGTATCACCACCCAATATCTCTAAAATTGTCGGTGTTATACCACTTTTTCTCTGCTAAATGCAAAGTAAACATATAAGCTAATAACTAAAAAGCTATAAGACTATTAATATATGAAACCTAAAGAAAACTTTATTATTATTATATCTATTATATCAAGACGTCATCTTGGCGGTCACTAAAAGGTTGTGGGTTCGATTCCCACTCGGACAAAATTATTATTTACTAACATATTTATATCTTCGTTCTGGTACATGTCTAAACGCGAAAACTCAAAGGAAAATGAGGAACGGGGTGTCTTAACACTAGGTTCCCTCTGCCTACCCTGCTTTATACGGGATACAGCGTGAAACTGAAAAAACAAAAAGCTAATAGGTTCATGTTTCGCAGAAAATATTAGTGTATTCTCGTCTAAAGCACCGGTAGCAAGCGGCATCGCATCCGGAACAAAAGCCGTAATCCCTCAAAGTGGGTTCACTTCAAAGATATCGTTCAGCTCATTGAATATGCATACAGCATGCTTCATATAATTTTGTTTCGATACTAATTGACGACCGCGCTCAGAGTCGATTATTTTTGTTTAAGTTGAATTAAAACTATATTAAGTTATCACTTATTTGTTTTACGTCTCTGGTACGCTCCACTTTGTCTTGCGCCATGCAAGACAAAGTGGAAAGTGGAGCCTACCCTGCTATGTGCTAGATAGCGTTCACAAGGACTAGAAGAATTAGTGATTTACGACCGCATACCACACATATAATAAATAGAGTTACTTTAAGTTTCGTAGACTAATACCCTCATATCTTTTCTGCTATCAATCTTACCTTGAATGGACCATAGAGATTATCTCATGACAGAGCACACGGCGTTTTGCCAAGTATTCTCACGAGCACATAAAAATGGGTGGATTTTCCTGTTGCGAAAGAATTTAATATGATAAAAATGAAAAGAGAGTATTTTATTACGTCCTGTTGGTCAGCTAGCGTGAAAACAAAGATTGTAGGTTCATTCCAGAGTATACATGAAGAGTATTTTTTTGTTACATAAATATATACATACATAAACAAATTAAGCTAATCTATGTAAATAAGTTTTTTTTATTCTGTAACTTGAAAAATGTTAGCGTTATCTTTGTAGTTAATGTGATATTAAATTATTTTCTATAATATTAGCAAAGAATCTTTGGAAGCAATTTTTATAGCGACTAAAGTACGTGTGGTAGAGTCACGTCGCCAGTAATGGCAACATGCATGGGCAGACTCGACCGGATTTAATACCACCCCCGGCATTTAAAACCGGCGTGAAGTAGTGGCTCTTGCCACTGCGTTTCGCATTAGGTAATGCCGGGCCCCGGTGCCCTTCATCTCCACCTTAAAGGCTGGCAACGCACCTGTGGCTCCTCTGGTGTTGCATGGGGTCGTGGGCGGCGGTTATCACTTACCATCAGGTGACCCGAACGCTCGTTTGCCTTGTCCTCTCCCATAAAAAAAAAAAAAAAATTATATTAGGCCACGTTAACACGGTGGGATAGCGTTTCACTGTGAACATGGCGGTTGTGGGTGTGATTCTCGAAAATTGGGCGGTGCGTGAGAAACTTTTCCTTATACAAGCTTCATTCACATTTTATATAAGACACATCGTAAGTGCTACGAATTATATTAGATTCTTGCTTTATTAACGTAGATTTTCCTATATATTTTTCATTCAATTACAAACATCTGTAATCTCGTTCGACCCGTTGAGCCCAAAAGGGGTCGTACCAGAAATTCTTCCGTCGGATTAACTTTGCGTATTGAGTCGACGCCGGCATTCAGGACTTCCTATTTGTGATATCTGTTTCAGTTGCGATTGATTTGAACAGGGATTTACATCATATTATATAATAATATTCCTTTTATATCTTTTTGAATTACTTATATAGATTTTACGGGTAAAAAACGTTTAAGGGTCTGTTATTTAATACGTTGTACGTTAAGTCAACTGTGCAAAGATATGCAGTGAAAATATAAAATATTACATTTCTTCGAATGGGAATCGAACCCACCTCCTGTTACAATTCCACCATTCTGTATTTCTGTTTATAAAAACATATTTACTCTTCACGCAACTAAGTGAATACCATTTCGAATTTGTAAAAGGATATCGTTTTATTGTTACAGATGCTGTATTCTCACAGCGGCCCGGACTCTCAGTCACAAAATGGATGCGAGAAACTTATGGTAAGTCGTATATTATATTTGATTTCTTATACCGGCTCCTGCGTTTGAATTTATGTGGCACGCTAATGCGTTTTCCATGGTAATCAGCTTGCCACAATGTCTGCCTACGGTAGAAATTACACGGTGTTCGGGGTTTTTTTTTTCAACATAAAACGTTGGTTTTCGGGAAACGATTTTGATTTATGGTTCAGTTTGATTGTGCCAGAGTATTATTAATGGCTTAAGGTCATATCGGGCAAAAGGAAAATCTTATTAATAATTCACGTAACATCGATATTTGTTAAGGTTATTACAACTTATGTTACTTACTTATGTATGAATGATCGTGATAGTCGTGGATTCTATCCACTTGGGAAAATACTTTTACTTATCATATTTTTTTTCTAATGGTTTTATCTGGATATCAAAATATTGAAAAGAAATACAATTATGAAATCCATGAAACATAGTAACATTTTTAAATATATATAATATAATAACATTACGTAAGCTAACCTAAGAACAATAAACACGGATACTTTTGTATACACCAATCCTCATTATCCAAGTTTAGTTCTTGCATTTACTCGACGCAGGTACCGCCGAAGTTGCGCGTCGGTTGCAGCTTTCCGTTCTTTAAGCTAATAAAGCTAAGTCCTAAATGAAGTTACACTCCTTCAGGATAAAAAGCTCTCAGGCAAGAAATATTGTTATTGCCGTCGAGAGGCTAAAAGTTCTTCCTATGGGTAAGTGCTATGCAATTGCCACCTAAAAGCAATTTTGTTTAACCCGCCGGGCCGGGCGGGGGCATCGTGACGCAGTGGCACAAGCATGTGACTGTAAACACGACGGTTGTGGGTTTGTTTGCCAGTTAGGGTAATGAATTACTATTGATTAATATTTTAATTTCTTTGCTCTTGTAACAAAGCAAGCCGCGGTGTTGAGTTTCACCACTCAACACACAATGCGTCGAAAATTCCCCAGAAAGTGGGGAACGCAGTGTCTTAGTACTAGGTTCCCTATGCCTATTCTTCTATAGGCAGAATACAGTGTGAAGTTCAAGAAAAAAATACTTAACGCGACGCTTATAAGTTCGATTCGTATTTAGGGAAATGAGTCATTTTCTTTTCTTCGCACTGATTGTTCAGTAACGCCATTAAACAACGTAGTGTATCGAAAATTGGGCGATGCATGGGGAACGAAATGTCTTGACATGACATTCCCTGTGCCTACTTTGCTATATTATGCGTGATACAGCGTTAAGCTAAAAATCAACTCTTAACTTCTTTAGAATAAGTACAAAATCTTCATGAATGAAAGTCTACTATTTATAAAGTATTCAATATCTCCGGAGCGGACGACGAGAAATTATGTAATTGATAAAAGGATAAATTTTCCTCCTTTTATCTGGTCCTTTATAAGTATTAATATTTGTATAAATGTGTTGTGATTATTGAAATTTGTAGGGCTGATCTTTTTTTTTAACTTCACGTTTTTATCCCGTATACGTTTTCTGGCTTAATTCGAGACATTGTGTATCGAGTTGCAGAATTAAACGCCGCACTTTCGGTTACCAGCTCGACCATATGCCTAACATGAGTATATTTATATAAATAACTGTAAACATAACAGGTTGTGGGTTCGATTTTTACTGGAGGGAATGAAATGTTGCGTGTCTTCGAATGCGGCTGAAAGTAAGGAACGAAAGTGTGTATACGGAAACACTAGGTGATATTAACACTAGGTTCCCAGGTTCCCTGGGCATACCCTTAACTAAAGCCAAAAAAGTATATTAATGTGAATAAACAATGTTGTTGGAATTTATTGTACGGAGTTTACGAAAAAATATTTTGGAAATATTATATTCGAAGAAAATGAAAAACTATTATTGAAAAATGAAAAATTATCATTTTTTAACAAAATAAACTGTCACACGTGCCGTCTATTTCTAACAAAATGAGTTTGTATTAAATGAAAATGGAGTTATTAAGTCTTGGTCTGCCAGTTGTGTCTCTAATTAGTGCGGCTTCGACATTTAACCGTATAACACTTCGTAGCTAGTTCTCTCTACGAACTATTATAATTATTTGCATAAAATACTTTATATTGCTATATTTTTTGCCCCGAGACTTCGGGGGAACGTGGAGTAGAAAAGGAAGCTGTCTTAATAGGAACTGTCTTAACAGATGTTTTATCTGCTTTAGGCGGGATACGGCGTGAAGCTAAAAAATATATATTTACTGAATTTCAAAATTTAGAGCTTCACTATTCTTAAAGTGACGTCCCTCCATTAAGATAAGCCGAGTGTTGGTCACCACCGATTTATCAGCTCTCAAGCCCCGAGGCTCAACTGTGCTTTATAGCTGTTATCTTGTTGGAATACCACTTTATTGGGCTGCTCTGTTTCCTTCTCCATATTGGCGCAGTGGTGACTTTGCTTATTAAATTTTTTCTTCTATATATTTCATGGATTAGAATGTTTAGAAGTTAATATAATTAAAAAAGAAGACAGTCGTTTTATTTTCATTTGTTCGCTCTGGAATCGGAGAAAAGCGTGGCGTTGTTATATAGAAATAACTAAAAGTTATTTATGAGATATGAGACATTCTAAGTGGCAGAAAGTATAGTAAGCTACGCCGGAATTACTATCGTGATGTAACATGTTACATGTTTCATGCTCTACCTCAATATGGACTATTCATCACTAAAATAATTATTTCATTTGAACCTCTAGTTCCCGGAGTTGGTGCGTTCATCCAAACAAGCTCTCTATCTTTACAATATTAGTGAAGATTGATATTTTATTAATTCTTCAACGTCAAATGAACTTGTATTCAACGTAAGAATTCGACTTTTCTATTATCTGGTGCTGCTAACTTTTACGAAAAAACTAATCACGAAACTTTAAACTTGGTTTTATCTAGGGTACTTTTTACTCTATAAGGATATCGGCGACCGCACCCTAAACGGTCGGGAGCCCCATTGTTTGCTCACGACTTTGCCCCGGGCTTAGCTCTACTTGTGTTACCCGATGGTGGTTTACAAATTTTGTATAGTAATATATATGTATGCGTGCATGGGGATTGTCATGTCATAGATTATTGCCGTGTTTGTCTTTATTTTTATGTACCTTTTGCGTTTTTAGTGGCGGAATTAAATGTCAGGCTACCTTTTCCTTTTAGATGAGAATATGACAGTTTAGTTTATAAATTTAATATAATAATCTTATTTTATTAACTACACTGGTGGAGAAGGCACTATATTCTATTATATTTCGGCTTCACGTCCCTCGTGCACTTGTTTTGATCGATCTGGCAAATTCACGCTCGAAACTGTTGAATATTTTCGTATTTATAGAGTATTGGAAATTTTACTAAGAATATTATATAGAAAATCTCCATTTGACTCGCTTATATTCTTTTTATTTATTTTAATGTGACGCTATGTCTTACATATAGCAAGGATAGGTGTCTTGTGAACCTAGTATTATTACTCAGTTCTGCACATCGCACAGTTTTCTACAATGCATGTTCAATGGCAGAACTCACTGCCGCTCTTTACCTCCTTACCAGAGCAAAGGAAATGAAAATAGTTCTTTTCCCTAATTATTAAAATTTCCCTAATTATTAATTAATTGTTTCAAATTAGTTAAAGAAATAATTAAGAAAATATTTCAAGCTTCAACAAAACCATTTGTATTAACCAGAGCTTTTAACACAGATTTAACTAATAGTAGTAGGTACTGAAGCGTATGCTCCGAATCATTTAACTGAAAATGACTCCTCGTCCCATCTCTATCTAAGCCACTATAAATTACATAGGAGTGAGTGAAACAAAACATCTGTAGCGCGTATAACTTGAGAATGTAATGTGCAAATCTCTATGTGAATATCGATTTATTTGAAGTTGCACGTATTCAACGGAAGATATTTGAAATTTTGAAACTGTGACGAGTTTGGCACGAAGGTTCTTTGGAGAGTGTAGGGAAGTATTAAAACAGGATTTTACGGTCTTTTTTACGGGAAAAGGAAAAACAACATTTTACGGTCTGCTGTCCATGCAAAAAAACTTGTGGATTACAAATAACATTTAGGATAAAGATATAGTAAATATATCTATATATAGATATAGCATATAAAGATATAGTAAAATGCATACGTCTAAGACTACATATACGTCTAAGCTTAATCTTAACTAATATTATAAAGCTGAAGAGCTTGTATGGTTGAATGCGTTACCCTCAAGAAGTATTGGTTCAAATTGAAAAAATCTTTTTCTAATGGATAGTCCCATGTAACCCACAATAACTGCGCTCTCTGTTCGCACATTTAAATATATAATTTATTGGACATAACGCTTAATTTCTCGTAATTTTATTATATTTTATGTATCCCGCGTTTGATAGGATAGGCAGAGGGAACCTAAGAACTATTCTAGTCAAGACACTTGCGTTTATCATTTTTTGCCTGATCTTGAGACATTGCGTGTTGAGTGGCGGAACTCAAGGCCACGTTACCAGAGCGAAATGCAAAAAATGAATTAATGAAAATATTTAAAAGTTTATTCTCCTGAGTGGGAATCGAACCGTCGCGTTAACAGTTGCACGTTTGTGCCATAGCCGCTTATTACGATTTGCGTGTAATTAAAATATTGAATGCAATAATTTGTTTTGTGGTTTACCAGCTAACAACATATGTATCGAAAGCTTCGCTTTAAATTATTAAATTTTAATCACTTTTACCGATACCTATAAATGTATCAATTAAATATTTAACAATAGTTAAAAAAGTTAAATAGTTAAAAAATACTTTTCTACAAACTACGCTACCTGTGCTTGGACCAATAGATTATATGCGGCGTTGAGTTTCGCTCATCGTAATGCTCAAGCAATAGCGACAAGCTACGTACGAGTAGTTCAGAAGGCAATAGTATCGATTCACAAATTAGCATTCACTCTGCGTTCGCGGCTAACGCGATGATAGCACCCCGTCGGCTCTATCCCGGTAATTGATTCATATCACGCCTACCATGTTCTACTTTGCCATGTTGGTAAATACCATTGCGATAGTGGGATTGGGGCTGTTTGTCAGTTAAGGTGGTGGTTTTTGGTTCGATCCGAATCTGGTGAACACATGGTTTCTATGACCACGAACATATTAATAAAGCAAGTCGAAAATCTTTCAGTCTACAATATCCTATGGGTAAACTGAAAAGTAAATAGAGGTCTAGAACGAAGAGCACACAATGCAAACCAACAATCAACGTTTAACTGACAAAGGTTAACACTGTATACGTTTTGCCCCATGTTCCCCTCCTCTTTTACCTACCTCTTTGATACAGGTGAAGTCCACCTGTATAGTCTATCTGGACTTTAGATTCTATTCGACTAACGCTCTAACTTTTAAAAGTTACTGTTACACACGACTTTGTCGAAGAGTTTCATTAAATTCTTTGAATATCTTAGAATGCTTGGTTCAAATACAGATAGGGAGTCAAAAGTTCTAACGTCTCACTTAATAGGTATGAATGAATCTTATTATCTGACATCTTTATTTATTTATTTTTTTTGTCTCGCATTGCACCTCGTGTACAGCAGAGTAGTCGGAGGGATCTTAATGTTAAGACACTCCGTTCGTAACGTTCCTCCCAAAATTAAGAGGAAAGTTTTTAGCATTGCTTTGTCTTATAACAGAGAATGACAATATCTGACTTCCAGATCTTGTTGCTGATCTTCCAGATGCTGTGCTGTTGCGCCACGAAAGCCTTATGTTGTATTTGTTTTGCAGCCTTATGTTCTTAATTTGTGCAGCACATGTAAAAAATTTAGTTACTAATTCTTTGTTTATCGAAGTCTGCTCTTAAGAATGTTAAGCAAAAACGAAACTTAAATGACACTTTAAAATGTTATAAATAAATAAAAAAAAACAAATGACTACCGCAAAAATTAAATAGACAAGCATTTAATTTAAAAATATTTTTAAATAAAAAGTGTCCCATACAGTTAAATAAATAAATTATAAAACAAATTTAAAAAACTCCACAAATATCCCTTTCATTCCCCGTCGCCAGCAATTTTGTAAACGGCTACTTTTGTATTTATTTTATTATTAACTTTTAAAGTCCCCAGCGTTTAAAAGTTAGTCGTTCAATTTAAAGTTCTTTTCGAAGTCTAGAGCATTTGACATTTTTGCTTATTCATCCGTATAATATAAATTATAAGAGATAGCTTTGTATGTGAACTTTAAAAATTATATCAATTCTTTTTTAACCTCACGCTGTATCCTAAGGGAACCTAGTGTTATTTATTACATTCCCATTAAGACATCCGTTCCCCACTAGCGGAACTAAAAGCCTAGCTTTCCCTTTTTCCAGAACGAGGATATGAACATATTAAATATTTCATATAGGAATCGAATCCACAATCTGCCACGTTTACACTCGCACGCTAGTTCCCCTGCGCCACGGATGGCCTTTATATGTATACATTCTGTATTATGTAAGTTTTGGACGCAATTTGGTTATACTGCTATCGAAGCAATAACATCTAAATGTATAGCCGATGGTTGTGAGTTTTATTCCCCACCCGGGAAAATATTTCTATATAAATTATTACGAGGCCGTCCGATACTCGGGAAATGATTATATTTAAAATTGTTTTTACTTTCCTTATCTAGTAGATAAAACGATTTGAATTGCCTAGTGTGGCATGCGACATAAAGTGTGAATATTAAAATTATTTTTAAATATGTAACGAATATAACTATACTAGTAAAAATAATATTATCCAATTTTCCCATCCCCGTCTACTCTTCAACTGATTTATAATACGTGTATAGAAACATTTTTGATTAGTTATTCCACACGTATATAGTCGTACGTATGTAATCCAAGAGAAATGACGGCATTTTTATTTAATGTTCACACCTTTTCACTTTCACGCCGCACGATAAGCCGCCGTCATTTAGAGTCGTCAAAATGGAGGCAGAAATCGCTTTCATTACTCCACATTTTTTTTCAACGAACAAATCCTGAATCGTGATTGGATCCAATAATTCATTGGTGACGTTTATTCGAGCGCCAAATGAAATCCCTCAAAATATTATTTTCCATTGCCCCCAGTACCTTCCCGTGGAGTATTTAGGTTCCGCCGAACCAGCCCTTTTAGCCTTTATTTATTGGGGTGGTAGCGTTTTTAAGGGTGTGTCCAGGGGTGGAAAGTTTGACTGAGCAAAATATTGGACTATAAATCGTTATAGGAACGCCTTTTTACATCTGCAACATTATATGACAGTAGGTTCATATTTAATGTCTGTAATCTTTGTTTAAACTATATATACTATAAAAACTAGAGACTTACCTGAAGTTATGTCGACGGTATAACTATTATTTAATAGTTCACGATATGTCGGTAAGTTTCGAAACTAACCCAAATTGAGTTAGGTTAGTTTGACCGTATTTGTAATTCATTTCCCAGGGAGCTAAACAGTTGCTAAGTGGCATAAATCACGGGGCCCCGGCCCCAGCCCCGGGGCGTCGCCAGTTGTGAAATATCATTTCATTACTGGCTTCCTCTTAATCCACCTGTGATGGTAGTTTGGAAGTTTAAAGGTAAATCGCAAAAATTAAAATAAAAGAGGCCATCGTGGCTTAAGCTCCAAGTTTAAGCTGGATAAAAAGTTGTCAATGGAATTTCTTCGTAGAATCATACTGAGAAACCATATTATATATATATGTATTAATCTATAACAAATGATTATATCCTGATATAATATTTTTATTTACTCGCTATGAAAACGAAGCAAAGGGCGGTGCTGAGTTCCCCCACTCATCACAATGCTTCCAGGATTCAGCGGGAAGTAGAGAACGAGTGTCTTATTGGTAACGGAGTATCGTAACACTAAGTTCTCAGGTTCCCTCTGCCTACCCCGCTATGTGCGGGATAAGGCGTAAAGCTAATACCAGTAAAATATATGTTTGCACGAGATATATATATATAGATGAGAAAATTGACTTTGAGTAAAAAGAAGATAAAATCTTATAAACTGCGGTGATATCTTGAAATATGAAACATTTTAATATAAAATACAAAATTGACAGTCTCAATAGAAACGATCCCTAGAGCTATCGGTTTATTATTGGCATGGAGTGATTCATCAATCTTCAGTCCAAAGATGTTGTGTATATGCGCTTTTGCATCTTAGACTTTTTGAACTTTTTTTTATTCTCTATATGTACATTTATTTGTGGGAATGTATTTTTTTTTAGGCTTAGGTAACCTAGTGTTCAGATTAACACTGTTCCCAACCTTACGTTCATTTTTTGAGTCATTGTGTATTGAGTGACGATACATGACAGATCTTGTTACTCAAGTGAGAAAATTAATGAAAGATGTGATCTAACTCACTGATATTACGTAAACAATCAAATACAGACCTAGCGTTCGCCGGTGGCCTCTATACTTATATATATATATATATATATATATATATTAGTATTACATATCCCCGCATTTTATATACATCATTATTTATTTTATATCTAGTACAACAAATATTCTACTATATATAACATACGAGTAAGAAACATAATAAATATACTAGCATATAATAGACAAGTGAGAAACAAGGCAGACGCGATTGTGGATGATTACTAGCTATCCCACCTAGTTGGTCCCTCGAGCCGGCGTCCAAATTGTTCTCCAGATATATTATTGTGAGGCACATCTGTTCAATTGGTGAGGTTTAGTTTTCTTTGTGTTCTTTTTATTATTTTTAGGTTATTCCAGTGTTTTTGAGACAAATATATAATTCTAATATTTCATTCCCCACTTTGTCGTTTATGAGATGGACAAAATAAAATTAGAAGCGACGTCTGTAGAAAAAACCATTGATAATTTACTAACAATATAAATAATAAATAACAATGTGAATATAAATATCTCCCTCAACAAGATTGGAACTTTTAATCTTCTTGAGCAATCTGAATCACACATTACAACAATGTCTTGATGAACATACATGTCATTTTTTTTTACCTTTCCGCATATAGCACGGTAAGCCGGGCAACCTAGTGTTAAGGCTCTATTTTCAATACCTTACGTGTTGAATGACGTATATAAAAACCTTTCTTTATTTTGTTACGAAAGCAAGACTATATTTTTTTCTCTCAGTGAAAATCGATCGATCAGGCGATGTATAGGTCATGCCTGATGCTGTGCACCATGACGGTCTCTTATAAAAAAATAAAATAATGTGAAACTGAAATTGTGCATGACTTCATGATTATACTCGGTAACAATAAATATAAAAATCTTTTGTTCCACATTTTCCCATTCAAAGAGCATATGAAATGGATACTTGTGTTTTTTTGTAAGTTATTTCCAATCGCTAATTAATACTTATCTCACGAGATTGCTTTTTGCGAGTTTAGTGTTCTGATGAGTTCTTAATTGTGTGGATATAACGTTGACAAGAACTCGGTCTCGGTTCTGATGGGTACACTTTTTGCGCAGCTTTCGAGACAGCAGATTGGCGGTACTTAACGACGCGCTTTGTCTTCGTACGAGAACGATGCTTAGAATATAATTCTATCCTCCGAGTAGTAAACGTAGTGCTTACAGCTAAATAGTGTGTCGCTGCGCCACGGAGACCTTTATCATTATTATATCTGACATTAAAAATAAAAATCAACTGGTAAAATGTACAAATACTGTTTTTAAAATCAATTTCCGACCGCTAATTAATACGTAGCTTCCGTATCAATGGCAATTAATGAGAAAAATACTGGTTTTCTGCGAGTCGAGTGCTCTGACAAGTACTTCTCTAGGTATAACGGTGTCAAGAACTCGGTCCGGGCTCTCTGGGAGATATTGGATTATATTTTTTTGTGTATTGTGGAATAAATCTTCTATAAAAGAGAGATGTGTGTATAATTTATTTTTAGATATATATTACATATATGTATATGTTTGACGTCGTCGCTACGCAGAGGCAAACGTGCGACGTTCAAATCCCACTCAATTCCCCGAGTAATATTTTCATTTTATCTCTCGAATTACAAGTAATTGCGCGGTGTATCTGTTTGGTTGTTTTTTAACAAGATAAATGGTTAAAATTGTTATTACGCGAATTCAACTTTATAATAAGTCCAAACGAAGACGAATCGAACAATATAATGTTAGACCATCATTTTAGTTTCAAGAAATATATATTGAAGATTGTATGATTGTAAATATACAAATTAAAATATCTGTAAAATTTATAAAATTTACAAAAGAAATTTATGAATAATCTATAAATATAATACAGATGCAAAAAATGTTGATTTATAATTAAAATTGAAACTATTTACAACATAACCCTTATAGTACCTACCTACATATATACATTTCATGTTATTATCTGTAGGCACATTTATAAACTTCACATTCATAATTTATCTGTATTCATTCTTTGTATCATTCATTCAAAAGCGGTAAAGAGCTTCTTTTCAATATACGGATTAAAATATGACGAGTTATTCATTTATGTTTATCTGAATATATATTTTTTCTGTTTTTTTTTTATTTACTTATTTTTTTTCATTCAAAAATCTTTCTAAAACTAATGACTGTTAAAAAAGATACTTGTTACTTTCAGCAGTTTGCTCTTTATTTGTTTATTTTTTTTATAAATAGATATAAACTACTAGTTAAAATACAATTTTAGTTTAGTTTGTGCTATTTTTTATTCAAGCATTGTACTGCCTCGTCCTAAATCCAATGTTTTTGTACCGTAAAGCCTTTGTAAAAAAATCATTACAGACCGTTGAAAACCGTAGAATATATAGACAATGAGGATAAAGGACATTCATTGTAAAAAACTTATGGTTAGTGGGAAGCAAATTGCTCTACTTCGAATGGAATTGTAACAATTGTAAGATATTTTCCTAGCTATCAAAGGAATAGACGCCATTAGTCAACACGACCTTAGGTTTCCGTTGAACTGGACTACTTTTACTATAGTTATATATTTATTTATACTTCTGCCATTTATCTTAACTATTTTAGGAAATGGCTTAACTTATTTTGAGTATGTTTTTGATGATATTTAATTTCAAATAAGGTACTGTAACTGAAAAATAATAAATACTTCAAGTTAAGCTAACAAGTTTTATTTAGTTTTTTGATATAGCAAAAATCTCTGCAGATTTAGCAGAGACTATGTTTAGAGAGAACCTATTAAGACTTATGTAAAGAGAGAGAGATAAAGAGAGCGGGAGACGTCATACTCTATAATTAACAAGGGATAACTTATGGCTCAATTCCACATTTTGTGAATTGCTCTATGTTCTTCTTCTTCTTCTTCTTAACTCTACGTTCTTACAAGCAGGATATTATAACCTAAAAAAAGCCCGATGACTATCATTTGTGTCAAGAGTTACTTTAAATCCCAGTAATTCTTCTAAACGTTTATATCTTCCATAGTAAATACTGCTACCGTATAATATAAGGACCATAATGGAATCTCATTACACCAGCAAGACCTCGTCGCGTCGTCTGATTGCCACTTAAACATGCAAATTACTCATTTCTTGCAAACCGAAATGAGATGAAAAATGATTTCTTAGAATATTATTAGGTCTTTACCCCGTTATGATATTTTGCAGGTGCATTAACTACATTTACTTAAACTAAAAGATATGGCCGTTTATTTTGACACTATCAAGGAAATCAAAATTCATAAGGTACTTCCGGTTGACCTGCAATTATGAAATTTAGTAGCAAGCATCTACTAAACTATATATTCGTGGTTAAATCCTCAAAAATAATAACCTTAAAAAATTGGGCAAAATTCTGTATTAGAGCAGCTTATTCATATGATGTATCAGGTGAACGGGCTCTGGCTAAGCTAGGGTTGAATTTCAAAAAAAAGCTAAGCAAAAGGAACCCTCGGTGGGCGAGCCCGACTCGCGCTTGTCCGGTCTTTTTACCCATTATTTCAATTATGTTTTTAAATATTAAAAAAATTAAATAAAAACCACTCTTCTTTCCCAGCTTGAGCAAGTCACCTATTTAGTTAAACAAAAACAACTCACTGTTTCGTTAAAACTACCCGGACGACTTCTTTGTGTTTGATTGTTGATTAAACTACAAAAATATATTTAATGCATTTCTTATATTGTTGCAGACGTAATAACATCGACTAAGTGACCGAACCCGTTAGTCACCGTCCTCGCGCGACACGGTCGGACCACGCTGAGACGCGCTTTATGGGGAACGGCGCACCTTCTCTTGGAGCTATTTATTAGAGTAAGTCATGAAAGGCATTTTACAGATTACGATTGTAAAGGTTTTTCAGTGGAGTTCTGCTATTTAATTAACATCAAAAGGCCGTCGTAGAGTAGTACAGCGTCTAGATAGTAATACCACGGTTGTGTATTCAATTCCTTCTGGATATGAAGTATTATCATTTCTTTGCACTGATAACAAGACAAAGCGCGGCGTTGTTTTCCGCCATTAATATGCTTCGTAAGTAGGTATAAGGGACGAAGTGCTACTCAATTTCCTTCTGCAGGAAGTGCAGGAAAATGCATATCACTACACTACAATTGCTTTATGTACCTCTCAAATAAAGATACTTTAAAGCAGTATTTCTGCTGTCTATTTGCCGAGTGCTAAAGAAGGGTTACTAGTTAAATCGATATTAAAATTTTCTTCAGAAACATCTCTGTTTCTACAAACTATATCGTTGAATACTAATTTAAAATACAATAATACTATGAGCATATTTCATTAAAACCCCGTCTTAGAATAAGTAATTAACTGTGACTGGCCCTTGATTAATGAAACAGGCGTTGCTCCACGTTTGTAATTAAAAGTTTACTGCAGCCACGAAGTTACATCATTAATTATTATTAAAAATGTACGATACGGAGAGCAGAGTGACGAGTCACTTCGTGTCACTGTAATTTTCTTATTCTGAAAGACACCAAATCTTGTCTTTTAATGTGGACAACCCAAACTATTTTTAATTAATGTTCAATTAGATCTTAAAATATTTTAATGGAATGCAGCAATTAGTTACAAATGGAAAAATATATATTTTTAGATAGTCCAATTATCAAGGAAGAGTATATTACATTAGATGGTGCCTGTAGTCAGAGCAATCTCGAGCACTTATATATATGCGTCATAAAATACCCTTAGTTTCTAGAGTTCCGTACCTTTTCCGGAAAATAGAAACCCTTATAAAATCATTTTTATTGTCTGTCTGTCTGTTTGTTTGTCAAGAGCCTTTATCTCTGGAATGATTAAAATCACATATTCAGATCTATGGCCCCATGATTTCCCAAAAGAATAACATTTTACTACATTAACTTAGTACTATTAAAGCCACTAATTCAAGTGAGGACTATGACTAAGCTAAGCTTGAATTTCAGAAAAAGCTCGTGACCTCCAATTTTTGTACGGAACCCTCAGTAGGCGAGCTCGACACCCGCTTGTCCGGTTTCTTCTATTTCATAACGGGAGTCAAGCTGCACGCAAAGGCTAGTATAGTATAATTTGATCTGCGTCGCAGCTAGGGGTGGTCCATGCCCCACGCGGCGCCTACCAGCATGTCGGCCGCGCCGCGCCACCCGCACTTCTACACGGTCGAGGTCGGCGACACCAGGTTCACAATACTCAAGCGCTACCAGAACTTGAAGCCTATCGGATCCGGCGCCCAGGGCATAGTATGGTAAGTTCTGATGAAAAACTCAGTTTTAGTTAATGATCCTTAAGATTAGTCAAACAAGAATTTGTGGATATATCATGATAAATAAGTTGACATTCTAAGAAAGTTGTCTTGGATCATATTAAATATTCAAGAGTACAATGTAACTTTTTTCAATATGCTTACAATTATTTGTATCAAATGTTGCATGTAGAAAAAAGGTTAACTTTTAGACTTTTGAGACAATTCATTACAATTATCGCATGGTTCATAAAAAATAAACTATTTATCAAAAACATTTGAAAATTTTCATCTGATTATGTTAATTAACCAAATTATAAATTCATGCAAAAGCGAACGAAAATTATATTATAAGTTTTTATTTATTCTTTTTTTTACATTTATCTACGTATGTATTGTATGTATGATATTTCTTTTAACTTTTTTGTGTTCATTTACTTTACGTTGTACTTTATTTTGCTCTACATAATGGTTGTTAGTTATTTGTATTCTAGAGTAAATTAGATGTTTAGCTGAACCTATTTCTTTACACTCTACATCTGCATCTGTCGCACACTCTACGTCTCTGCATGCACATCTGCACCGCTCTCGTAGTAACACAAACATTATCATTGTGTCGGTCCTGCTTAAAACACTATGCCAAATTATCCAAAATATTTGATGAACAATTGTATTTTCCGAAATTTTATCAAAAAATCTGATCTAACTTACCATGTCATATACTTATTTTAATATCTTTGGCAAATCAAACCATTTTATTTATTTCCATATATGATTTGTTACAACTTATTTGCTTACCTGATTACAGGTTTATTTTATACATTTTTAGGTTCAGATGGATTGACATAACGAGTACTGCATCTTCAAACAAAACATTTTTTTAAAAAAACTCTTTACAAAGTTATACACTGATTTAAATAAATTTTGTACCACCATCACCATCATCAAGAAATTGATCATCTAAGAATTCGATCATAAACTCTTTATTACAATTATAATCAAAAGTAACAATCTACACATCAAAGTCAACGAAAAAAGTCACAACTTTGGATATTTGAAAACAGAGTGATTATTTCTCTTTATAGCTGATCCAGTTATAGACGTACGTTAGCAGACAATCACTTCTCACTATGGTTCAGTTTTACTCCGTCACACTCGGTGACACTGTGTTCACGATACCGACGCGGTACACCGAGCTCGTGCGTCGCGGCGCTGGCGCACAGGGCATGGTGTGGTAAGCAATGCGCTTGCTTGTGCGCCCCCACCCGCTTTGATTGTCTACTAATTTTTTCTTAAACCCTCCAAAATTCGTTTTTCGGTTCATGGTTATAACCTGGAACGCAATATCTTAACACTTGGTTCCCTCTGGCTACCCTGCTGTGTGCGGGATTACTGACGGTTCATGATTTTGATATTCATTGGCTTTAATTAAAATAAAGTTTGTATATAATCCTATATCCGACATAGGGCTTGTAATTGTGTTCTTTAGGGAACAATGGTGTGATTATAGCCAACACTTAAAAAACAGTTAAATATACTTTTTAGATTTTAAATCTACTTATATAAGTACACAACATTAGCGGAAGCCATTTAAATAATTATACGCTTAATGCCTGTAATAAGAAAAAATTACAATAATAAACTAGCACCAAATTAACTTTCTGAATATTGGTTTCTTTTCCAAATCTAAAGCTCACATACTAACGCCTTACGCTCCCAAATCGTTACTTACTGCTATTTCAAAATTTATACATTTTTCCTTTATTTTTCTTATTTCGTGAGTTCATTTTGAATTGATATAAAGAATAGTGGCTTCAAAAAAAAATTTTCAATGTTGCATGATTTTGACAAATTTTTCCAAACGAAATAACAAAATAAATTATTGCTCGGCACGAAATTTTACTCGATACTTTCTAAATTTGGATTATTATTTAGAATTATATAAAAAAAAACCTGAAAAAAACTTGAATTTGAATATATGAATTGAATGATGAAATGATCTTGAAATTCCATAGGATTTTTTTTGTTGTCAGCAACTGGGCTCCTAATATTTTTAACGTTTTCAAGCCTTTGTTTATACATCTCGTATTTCTCCAAGAACTCTTAATATTATTACAACATAGTTAAAGAATTCGTTGTGAAAAATATGTGTAATCGTATATACTGAAGGTCAAAATCTTTTATGTAAAAATTCAATATTGCTACCAATTTAAAAAAATGGAACTTTAAAATAACGGAAACAAACAATGGATCATGTTTAAAATTGTATCAAAATCAATTAAAAAATAATTTACTTGGTCTTATTTGTGGGTTGTACGCCGTTTTAAGAATGTTAATCGCCGCTCTGATTTGATTTGGATTAGATCAACTCGTATCTAACAAGTTTCGATATAGAGAAGAATGAAGTGAAACGATCATACAAAAGAATATAATTTCGTCCAGAAACCAAATTCAACAAAAAAATTTGGTAAATTGGCTTAAAAGGTTTGGTTTTCAAATTATAAAGATAAAAATATTTTTTTCATTCAACTGATCCACATATGTTGTTTTAATATGTGGGCTTTTTGGCCACGAAATTGACGAAATTATTGCAAATAAAAACAGCTAAATAAACAGAATCTTTTTTTCTATATTATTATATTATAATTTCTATATATTATTTGAACCTATTAGTAATTGCAAACGGCAGACAATAACACGGTGGTAACTATAATATACTTCATCGCTACTTTTCTATTTATGCATGGCTTTCTTTATATGTACATACATATATATTATATATGCTTTTTTTTTAAGTGATATGTTTTTCTTTTTGGGTTTTTATCTAATCTATTTTGAATTATATCTGGATGTCGTTACTTATTTTAAAAATAAATAAAAAAATATTGGAAGTGTTCATTCTGGTGTTGGATTTATTTGTTCAATTGGTACTGCGTTCACTTCCAGCGCGGCGTACGACACGGTGACGCAACAGAACGTCGCAATCAAGAAACTGTCACGGCCCTTCCAGAATGTTACGCACGCGAAACGTGCCTACCGCGAATTTAAACTTATGAAGCTCGTTAATCATAAAAATGTAAGTACATTCTGTTTTTTATAACGTTAATTATCTTTTCCTGCTGATCGCTGTCTTTTGGAGATCAAAGTGTTATATGATCCGATCCTATTTGGTAAAGGTTGTTTCTATTCCAACAGTTATACTCCTCCATCTCCATGGTAATTTCTTTTTATATAAAAAAACAGGCACATATGTATTTGTGGCAGTCTGATGTTAGTGCTAAAATGCTAATTGACATCTCTGAAATCAACAATTAAAAATAAACATATTATATATGTTTAGTCTATAACAATTTATTTAAAATGTCCTGTTTAGTAGTGAAATCTAACCCATTTCGTATTACATTCACTATTTAGATTTTGAATGAAAAACATGACAATTCAAGTAAATTCTAAATTAAATGACTATCAATCAATTTCAGATAATCGGTCTCCTAAATGCGTTCACGCCACAAAAAAGCCTGGAAGAATTCCAGGATGTTTACCTGGTAATGGAGTTGATGGATGCCAACCTGTGCCAGGTGATCCAGATGGACCTCGATCACGAGAGAATGAGCTACTTGCTATACCAAATGCTGTGCGGCATCAAACATTTGCATCTTGCTGGAATTATACATAGGGTAAGGATTTTTTATGGTAATAACCATATGAGCGAGATATTAACGAATTATTACGACGAATTATTTTAATTCGCGGTACAAAGGTGTGACTATAACGCGACAGTTTTGGGTTCCATCCCCACGCGAGGAAGTGAAACATTTATTTACATTTCTATTTCCATTTCTTCGCTCTGGTGTCGAGGCAACACGCAGCGTTGAGTTCTGCCATTTAACACACAATGCCCTATATTCGGCAGAAAATGGAATACTGAGTGTCTTAACACTCGGTTCCCTGCTGATTTTTTTAAAGACAAAGAACAGTGTTCCGTTCCACTGATATGCACTATCTTAAATTCAAGCTAAAAGTGAATGAGAATGAAGTGCTTTAACCGGTTTCTATGCTTACCCTGTTCAATGTGGGAAAAATGTGAAGGTAAAGATATCTTGTGTTAGAATTTTAATGAGGCATTTCGGTTGATAATATATGCTAATGATTTCTGCAATATTACTATACTACGAGAGTTATTAATATTATGGGTTTTTGTAGTTTTATGGAACGTATAAAATATTCCAAGTATTGAATCAACGATCAAGCCTAAATGTAATTTTATTATTTATTTAACTTAAATTTATTTCCCCAGGACCTAAAACCGTCCAACATAGTGGTGAAGAGTGACTGCACCCTCAAGATCCTGGACTTTGGTCTGGCGCGCACGGCCGGCACCACCTTCATGATGACGCCCTACGTCGTCACCAGATACTACCGTGCGCCCGAGGTGCTTACTCTTATCTTATGTACTGATACCAGAGCCAGTGCGTCTAGTTAAAATGCATGCTAAAAAATGCTTTTTTACGGAAGAAATCCTCTAGTCTAATCCTCTAATCTCTAGTAATCTAAGGGCCACTGCGTGTCGAGGGCCTCGGCCTCCTTCTGTTTCGAAGGTGCCAGTTGAACACTAATCACTTCTTCAATGTCACGTTGTACGGGGAAAATACAAAGACACCTCCTGTCTCTTCAGGTCGTCTCTTTTGTTATATAATAAACAAGAATTTGCAATAAACGTCTCAAAGAATGTCTGTAATTATTGTAATACATAAAATAAAATGTTGTAATGTAAAATGTATGTAGTCGTAATATTTATGTATTTACATTTTTCTAAGTACGACGAAACGTGGCGCATATTTTTCATGACAGACAACTCTCCCCAAATTTCAGGTTATACTTGGCATGGGCTACACGGAGAACGTGGACATCTGGTCCGTTGGCTGCATTATGGGGGAGATGATACGCGGTGGCGTACTCTTCCCCGGTACCGACCATATTGATCAGTGGAATAAGATTATTGGTGAGTGATAGCTTTTTTGTGATTTTATTCTTTTTGTTATATTTTATGTACAGAACGTAACTCGGTGGATAGATCGAAAGTAGTTTATAGGCAGGGGACCTCATCGTCTATTTATTCTTCACCCATGATGTTTTAATTTTAGTGGCTCAACAGAAGTTTGGAAATTTGTAACTTTTTTGAAAAAAAACCAGATTTTTAAACAAAATTGGCAAATACAGCCAGATTGTTTTTTCTCAATATAATTCTCAATAATATGTTCTGCGTATACGTATTCTGCGCTATTTTACGCGAGTACCTCCCAATATCAATAAGGATTTTGACGGATTATAATATTTATTACAATGAGTTCTAATAGAATTAACTGTACTGTACTTTTTCCTCTATTTAACAGAACAATTAGGCACACCATCAGCGGCATTCATGGCGCGCCTACAACCAACTGTACGCAATTACGTCGAGAACAGGCCAAGATACGCCGGATATAGCTTCGAGAGACTGTTCCCGGATATCCTGTTTCCATCTGATTCAAATGAGCACAACAGATTAAAGGCATCCCAGGCGAGGGATCTGTTGTCCAGGATGCTGGTGGTTGATCCGGAAAGACGTATTTCAGTGGATGAAGCACTGTTGCATCCATATATTAATGTATGGTAAGTATTTTGGAATAGCCTAACTGCAGTAATATTTTCGGATTAACACGACATAGGTAAGTTCCAAAAGCGTGTGTATATCTTATATCTTCTCCTCGAAGGCCCACACCTCTGGCGTAGCACGGGCGGTGCTAAACAACCCCTTGGGCCTGTAATACAAAGAGATTTTTCCGTGAATTACAACTTAATCTCAGGACTACGCTATTGGATGCTCTAACAGTACGCGCCCGTATGGTGCATAGGGCCGGTAGGGGATTCAACGAACAAGCATTTCGTCGGTGACCCTCTACTGCCAATCAAAACAACATCTCAAAATGTAAACGGAAAATAACGAACAGAATTAACACTGGGTTCTCTTTGCCTGCCCCGCTATATGCGGGATACACCATGATGAAATAAATGTCTTCCCTCCTTCAGGTATGACGAAGGGGAGGTGAACGCGCCGGCGCCCGCCGCCTACGACCACTCGGTGGACGAGCGCGAGCACACCGTGGAGCAGTGGAAGCAGCTTATCTACCAGGAGGTAGTAGAGTACGCGCCCGCCGCTCCTGCGCACCCCCACCCCCACGCGCCCTCCGCGCCTGCCGACCACGCGCAGCCTGCGCTCACCACGTAGGTATGTAACTGACCCCCCGCTGCCGTCCCCGCGCACGTCCACGTGCTCTCCCACCCCCACGCGTTAACATTACGTGGTAATTTAAAAAATACTGTACAAAAAGTCGATAGTTTTAGAAAAAAATGGAAACTGGCATATACTCACACATACTCACGCATACTCACTATACTCACGCATACTCATAACTCGTAACACTAAGTTTTTTTTTCTTCTAGTTGTTAAGTCTTTTTTTCTTCTAAATGGTTAAGAAATAATAACTAGGGAAGACACTGTCCTCCACACCACAGTCTACATTGACTAAAGTGGAGGACAATGCTCCAATATTATTTAGTTCATTATTGTTTGGTAAAAATAAATAAAATATGGTAATGATATCTTAAAAGGAATAGCAATTTCATGGTAACCACAAAAAATAATATTACAATTACATAGTAACTTAAAAAATAAATTGCAATTACTCGATTTTTTGTCAGCTTCGCGCTGTATTCCACATAGCAGGATGATGGGCAGAGGGAACCTGCGAACCTAAGTTAAGGAATATCCCATTAAGATGCTTCCGTTCCTCACTTTTGCCTGGAAATGAAAAAACTTAAACACCTGGTGATCCAAATGCGACTTTGCCCGCTTAAATGTGTTATACTATAGCCAAATTAAACAAATTAGTTACATTATTTGTAGCCTACATGTTATTCTGATGTATAAGCTTTATTACTAAAATTTCATATAAATTCAGTAGTTTTGACATGAAACATACATCCACCCTCACAAGCTTACATTTATAATATTAGTAGGATTTCATTTCGCGTAATGGGAATTCTATCACGTTCACAGTTAAAGCTTATCTTAAATTAAATTTTTCAGATGAGGTGAATTGGAGACGCTGTATGTGTAGGACACACGGACCGACAGGTCCATCAAATATATATTAGTAATATGTAACAGTCGATACGGTACATGAGTTTTATTGATTGAATAATATATTTATTACAATTAGATTATTATTATTATTGACATTGATATTTAATATTAATTTCTACAAGTGGTAGATGTTGCAATACTAGTTAGAAATGCTTAATTCTAATGTGGTAAACAATTTTATTGATAATTTTTAAAATGTTTCTTAATTTATACATTAGTTATTTGTTTATTTTTTATTAATTTTAAATTAGAAATGAAGTCATGTACCCTAAGTGACTGCAAGTGCTCCTTTTAGTGTCCGAAAGGGAATCTGTTAACTTGTCTATTAATTGTAGTTTCATCCTGTTTCTAAATAATAGTTATTATTAGACTAGGTTATGTTTAAGTTCCACTTTATTTTGTAGCTCAACTGTAAATTTGAATGTAACTCGATAATAATCGTTGAAAAGGATTGATATGTTGGTGGAAACTTTAAGTTTTAAGTTTAAACTATAGTTAAATGAGAACCTTGGCTTAAACTACGGTTTAAACAAGTTTATTATATAAATTTCTACGTTTTAGCTACATTATTATTCCCTACATTTTATTTGCATAAGTGGAGTGCCTTTTGCAATTTGCTAAAAGTGATTTTATCTGAAACGGACTGAATTTGATACGTTTGGATATTTTTGTAAATGAAAAAGGCGTTTCCACACTCTCGACCGACTTTTGAAATTTAAAAGGAGATTTAGGTAACACACTAAATCGTCAAAGTCGGTTAAGTTGAGCTTATATTCGTTATTTAATAATTTTTGATCCCGTTTTGCCAATCTATTAGATTCTGAATGAAACAATTCAATGCGATGGCTTTGTTTGGGAGATTTACGCATGTCTTGTTCGATTGTAATAGATTTAGACTGCCTCCCTACTCTTATTTAAATGTTTTTATAAAAATGTATGGAATGACTATTAATTGAATTTCCTGCATTCACGGCAGAACTGACTTTCGAGCTGGTAGTGGCGTTATTTTTTATTAGTTGTCAACTAAGAAAAATATTTATTAGAATCACAACTATTATTTTTAAAAATTGATTAAAACTTCACTAATAACGTGTATAATCATAAGTGTAGGGGGTTCGACACTGCAAGTACCCCAACACGATCCCTGTCTTACCACTCAATAGTCCGGATTGCGTGATGTTCATAGTTCACGCAAGTAGGCCCTAGTTGCGTTGTTGATATATTGACTGTACGAGTAGATTCTACGTAAGTAGATTAATAGATCGCCTCACGCGTTCCCATCACTTCACTTCCAATAAAATTGTAAATTTTCTTTCGTTTGGATGATTGCTGATGACTGTTATTGTTTTTTTTTTTATTTCATCAGTAAAAACGATATTATTGATCGATTACACTTAATAATGGATAGTCATATGACTCTGAGTAATTTATAGTGAAATATTTGAAATTTCAATGCTTTAATTTAATAATGCTGTTGTTATTGTCTCTTATATTTTCTATAAATGTATTTAAATGTTATTTTTAAGTGAAGTCTTTACGTGTGAGGTAGATCGTAGGTTATTGTTTGAAACCTCACTAGGTGATATAATTATGTAGTAAGTCTAACTGGAACGTGGATAGCGCCGTCGGCTGGTTTCAAATAGCACAATTTATTAGCTATAGATAGAAACTGGACGGAAATGACAGTGTTAATGTTTTGTACACTTTGCGTTATCGAGGACAGACAATTAAACATCACTTCGTGACATTTTCTATGAGTTTTAGGGTTGTTGTTGAATGTGACATTAATACTTCGTAATTAATATATTTGAAACTTGTAAAATGTCGCAAAAATATTCATCTGTAAGGAAAATTTAGTGGGTTTTTAGCGATGCTCAGTGTACAGAACAAATTAAACAGAAAGGAAATCGACTATAATGAATACGAAAGCAATAATTTCCACTTTTCCCTCCTCGAGCGCAAAATTTCTAATTATTTTCAAGACATATCAAGGACGTTTCAATAGTTAGATTAATTTTATATTCCCACACGAACTGTGCATCTTTATGAAATGTTACTTTACTTTTGTTCCATACATTGACATTTTATTCTGTTGAATGGCGGACGTTTCGGCGGGAAAATGAGCCTTCCATTTTTGGTCTAGTGACATTTAGAGTTGACTTTAGACAGATTAAAAGTAAAAATTATGTAATATTGTAATTGTAGTGTTGTTATCACCAGTACGAATACACATACTGTTAGTTATGAATCGATTTAATATGAAAAGTAAACCTTAAAACAGATAATTTAATTATTTCAAACATCGTTTGTTCATACACTAAATTATCGATTTTAAAAGGCAGTTGTGTGCTTGACGTCATCCAAAAAATATGTAATTGCACTATCGCACTTAGAAAACCGTTAACTCTCTGTCATGCGACCAAAAGCGTATAACAAATTATAAACAGATTTATATTTGGTATCTACAAAAGATCGTATACAATAAAAAATATCTTAATATAAGTAGAATTGTAAATATTAAATAAGCTAAATGGAACGAAAGTGAAGCTAACATGCTGTATTCTGTTTATCGCTAGTGTAACACAAGTGTACGTCCAAATTGTCCATATGTTAATGTACCTAATGCAAATTACAATAATGTAATCTTTAGTGCGTATGCTAGGGTCTAGTTCTAATAGTTAGGTTTATTTAGATAGATGACAACCGTAATATGGCTTCGGATCAGATGGTTATTATTGAAAACAATATGTATTATATGAATTATTGACTTAAATTCTTATGACGTTGATTCGAACTTGCACTATCTATTTAACCTAACAATTAAGACTAGATATATGTTAGTACTTGGTAAAACAAGGTGTAAGGTAGCGACGTTGAGGCCGAGCGGCCCCTAGTAATCGGTTATTCGACTATCTAAAAAACAACTTATTTTTACTGTACACGTAAGTTATTTCATATTTTAACTGAATAAATCGAAATGGTTATTATACAGAGTGTGTTTGATTTATTTATTTATTATAATCTCTTGTAATTTTCCTTTTATATTAATATTTATACGTAATTATTTTAGATCAGCAGTGAGGTCAGCTGCAACGCAAGGACACATAGGATTGTAAGCATGACAGGTTGTGGGTTCGATTCCTAATCGAGGGTTTTTTTTGTTTCCGCACTTGTAAGAAGGCAAAACGTGGCGTGGAGTTTCGCCACTCGATACGCAATACCTGAATTTGACAGAAAGTGGAAAACACTGCCTATTCTGCTATATATAAATCTAAAGGTATAAAATTAAATCTAATATAAAAGTATATTAGAGATACGCCGTAATTGTAGGCTTGACTGTACTGTAAGTCTAAAGTAGATGAAACATCGATATTACCTATATAAATATAAAAAGATTTTATTTTTTACGGAGAAAAAACAATTCCTTATTCAGGGAATAACGATAAATTCAGTTGCATTGGAATGCGTTAGTGCAAGTAACTCTTCAAAGTCTCGAATCCTGATCAATGTAATTATTTTCTTAACAAATATGCTCTTGATTTTATTACTATTTTTTTATAAAATAATGCTATAAATAAATATACCACTTTTGATAAGATATCTTGAAAGTTTAAAATGAAGCGAAACATTGAGTTCGACTACAAACAGGTGATATATAATAGAGAAGATATAAATTATGTAGCCGAATCAACATCATTTAATTCTGCATATTAACACTTTGAAAATAATTATAGATGTTGTTTATTAAAAAAAACAAACTATATAATTAACTATATAATTTAAATCTATGGTTTTTATGAATATAAAAGTATGGTAACATTATTTACATACTGTTTAACGTCAAATGACGTCTTTCACCAATTGACAGTGACATTGACTCGTAGTCTTGTTATGTCAACATTTGTTATAACGACGCTTATATTGTGTATTTTGTAAAAAAGCACATTTGTAGTTATGCTATAAACCACATATTTTACTATTATGTATTACGAAATATAAAGTTTTCCTTCCAAACTTTAACAAAAACACAACGAAAATGTCAGATAAAGACAAAGCGAAAGTGAGCGCGCAAATGAAAAACCTCCCAAAAGATGCTCAAGTTGTGATGTCCATAATGAAAGAACTTGGTATAACAGAATACGAGCCGAGAGTTGTAAATCAGTTATTAGAATTCACATACAGATATGTTACATCAGTTTTAGACGACGCGAGGGTATTCGCTAATCATTCTAAAAAGAAAACTATCGATTTAGACGATGTTAGACTGGCAGTTCAGATGCAGTTGGACAAGTCATTCACTAGTCCACCGCCAAGAGAAGTGTTGTTGGAGCTGGCGAGGGTCAAGAACGTGAATCCATTACCTTTAATTAAACCACATTGTGGTTTACGATTACCTCCAGATCGGTAATTTTATTGTTTTTGTTTAATTACTAACTACCCATCCGCAGTTTCACGCACTTAAAATCAGTTTTATGAAATCTAAATTATACAATATACAAAAATTATGTGGTATTTGATATATTATTGTAAAATTTTGTCTAAATACATTCAGTTCTTTTTACTTTAAAGTGGAACAAAAATCTATTTTCACAAACATTCACATTTAAAATTTTAGCAGATGTTGACACAACAACCATACAATGTAACATCATATGTTGGGGGATTTGTGTATCAGACTAATTCTGTTACAAGTACTAATTATGGATATGTACATCATATTTCAAACAGATTACAATTGAAACAGATACATAACAAGTTAACTACATTTGTTTACACAAACACATGCTATCACAAATCCTGTTATATAATTTTTTTTAAGCATTTTGTAAAAATAATAAGTTTCTTAAGAAAAATGTATATAAATTTATATAATTGTTCCAGTTATTGTTTATCATCATGCAACTACCGTCTAAAGCAAGCTACAAAAAAGGTGGTGGCTAAACCAGCTATACCATCCGCTCCTACTATTAAAACGGTCACAAGTTCAAAACCAGGACAGAATATGGTGGTAAAAAGACCTCCAGGGGCCATTGTCAATGTTTCAAGTAAACACAGCATGGTTCCGAAGCCAGTGTTGAAGTTTACCTCTAGTAGTAAAGTAAGTATGTCTCACTTCACAATATATCCCACATTGGACCTAGTGTTGAGACGATCTCTTCATGTACTTGAAGGTAATACCATCTTGGTGAGAGTGGGAAAATGAAATTAAATCATTCCCGAGTCTGATCGACACCAAAAACCATCACATTCACAATCAGACCTGCAGCAAAAGCCTGCAGCCTCAAATTAATTGATGGCTGAAATGTCTTGAGTATTATGCTAATACTACTTAAATTATTAATCTTTCTGTTTTGCAATTTTAACTTATTTAAAATGATAAATAAATTTGAGCATGGTGTTAGGAATAAGACGAATAGAGCGCCTTAACTTTAGGTTCGCTCTACCTACCTTGCTATAAACGGGAAACAGCATCAAGTTATAAAAAGAAACAGTTTTTATATAAACTGGACACATGTTATCCAACCTTTTTTGTCCCATACATGACCTTGACCTTTCTAAGTTTATGCCCCCTTATTTATCATATATATTAATATAATTTTTATATAAAAACATTATACTATTTTAAATTGTACCAAAAACTTATTTAAAACAATTATTTAAGCGTTAATGTCGCGTCAAGGCGATTTTTGAATTGCCCCCTTAACTAGTCCCCCCATGTAGGGCACTAGCCCTATGTTGAAAAACATCGCTTTACACTCTAATTAATATTTATCATATCAGGTAGTAGCAAAACCAGCAGTGCGAGTGACAGCAGGCCCCTCAGCACAGGGCCCTGTCAAAATGGAGCTGGACGAAGTGACGCAGAAAAGAAAACGGGAAGATGACGATTATGATATGTAGATTATATGTATAAGTTTTATGTTTTGATTGGAATAAATATGTTTTTTATAACTATTATTATTGGGTATTTGTTTTATTTTTTTTAAATTATTATTTGGTAGATGTATTAAATTATTGGCGTCGAACCCGAAGTCTTAAAAAATATATTAGAATAAATTAATTAAAACTATTGAATTAAAAAATCAGTGAAGACTAGTTAGACGCGCCCACAGAAGCTTCCTGTTGTCCACTTTTATGGTGATTGTTCAATGGGATGGATGCTGCACAACTAATAAAAGTTTACAAATTTAAGTTTGCATTCATTTTGTATGAAATTATATGCTTCGCCAATTAACAGATTTTTGCTTATATTATTTTGATAAGATCTGCTTGACTGTATAAATAGAACAATATATATTTTATGTCTATTAACAATCGCGGCTCGCTTCCCACTAGAGGCAAAAAACATTTAATATTATTATGTAACTGGTAACGAAGCAAACCGCGGCCTTGAGTCTTCAGAATTCGACAAAAAATTAAGATCAAGAGTCTTAACACTAGAAGCTGAAAAAAATTTTATCATTGTAGTTAGTTGGTAGGTTTAAAGTTTTTTTAATCTATATATATTCTAAACATAAATGTATAAAAAAATTTGGACAGATATATAAAAAAATATTTATTTTGTAAATAAATCTATACAAAATATAACTTCATAACACTTATAATAATTCATCATTTCTTCTCATATTTATAGAAACCTTCACCAGACTTGACACCGAACTTGCCTTCCTTCACCAGTTTGTCTAACAGCGGGACAGGGTTAAACAAAGGGTCCTCTGGGAATTTCTTGTGCCAACCGTCTAATATGAACTTGTTGGTGTCCAAACCGACGTAGTCAGCTAGTTCTAAAGGACCCATGGGGTATCCTGCTCCTAGTTTCATTGCAATATCTATGTCTTTTGCTGAAGCATCACCTGTTAAAAAAATAGTTTTAAACGGAGTATCTTAACACTAGGGTTCCTCCGCCCACTGCTACATATAGCACGAAACTAAAAAAATAAAAAGAATCTAACCATCCACATCCAACCATAAAATCATCGTTAATAATTTTAGAATTAATATAATTATTTATAGTATGTATCTTTTATATTGGTTATTGCGTTTTTTTTAAAGTTTTTTACTAGAGTAATTAATAAAATTTGAATATGTAACTAGGAGGAAAAACTACTTCTATTAAAAGAGACAAATATTATATCAAAGTAACAATGATTTAAAAACACTCTTGACGCTCATCAAACATTTACTACACTTTAAAAACACCCAGGTTTAAAAATTCCCAAGCTATTGTGATGCTTCTATTCTTTGACGAATATTTTTTGTCAACCATTTCTCTTAAAATCCACGTTGAAATGGTTACATGTGACACTATTGAATATCAAACAAAAAAGAAACCCAATTTCATACACACCTCTCTCATACAATCTAATAGCTTCAATGACATATGGCACCAACAATCTATTGACCACAAAGCCGGGAGTATCCTTGCAAGTGATACAAGTCTTGCCTACGGCTTTGCCCCACTCCATCATAGCTTTATAAGTCTCTTCAGATATGTGGTCACCTTTGATGACCTCTAGTAAACGCATTACTGGTACCGGATTAAAGAAATGGAGACCACCAAATCTGAAATCAATAAATATATTTGTTATCCGTCGTGGCGCACGTGGCAGTGTATACCGCTGTCTCAGTGTACTCGGCTGCTGTGATTCATTCTGGGAATGACATCAAACTATTTTGAGGTGGGCACGTTTCACCTCTTTTCAACCCGTTTGTCTTATAAATTTATTCCTATTATATATACATATATAAATTTATTTCTCATTTAGGAAAATGCCTATCCATCTTTGTGTGTGTAAGAAGTGAAATAGAAACAGAATATTTAAAAGTTATAACTTACTTGTCCTTACGCTTTACAACTGAAGCAATTTCATTTATTGAGAGAGAAGATGTGTTTGATGCAAAAATTGTGTGATCTGGAGCAGCCTACAATAATAAATTACAATATTAAGTTTAAGAGACTTCGTTCCCCACGAACAGCACTACTTCAGAGGGTCGCGTGGGCAAAATCAATTCCATTTATTACCAGAGCAAGGCAGGAAATGAAAACAATTAATACAGCCGAGTAGGAATCGAACCCACAACCGTCACGTTTATAATTGCACAATAGTGCCCTTTCGCGACGACGACACGATGAATCTACATTATATTTTTTTTTAGTTTCACGTTGTATTGTAGAGCATATACCAAGATAAGCTAAGCTAAGGGAACCTAATTCCCCAATTTCCAATGAATTTTCGTTAGTGTCGGAACTTTTTGTCTTGTTGACAGAGCAAGGAAATGAAAATATTAAATAATTCATTCCTCGAGTGAGAATCGAACCTACAATCATCGCATTTACAGTAATAGCTTGGCAGCTTCATGCAACTAGTTAATTATTAAAATATTTATATAATTGACAAATGGATGAGTAGGCAAAAGTTTGGATAAGCTCAGATATAATGAGCCACTTTTTAATATAAAAAGAAAGTTTAGAAACAGAACATTGAATAATAACATTTTATTCACTGACGTAGACGTACGTAGACCCTATCAAGATAATAAATTTCAACAATAAAAAGTGACCATATAGCAAAAATATACATGAAAAAGACAGATAAATTAAATCCAAATACATGAAAAAGTAATTATTTTTATAAATTTTATATTTTTATTACCTGGCTAGTTACTAATAAAAATATAAAATAAAAAAACGGTCAAGTGCGAGCCTGCCAACCGAGGGTTCCGTAACAATTTCAGTATTTGTTCTCCATCCCTACTAGCTTGACTTTCACTAACGTAGTTTATTTTTGAGGCTAAAGTCGCGAAACTAGAGAAATTGAGCATCAATAAATTTAATTAAAATTTTATTGTTAAGTTATTTCTATTATTTTGATAATTTTGATTGTCAAACAAGCTTTGAAAAATTACTAAATGTTAATAGTACTAATTTACTACTAAATATTAATGTTAATAGTACTAAATGTTAATAGTACTAGTTATTTTCTTTTGAAGTATGGAACTCTAAAAAGAAAAAATGCCAGCCAAGGTAACATATAAAATTACCATAAACATAAAATTTATATGATATATTACGGTAAGATTAAATTCAAAAATCAACCAAGAGGAATCAAATTAACTTTGACATACAAAATAAAATAGTTAAAATTAAAAAAAAAAACATATTTTGCAATTTTCATGCTCTTACAACTACTGTAATGAAAAATTGTTATGGAATAGTGAATGACTGTAAATGCTATTAGGGGGATATTAGGGGTTTGATTCCAACTCAAGGGGATGATATATATATATATATATATATACAAACATATATAAATTGTTTTTGTTCCCTTGCTGGTAGATAAAGCAAATCTTGACAAAATAATTTTTAATAAGTATTCCACTTACCGCATCAAGTTTCTTAAACAGTTCATGTTTAACATTAATATTTTCAACAATGGCTTCAATTATCAAATCTGCACTTTTGCTGGCATTAACAGCGTCAGTCTCTGTTTTAATCCTGGCTAAAGATTGCGATACAAATTTTTCACCTTCTTGGAGATTATCTTTATATAACTTCTTAGCAACCCTTCCCAAGTTATTGCCGATAGATTTTTGAGATTTTGCCAAAGCATCTGAACTTACGTCCACAAGTGTTACATTTTGACCTGCTTGCGCTGCTACCTGGAGAATAAGAATATTTCTTCTATAGTCGTTGAATAAGAATAAAAAAAAATCAGCTTCACACTGTATGCTGCAAACAGCAGGGTAGGCAGAGGGAACCTAGTGTTAAGACTCTCCTTTCCCCACTTTCTGCCGAATTCTAGACGCATTGTGTGTTGAGTGGCAGAACTCAATGCCACCTTTTGCATCACCATCACAGCGAAAAAATGGAAATATACACATAAATAAATATTTCTATTCAAATTAGAATGAATACATCCTAAATTAAATTCAATTTACATTATTTATATGTATCCTATAACAATGGCTGTAACATGTGATTCAATTTTACTGTAATGTTTTGATATTGAGATAAAGGAGTGTATTTAAATGTTGTGGGCTTAAGTGCGATTGTAAAACATGACTGTTTTGGGTTTGACTCCTACTAGGGGAAATAAAAATCTAATATTTTCATTTCCATGTTATTGTAACATGACAAAGCGCGGCGCAGGGGTTCGTAGCTCATCACGCAACATCTCAAATAATCGGCGGAAAATTAGGAACAGTATCTTAACACTACGTTCTTTCCGCCTACCCTGCTATATATGAGGCACAGCATGAACCTAAAAAATTGTAGACTGATACTGTGCAGCTGGTTAACACAAGAACAAACTATGGTATCATTACTAAACTTGTCTTAATCAAGTGCCGGAACGAAGTGGTAATATCGGTACTTCCGTTAACAAAATTCCAGATATATTTGGAAATAAAGATATTAAATAATTATAGAATTTATTAAGTTATATATTGATCACATTACCTGAGCAATCCCAGATCCCATCAAACCACCTCCGATTACAGTAACATTCTTTATTGCACTTTGTACTGCGGCCGAACTGGAAAAGTTTCGCGCTAAAACGCCAAATTGATTCATTTCTTTGTATAAAGTATAAAAATGTAGTAAAGAACTTATATAAATATAATTTATAAAGTGTTAAAAACACAGTAGTTACTTAGAATACAATTGTCGAAGAACTGATAATGGTAATGTTTTAAAAATGGAATTCCAAAGGTCATTTACCTATTGAAAAGACATTTATATAAAGTATGGTGTACACGTATCAAACAGTTGTCATTTGTCATTATAAGCTGACAAAAAATATTGTATATTGTAAAAATATTGTATATATATAGATATTGTAAAGACAAGCATGAGTCAACCACGCAATCGTGTGCATAGTAGTCAATATGCGCACGTTCTGCTTTACTTATACTGGGCAAAAGCGTGCGAATGTATATAAGTGCAATTCTTCGCTTCGATAATGAGACAAAATGCGGGGTTAAGTTCCGATAACCAACACGCAATGCCTCAAGAGTTCGGTGGAAAGTAGAGGAACGGAAAAGTCTTAGTATAAAATGGAAGAGTCATAATTTAAAGTTCCCAGGTTCCCCCTTCTAACTAAATGTAATTGATTGTCTGTAAAGTCAGTTTAATATATATAAATCAATTATCATTATTTGTATTAATTAGTACTAAAAAAGAAGTTATTCAAAGATTACATTTTTTTCTTAATTGTCATCAAATATATTAGATTATATTGCTTATTGCTTGTTTTTTGCTGCAAAACATTGGAAACAATGGAACAGCAGTTAAAAAGTTCCCGTATTCACGGATGACAGACGCTTGAAGTGGTGTTTTTTATAACTTGACTTGTATCTCACCGATTGCTTATAATAGTTATACAATACTATACGATACGTATAGTATCAGCTTTATAAGGAAAGTAAGAAAATATCTGTGGTAGTTGCCAAGTTGTTGACACTCATTGCTTTCAAATATCACTTTGACAGTATTTATGTAAATATTTATCGTACTTAATAAATATGCATTTTATAGTAAATCTATTTAACAAAAAATAAATTTCTTTATCAATTGTCTTTATCTACGTTTTGGTTATCTTAACAGTGATATAACGTGTTGTGTACATTGCTGAGTAACATCAAATTGAAATATGATAGGTAAGTAAATAATATTTGACTTTTATATACCGACGATATATTTTATTTAAAATCTGTATCACTCATGATCGTTGTCTGCAACTCGATTATAACTGTTCACGAAACAGGTTTCGCGCATACGTCTTCATTGCTTTCGCGCATTCAAACCGCGTAGGGTTGTTTAATTAAAAACATCAAAATGAATAAAATGATTGGCTTAACAAGAAATTTTTCAAGTTCAGCAACTTTAAATGCAATTAAATCGGTCACAGTCGTCGGCGGAGGCCTAATGGGATCCGGTATTGCACAAGTAAGTTGTTTTTAATTATATTTATATGATTTGCTATGATGTTCACTTAATCTTAACATTCCTTGTTCTGATGAAAGTTTTTTCTTCTTTGACATTTTCTTATAATTAAATACTTTTAAATATTTAAATATACTTTATTTTCAAATGTTTTTTGAGTACTGAATGTATAATATTTTTTTTAATCATAAATAACTAGTTATATATGATAAAAAAATTAATTGTTTAAATATTACTTTAATTGTATTACTGCTGTTTATATAATATTTTAATTAAATATGGCACCTCCTCTTTTCTATAGATATTATATATTATATAGCTTAGCTAGATGATCTTGATCAAAAATTATTATATTAATAATAATATCTTTTTTTAGAGCTGGATGTAAATTAAACTTGTTTTCTTTTACTCAACATGGTAAATATAATATAAGAATTTATAGATTTTTTGATAAATAAAATTGACCTTTATACCTCTTTATTATGAAAGATTACCCCCTATTGATTAGATAATGAGTATTGTTTTCATTGAAATGTTTCTGTCTAAACCAAGATAAGCAATTATATAATTGCTTAGTTTTTATATAAATATAATAGAAATGGTGCTTGCATTTACTTTTATGTTCATACATAACATTTATAAAATTTATATAGAGCTTTTTTCATATTGTAATACATTTCACATTGTAAGTGCAAAACTTAACTCTGACTGCAGGTACAGTGAGTTACATTGAACAATTAACATCATGTTATAACCCTTTCTCTATAATGTACAATCCAAACAAACATTTTTATGATTCAAACAATAATTCACGAGATTAATGTGTTTAACCAAACAAACTTTTCAGTTTTATAATATTACAATAGTCAGTAGATTATATTAGCATATTTGGAGATTTCTATGTATTTCATAAGTAAATATTTTCTAAGATTGCAGCGCAAGCAGGTCAAAATGTAACAATAGTGGACTTGAAACCAGAATTACTTGAAAAAGCCCAAAAATCTATTCAGAATAACCTCACTAGAGTCGGAAAAAAATTATATAAAGATGATAATGCCAAAATAGAAGGTTTTGTTAAGGAATCTTTAAATAGAATTAAAGTATCAACAAATATTGAAGATGGGGTCAATGTTGATTTAGTTGTGGAGGCCATTGTTGAAAAGCTGGATGTTAAACAAAGTTTGTTTAATAAACTTGATGAGGTAAGTGCTCATTGGATTTATTATCACTTTTGTTTTATATATAATGTGTATAAGCTGAGGCCGTTGTGGGGCTGGATTAGCAGCATGTGACTGTAAACACAATGGTTGTGGGTTTCTCAGGTTCCTCTCAAGGCTCTCAGGTTCCTCTGCCTACCCTGCTATGAGCCGAAGACAGAGTGAAGTTAAAAAAAGACTAACACATATACTGTAAAGATTCCTATAAAATTTGGATATCGACTAACAATAACTTCTCATTATAAAACATTTCAACTGAACACAATAGACATTTTTTCAATGTTTTTAAATCTATTAACTTGATAATTATAAATATAATTATAATTATAGTTTAATTATATTTTCTAATTATATATTCATTTATATATTATATATTCTAATTATAGTTTATATGAGGCTTTTGACTACTTTTTGTATTTTAAAATTTATTATTAGTTAATGTAGTGCTTCTTTTAAAATTAACAGTTTTGACAGTCTTGTAAACTATTCAAAATTGACTGTGGTTTGTTTATGCTTTACGCTAGAGTAGGCAGAGGGATTCTGTTGATGATGAAAGACATTCCGGTCCCCTTAAAACCCTGCCTTTCCCTAGTTTTCGACAAATTCTAGAGGCATAACGTGTTGAGCGGCTGAACTTAACGCCGCGGTATACCTCGATGCTAAACCGAAGAAATGATAATATTAAATATTTTAATATTTTCCTCAAGTGGGAATCAAACCCACAACCTGTCGTGGTTACAGTCGCTTGTGCCCTGCGCCACAACTGGCCTCAATTATATATGTATGTGTTTCTGTATCAATCTTTTTTTTTTTAGCTATGTCCTGAACACACAATTCTAGCTAGCAATACATCTTCTATTTCAATTAATGAAATTGGCGTTGGAATTAAAAGGAAAGACAGGTGAAAAATTAAAGTTATTTTACGTGGTCTTTGTTACTTGTACTTTGGCTATCAACAGATATGTTCGTTTAAACATTGTTATTCTTTAAGTTTTTGGGGCAAATTTTGTTATAAGTTAATTTCTGGAGTGGGCATCAGTGTAATCCGACGTGGACACGGACAAACCCCCACCCTCTCTACGCCTATGATTGTTTATATTAAAATTATTGGTCTTTCCGCTTTGTTAGATGGTAGAGTTGATTTCCATCATTAGAAAATATTTCAAGTGGTTGAAAAATAGTGTGACTCAATACTAGATCCTCTCTACCATTGTTTCTTTTAACTCCAGATTCGGAGGTCTCCATTTCTTCAACCCAGTACCAGTAATGCGCTTGCTAGAGGTTATCAAAGGTGACCACATCTCCGAAGAGACTTATAAAGCTATGATGGATTGGGGTAAAGCCGTGGGAAAGACTTGTATTACATGCAAAGACACTCCTGGCTTTGTGGTCAATAGATTGTTGGGACCTTATAGCGCTGAAGCCTTAAGATTGTATGAGAGAGGTGTGTATGAAATTGGGTTTCTTTTTTGTTTTTTTTTGTTTGATATTCAATAGTGTCACATGTAACCATTTCAACGATTTTAAGAGAAATGGTTGACAAAAAATATTTGTCAAAGAATAGAAGCATCACAATAGTTTGGGAATTTTTGAACCTGTGTATTTTTAAAGTGTAGTAAATGTTTAATGAGCGTCAAGAGTTTTTATAAATCATTGTTACTTTGATATAATATTTGTCTCTTTTAATAGAAGTAGTTTTTCCTCCTAGTTATATATTCAAATTTTATTAATCACTCTAGTAAAAAACTTAAAAAAAACGCAATAACTAATATACTATAATATATAACCATATATAATAAGATACATATTATAAATAATTATATTAATTCTAAAATTATTAACGATGATTTAGTTAATTGATTTTAAAAACAATTCAATGCTGTATCCCGCACACAGCAGGCTAGGCGGAGGGAACCTAGTGTTAAGACACTCCGTTCCCTACATTCTGCTGAATTCAGGAGGCATTGCGTGTTGAATGGTGAAACTCTACACTAAGAAATAAAAATATAAATTTAAATAAATATGACACTTCCTCGAGTGGGGAATTAATTTATTTTAATAATTAATTCATTCGCATTTAAATTTCTCATTAGCAACTATGTTATTTTTTATCAGTTTTTTATTTTTTGTAATTTTATTCTGCTTATTATTTTAAATTCATTATAATTTAGTATATAGTATATAAGACACAATTATTTTAATTTGCGATTGCTTACATATATATATGTTAATTGGTTTTGGTTCAAACTGGTCTTATGGTTTTTTTTATTGTTATGGTTATACTTAGGTAAGTGTTGCTAGTTAATACCTTTATTTAAATTATAAACTATGTGCTTCTGTGTATCGAACATTTTTTAAGATAGTAGATCAAGTATTGGTTGTGGACTTTTTATCTTTCTTTAAAAAATTAATCATAATAAATATTTTTTATATTTGTGTGTGGTTAATTGCTTTAAAAAAATCTATTCATTTATGTGATCCTAACAACGGTACGGTACGGTGACGGTAACGGTATCCAATAATTATTAAAAAAAAAAAATTTCAAATTCACATTTTAGGAGACGCATCGAAGGAAGATATAGATATAGGCATGAAGCTAGGCGCAGGTTATCCTATGGGTCCCTTCGAATTGTCGGATTACACCGGTTTGGATACGAATAAATACGCCTTACAAGTTATGTATGAAAAAACCAAAGATCCCGTGTTCAGACCAATAGCTCTGTTAGACAAAATGGTGGCAGAAGGAAAGTTGGGTATCAAGACTGGCGAAGGATTTTATAAATATAAGAAATGATTTTTTTTGTAATTTTGTAAGAGATGTCGTGTGTTAATTACTTGTTTTTATCTCTATATTGTAATATCAAATTTTTATTATATTTTTCATCTTTATTAGTTTGATTTTTATTATTTGTTGGTTGTTTTGTAATAATTTAGAGATTATTTAATTATATAATACATTACATTGACTATATTACATTAGCCATTTTATTCAATATTCAAATATAATGTTTACGTTATGATATTTACGTTTGCTGCATTGAGGCTTTAAATGTCATATTTCATTTATTTGCCATCATCAGCATTATTTTTTAGAATCTAATAGAAGTAGTCTTGCGTACAACTGTGAAAAAATTAGTGGCAAAAAACAATACAATAACTACGACCTCGCCTGTACGGTTGGCCTCAACGTTTGGTCGAACAAGTAAGTATAATAAGTAAAATAAAAAAAACTATCCAAACGCATAAATAAAGACCAAAAATGCTTGAATTTATTTATAAATTAACATACTTTATGAAAACACGAATACATTATATTTTGATCGATAAGGCACTGTTTTATGTGTCAAACTTTGCAAATTTATTCAAATAATCATTGTAACACTAAAAAGTTGTTTTTTCTACTTTTTAATTAGAAATATTATTTATAGTGAATAATTAAAGGAGTTATATATAAGTCAGGATCTGGATGCAGCCAAATTAAAAATTTTCTAGATATTTTACATTATATATTTTTAAAAACTACTGTTTCAATATGATTACAAAAGACGAAGCAATACTTACTGAAGGTAATTCTAGCATCATCAGTTATATGTTGAATTGCTAACTTTTGCAAGTAACTATTAAAGCGGAGAAAAAATTAGCTAAAGCATCAAGTCATTGTTACAAAACAAAAACAGACTAAATTATATAGTTAAGTTTGACTATTATGGATCTTCATTAGATGTTAAATACATTATATGTCAATAGAAATACTATTTGTTACGGGGTATTTCATTGTTATATGTAGTTAGAAATAAACAACAAATATAATTCTACATCATGTATTCCACTTTTCAGAATCAATTCTAGCCAGTGTGCCTGTCCATATCTAATAGCTATACATCAAAAATAGAAAACAAATTTATCACGCGCGTATAGAAAGACAGACTATAATTTTGTAAATCATACACAACAGAAACGGTTTTTACTGTTTTATTATGATACTGCGGAGGCCATTTACTAAAATCCACGTCTTGAAGTTACAATTGAGCACAATTGAACACCTTTATGTCCGCTGCATCAAGACTAAAAAGAATCGGAAACAAATATTCTTATCAAATTGCAATTCTTATCTAACCTTGTTAATTTACAGTTAAATATTAATAATCATTATCATGACGTAACATCTGCTTTTGTGTGTTTTACTCGTTAATCTTATAACGACAATACACGAGCGCCGCTATTGGCGGTATGCTGTAAATAAAAGTCCTTACAGCCAAACAAACCCTCTAAAGTCAATTGATGTTCATTGAAATTGTATAGTAAGGTACGAAGAGGGGACCAAGTTTTAAAACACTCCATTCCATATAATTGTCATTGTATATTGTTCGGCAGAAATAATTTATTCCCCTGAATAGGAATCGAACCCATCGAGCTGTCGCGTTTGCAGTCTGACGCTGTGCTACGACGGCCTCCAAGTAAAATTAATTTGCTTTTTACTTATTCCAGGTGATGCTTCGCCTCGAGATATTGATATTGCAATGAAACTAGGAGCGGGCTACCCCATGGGCCCCCTCGAATTGGCTGATTTCACCGGATTAGATAACAAGAAAGCTATCTTAGCGGTCATGTTAGAAAAAACTGGCAATACCGTCTTTAAACCTATAACTGTGTTAGACAAGTTAGTTTCTGAAGGCAAATTTGGCAGGAAAACCGGTGAAGGAATTTATAAATATAAATAATACTCATTCATAGTTTAAAGTAAAATAAAAAAAAAATATCTTTATACTTTTGTATGTTTTAATGTTATATGGAAGTTATAAATAATATACTATTAAATATTTTGAGAATTTTTTTATTTATGCTTAATAGGCTCTTTTACCCTACTTAGATCCGCCAATTAAGTATTGTTTTATTATCTATATGAAAGTTACAGTGTCTGATTGCACACGGGAACGCGTTTTGTGGGTTCGATTTCCACTCAAGGGAATTAAACGACAATATGTCGTTTCCTTGCTTTGCTACCAAGACCAAGCGCAGCGTTGAGTTCCGCTACTCAACATTTATCATCTGACACCTAGAATATTATGCGGACAGCGGTGTTTTTATTTACATCATTTGATCAAAGAGAATCGAATGATAAATCATAATTTTTTACATTTTTAAAGTGTTATTCCACAGTTCGGACAGAAAATCATTTTTTGAAAACATAAAAAGATAAATCACTATGTTTTCTAACTTACCTTCTAACTAACCTATGTTACTTATTCTTAGATAATTAATTGGAATACCGTTTCGTTGTAATATATGTATTTTTACACTTACATATATTTTCTACATACAAATCAATTATTCAACATTTTTATCTACAATGTACAATGCGAATATATCGTAAGCGATAAACACCCATCAAAGTCGATTTCTTTGTGATTAGATAAATTTATATCTAAATTTCAGTACTTGCGCAGGTTTTTCCGAAGGACTGCGGTGTTTGTGGTCAAATTTTGTGTTTAAAGATAGACTTACAGGTAAATGTTGTGCTGGTAACGATTTAAACGCAAAAAGGACGTTGTGGTTAAATTTCGTGATTTTTTAATTATTTTTCTATATATATTAGTAAAATTTATTATTTACAAATTTTACTATTTTTCATTTTCAATAAAAATCGTGGGCGTATCTACAGATATTTTTAGGGGAGCCCTGGACTTTTAGCTTTTTAACAAATGTGTTAAATACAGGGTACTTACCTATCGTGGTCCTTCTAACAGGATTACCACCATACACATGTTATCAGAAACTTTTTATAACACCAACTTCTGTCGTATACTTCGTTAGATGACAAATTAGTTGTTTGCACACCCATCAAGTGTGGCATAAGTGATTGATTTACCTTTAATATAAGTTATTATTATATAATAAAAAATGTTCAAAATACCGGGTAATTTTATATTATATTTTTAAGATGGTTAGTACAACTATAATAAAATCAGCTACACACTGTATCCCGCACACAATATGGGGTGGGCAGGGGAAACAGAGTGATAAAAAACTCTATTCCTCACTTTCCGCTGATTGTTTTCTGACTATCTTTTTGTCTTGGTGCCAAAAGCAAAAAATAACAATATTAATACACAATAATTCATTCCCTTGAGTGGGAATCGATCCAACAACCGTCGCATTACAGTCACTTGCCTTGTGAACCTGCGCCACGACGGCCTCTACAACTATAATATAATAAAATATAGATAATCTTAATACCCATATACATATAAAGTGGCGGGGACGATTCTCACTCGGAAGAAGGAATAATTCAGCGCTCTGGTATCTAGACAAAGCTCGGCGTTGAGTTCCGCCACTTAACACGCAATATTTCTAAAATTAGGCGGAAATGGAGTACACTAATGGAGTAGCTCTTCCCGTTGACCCCAGTCTTGGCGTAGAAGCACATGCGTGTGACTGTAAAAAATATTTAATATTTTCTTTATTTTCGCTGGGTTTTGCCAAGTTATCTGCTATTTCTAAATTTTGTGGATTTTATGAAGTTAAGAAATGAGCTGTTTTAAATAAAATTATGATTTTCCTGATGACGAAATATATTGATTCATTTTTATATGAACTGATTCATTGTTGATCTAATCCAGCTTCTTAGTCTACTTCAAACGATATGTAGGTACTTCAAGTACTTAAATTTTATGCAGAAGTTTAGTATTTAAAAACTTGTTTTTATTCTAATGCGTAGTTTAATCTAATTAATCGTAATAAATAAAAACAAAGAAATGTTCACAAAAACTCAGTGAAGTAATAAACAGTGACTTTTGAAACTCATAACATATTTTTTTCTCTATAATTAGTAGAAATTATTAAAAAAAAGTTATTTTGTAGCAATTTTAAATTGATATTATTATTATTTTTACCCTTATTATTTTTATTTATAAACCCGTTTGAATAGAACATTTTGTAGATGTTTCCTTTAAAATATATATAAATAAATTGTTAAGGGTAAGGGTTCCCTCTACCTACAAAGTAAAGCTAAAAAAAGAACCAACTACCCGCTTTCTTCTATTCTTTTATTACAAAGATTTGTCATACATGTTATAACAACGCGACGTGACCACTTGACGTATAATCCGCTTAGTTTAATTGCCACTCTTTAAATAATAGTACGTGTTTGTTAATATTACTTCGACGTTTTTACGTGAAAATAGTGAATATCTTTTTTTAATTTAGTAGTATTTGAAGTTCGTTGCCTTGGAAAGTGGTCTAACCTATAAACTATAAAGAATAGTAAATAAATATAATAAACTTTAAATATACTATTTACAAACCAGTGTTTTTTTACAGAACTAAAACTAAATGAGTGATGTGCTGGAAAGACTCAAGAAGCGACCGCTGCGACGGCAGAGATCCATATCTCAGGTATGTTTGTTTTGTCTTTAGAAAGTCACTTTATTTTGTGGAATTATCTCAAAATATTGTGATTAGCTAAAAATAGCTCGTATATGCGTAAGTGTCTTAAATTCAATTGAAAAGAACGGAGTGTCTTCACACTTGGGTCCCCATTCTACTTTGACGTTCAGTATAAAGCACAAAGGTGACAAAAAGGCCAAAAGTACGCGATTTATTTTTAATGAAAACCGAAGATTGTTTTTGTAGAAATAATTGTAAAGTAGGTACACCAAAATTCAACTATATTCATTCGTTGATGCAAAAATTAGTCGATAGTTAGTATTTCCTCGTATTATTACGTGCTCATGAATTTTACCTTAAAATACATTAATAATAATGTATAATGTTATACATATATACAAATAAACTCATGATTATTTTGAAAATACTAAAAGTACGGATAATGTGTAAGTAGGGAATTAAATGCAAACATCGTGCGAAAAAGAAATTCTTTCTTGGCACCGGGGAAAGCGTTTTAGGGTTCGATTCCCATTCAAGGACATGAAATATTTGATATTTCCGTGTCCTCGCTCTAGTGTCGAGGCAAGGCGCGGCGTTGATCTCCGTCACCTCCGCCCGCCTTAAATAGATTATATTTCTTTCAATTTTCTTTTTAAGTTCTTTGATCTTTTTACGGTAAGGGTTGCCTGGAAGACCACATAATGATAAGACTACACCAAAATAATATGGCTTTTATTATGTTATATTATTATAAAGTTGGCATAAAAAATTGTTAAATAATAAAAAAAGCGATCACACTAAAAAAAGTGTCCGCAACAAAGATTTTAAATAATAATCGCCTATCTCGGCTACATACTGTAGGTACTATAATATAATGTTAATTCAAACTATTCATAAAGTTTTCTCCAAATCTGTTGAGCTATTTTTACGTGAATGACTAACAAACATCTAAAGGAACAAATATGGATATTTATGTTATCTGTGCATATCTTCCGCATTGTTATTTGCGAGTTATCTTTTGTATAAACACACTTTCGAGTTGGGCCGGCGGCGTCTCAGCAAACGAATCCTTCAAACACGTATGTGTGTGTGTGTGCGCGTGTGTGTGTGCACGTGGGTAAGCGTGTGCGTGTGTTTTTAAAATCGTTTAATTATTATTTCTCAAAAGTTTCCGTCAAGATACTAATTTGCGGTTATTTTGTATTTGGTTAATGATATTACGATTGCTCGTCATAATTGACAAGAATGACAGGTGCGATATGAAACCCACAACTAAATAGCCTCCTCCACGTCCATTTCCACTGAAGATTGCCGCGCGCAAGCCATCTGAACAGGTGACTCGCGCTTTCATCTGAACTTAGCCTTATGTGTTCTGTAACCTCTCGGTGCTGCTCCTCGGGTGACGTGTCATACACAATACTTTTATTTATTTCTATTTGAGAAACGTTCCCGCATTTAAAAGAGTTTATTTTGGTCAAATAAATTAGCATATTCAAACTTTTTCTTTACAAAATATAGATTAGTTATCGTACAAAACAAAATGGTGCCTTTTTTTTCTTTCGATGCACGGAACTCTAAAAGTGTTAAAATATAGGCAAATAGAGCAGAAACCAAAAGCGATAACTAGTATAACATATTATTCGAATTAGTGTTCTTAACAATAAGATCTTTATGACATTTGTAATCATAAAATATATATAATTTATATACGTACAGATTATAAAAGATTATATCAAACGCTTTTATTGATGTGTTCGGGAACAATATTATATCTGCATTGTCTGATATTTTACTGCAAAGCGACGGTAATGTATTAATTTTAATAGATTTTTAATATACTATAGTTTTATAACTATACTAGCAGACTCAAGTGGCTTCGCCCGCTTAAGTCATACGAATATTTAGTAAATATATTTATGAAAAATCCCTTTTGGAACGTGGACACATGAAAATAAACATCTGTCCAAATTCACGTTTCCACCACCAGCGGCAATGGCGAATGCTTCATGATAAAACTCATCATCAGCGTACTTTAGTCCTCGACTGGACCTGGTCCGATCTTCAAACTAAAAATTTGTATATCATTCGTGACACATAATAAATACCCGATCGATTCACGTAACTTATTATAACCCGTAGCTTTCCACGATGGCAAACAAATTAACCCAACCCCCTCCCCCCCAGGTGCATTATAATCTACAGCCACGACAGGATGAAATGATGGCCAAACCGCTAGTTGTGCCGACAACATCGCTGGAAGTACAGGCCTACCAGCTACAGGTGGCAGGACATAAGAACGATTCTACGGAAAAAAGATATTTAGGTATTTATCATATAAGTGGTAATATTATAATATAAATATTTACCAAAAGGACCATCACCTGAAAATTGTGATGTGATGATAGTTTGTAACAAAATAGATTTGAACATAACTACGAGGTAGGCAGAGGATACCCAACGTTTAACCACTCTGTTGACGGACCTAAATGCAATGCTTTGTCCAGCTTAACAGGAAAATGAAAATATTATTATGGTAATCCACCTTCATCTTTACTGACAGACATTGCGTAACAGAGGTAACCTAGTGTTACGTTCCCATCAAGACACTCCCTCTTTCCGTCGAATTTCGAAGGCATTGTGTATTGAGTGGCGCAACTCAACGCCACGCTTTGCCTTGTCACCAGAGCGAAGAAATGAATATATTAAATATTTCACTCCCCCGAGAGGAAATTCGACCCACATATACAAACAAACCTTCACATATACAACTACAATTATTTCTAAATTTCTAGGATTATTACAATGCAGTAACGGTAGAGTACTCAAACCAATACTCAAAGATTCCCAACAGAGAGAAGTAGACTTCTACACCGAAGTGTTCACGTCGACTAATCCAGATTTAATTGAGCTTAGAAAATTTATACCGAAATTTTATGGAACTAGAAAATTTATGTACAACGGATATGAACAAGAATACATTATGTTGGAAGACCTGACTGAGAGGATGTTGGAGCCCTGTATTATGGATGTTAAAATTGGTAAAATATATTAGAACTGTTTTTTACTTTTAGGATTATTGATAATTTATTCGGGAAGGTTCGAATGTCGTTACGTTAAATTTTTATAATATAATATACCTTTTCTAAAACTGATTTTTTTTTGGCTTCTTGTGGCCACTTTAATAATGCCAAAGTAGTGAAAAGTTTATTTTTTTAAATATATAGGTCTATGAGTGGTCATTACTATTTATAAAAAACATTGTTTGTTGTGATGACATTAAAATGGCGAAAATTTGACAGTAATTTTTACATATATTTTGCAATAACTTTATAGCTACCTATATACTTATTATAGTCTTTATAATTACTATGCATTTAATAACTTACAGGGAGAAGAACATGGGATCCTCTAGCTAAAGAAGATAAAATAAAGAAGGAACAAAGTAAATATAAGCAGTGTAAAGAAGAATACGGATTTTGTATACCCGGTTACCAAATTTATAAATTAGAAACTGGAAAATTACAGAAATATAATAAGGAATATGGGAAAAAGTTGCATGGACATATGGTTAGAAATGGTTAGTGGCTGAGAAGTCGTTGTTTTTTTATATATTTGGAGTCTTTTTGGGTTGTTTTTAATAGATTCATAAAAACGCAGGCCAAATAAGACTAGCTTTCAACTTTCATTAAACAAAATGCTTGTCTTTAACTTATAACGTTACTAAGTTAAAGACATTCATAATTATTTTCAATTTATAATGTATATGGTAATAGTATATACCACTTATTCTCTTGACGATATATTCCTGTACCATTCTGAAATATGAAACATTTTGTCCCTAATGAATCAAATATCTCTAAATGCATGTATTATTATCTTTCAGCAATAAACAACTTCCTGAATGATTTCTTAATGCTTGTGTACGTTTACAAGTATTTCATAAATTTTGGAAAATTCGAAGATCATTTTAAATTTATCCCACCCTGAATCCTTTCTTAATTTCTATTTTCCTATAAATTAGGTATTCTGGGACTTCTAACTCAAATTTCTTCTCATCAGACTGAAAAAACTTTAATAGTCATTTTTTTATCAGAGATCATCAGATATCATCTATCAAGAACTTTCTGAACCGAGTGAGTTCGTCTGTGTCGGGCACATGTGCTACCATTGTTGCTATTCTGTGGACACTTCAAAGATGCTTAGATTAATACTTTAAGATTTTATGCACATTTTTTGTTAATGTATGATGAATTCAAATTCTTTTCTAAAACCTTTAATAATTCGGAAATCAGTTTAAATTATATCCCTTTCAATAACTATAGTACAATCCTCCCCGATTTTCCTTTCCTTCACATTCTACTTGAAACTTTAACTCAACGTTCTTACCATTAATTACATACAAAAAACTTTAATAAGATTTTTTTTCTGGATAAGCTATCAGAAACTTCCTGAACGGTGTGGGTTCGCGTCTGTGTCGGGCGCTCGTGCTACAACTGTTAGCTGCTCTATGGGCCCTGCAGAGATGGTGCGCGAGAGCTCGTCCCCTAAGGTTTTATGCAGCTTCCCTACTCTTGGTGTACGATGCTGCGAGATTAAGAGCATGTTGTACTCATATTGCTGATAAAACACATCTGGCTGGAGTTGGGTAAATTATTTTGTTCTTTTTTTGTTCTAAGTCTTTACTAGCAATACGCTCGCGGTTTCGCCCGCTAAAACTTTCTTCTTCCTTCCTTAACACTTCCTTAACACTAGGTTTCCAGAGTTTCTGGGAACCTAATGTTAAGGCATTTCCATTAAGCACTTCCGTCCTCTCTCTTCTCAAAAACTTATTCTCTTCTTCTTTTCTTCAAAATTCTATGGACAAAGGGCATTGCGGAACTCAACGCCGCACTTTGCCCCGTTAACAGAGTGAAGAAATGAAAATACTTCATTTCCTCAAGTGGCAATTAAAACCACAGCCTGTTTAGTCGCACGCTTGTGCTCTCATCTGGCAACGTCTCTAAAATTTGGCAGAAAGTATAAACTAAGTGTCTTAAATTAGATTCTCAGGAGGTAGGTAAGTATGTGCGGGATACAACGTGAAGCTACAAATATATACTAACATTATTTGTATAGTTTATTGATAGTGGGTTCAATTCCCAGACCGCGACCGGCGGGTTACACTCCGCCCGTGGCTCCGCGGCGCAGGTCCATACACTCCTTGCATCCGCGAGCATCTGGCGGTTCTAATTTTAGTGGGCAGATATCTGCAAAGGTATGGGATTTTTTTATTAAAATGTTATTTTTTTTATAGATTTTTAGCGATATTCAAATGTTATTCCACTCTCTAGGAAAAAAAGATATTTAAAATGTCAATAAATAAAACTCTAGCGCAAATAAGTTCTGTTGTGTTATGCGCCTAAGAATTTCGACGTAGCTCGATCAAAATGTATAGCTTAGTGGTCAGAGTGCGTTTCTCAAGCGGCGTGGGTTTATATCCCACGTCTTCAATTCAATTGAAATTTTATACGTTGTTAAATAAATATTTAAATAGGGGGTTCTGAATGGATGTCAGATCATAAATGTGAATGTCAGATTACTTGTGTTGATGTTAGATGAGATATGTGAATGTGTGATTGCAATCATGGCTGTGTCGCCTGTGCCTTTACACTCTATGTGTAGGTTCCGTTCTATCAACATGCTACTTGAAGCTGCAAATATTTGCTTAGTCTCATATAGATACAAGCCCAGGTAATGGAAGTGATTGTTGATTTTAAATCACTCAGAGTATAACATAGATGTTTGCCCAATATGATATCGAATCGAAGACTAATGAACCTATTGCATAATGTATTTGTCTTGTTACTCCAATAAAACTAATCTTTTCAGGGTCCCGTATACAAAAAAGTGCAATCTGTCACGACCACCGCTCCCTCCCCATGGCTAGTGGATCCCCCTTTACCCAAATCTCCCTGGAGCGAAGCCCTAGACCGACTTCATCACAACCATTCCTTTGATCATAACTACGAAGACAAACTATCCCAAATCAAAATGAATTATCGAGCCCTTTTAGATCAATTATCAAGTGACTCCCCCAACCCTAGTCCGTGGGGAACTGTCAAATTAATAGACTTTGCACACGCTTTTTTCGATGAAAATGACGATGTGGATTATAATTTTAAAGAAGGGCTCGATAATTTTGTGGAAATCTTCGAGTCTTTGTTGAGAGAGACTGATGATCAGATATTGTGAGAGATCTATTGTGTACTTAATGTAAAAAATTGAATTAATTCAATGTTATGTTATTTTATAAATGAATGACTGAAGGGTTTTAAATCGTTCATTTTCAATGTACGTATGCATAGTATTTTTATGTAATAAACTATTAATGTGCCAAATTGTAAAGTTCAGTATTGCTCTAATTCAATACTTTAGTAATAAAAAAACAAGAATTAATGAATGATATTTATTTTATATATTTATCTTTAATATTGTATTGATTCTTTATAAATCTATTAAATTTAACGACAAACTCTTGTTTGAGACATGTTTTTAAAATTTTAAATATACACTATTATTAAATTGTGCCAATGTATCGATTAAATATTGTGTTAAGAATGTAATTTAATTGGGAAAATTTTGTTAATGTAAAAAAAAGAGATTTATAAATATGAATAATTTTACTATAGCCTTTAAATTGAACGACTTAGTCATACATAATGAAATAAAATTAAACTTCTTTGATACTTACATTATTACTGTTATCTATTATATAAAGCGAACAAATTTAAAGTATTCATATGTATTATAAATACAAAAAAAAATTATTTTGTAAATTAAACTTTAATCTGATAAAATACTTAAATTATTATGTATGAAATGAACTAATTTTTAATAAAACTGAACTAATTTTTAAAAAAATATTGGGGTCAAATCCTAGTAGGATATACATACTATATATTTTTGAAGTTTTAGTTTAGTTTATATTGAATGGTACGTCAATTATTTTATTGTAATAATACATTTGTATTATTATTTGTAATAATACAATAAAATAATTTACAGTTCCACAAAGAATATTATTTTAATTGTGTTGAAATATAATGTATAAGCATAAAATACCTAATAGTAGTACCTAATAAAAAAATTCTGTTGACTTGATTTCTTTGAAAACTATGCCCAAAAAAACTGTTTGAAATTCAATTTATGTTTAAAACAAATTTTATTTTCAAAACAGGTATAATTATATAAATGCTTAGGTTTTAGGTGTTCCGCCTGGCTTACTCTTGCTCGACGTTAATTGGTGGATTTCTAGTTATTTAATAATAACTCTTTTCGTACCATTATTATTATTTTTATGGTACTGTCCTCTTAAATGGGTTATAAATTAGCTGGGTTATAAAATGTGGCACAGTGTGGCAGTAAAATCGACAGATTGTGGGTTCGATCCCAACTCGAGGAAATGAAACATTTAAATGTATATTTCCATTTCTTCGCTCTGATATCAAGGCAAAGCGCAACGTTGCGTTCCGCCACTCAGCACAAAATGCTTCCAGAATTCGGTGGAAAGTGGGGAACGGTGTCTTAAATTCAAATTCAAAATATTCTTTATTCAAATAGGCAATTATTATAAGCACTTTTGAATCGTCGAATGAATATATGAACAAAAGGCTACCACCGGTTCGGAAGGCAGTTCTGCTGAGAAGAGCCGGCAAGAAACTCAACAGTTGCTCTTTTCAAAGTCAATGGTACAATCTATTACATATACATGCCAGCAAGGCAGCTATCCTGCATTACATTCAATAGACATTAATTCCATACATGCTTATCCTCTAAATATTCTTGAACAGTGTAATAAGCTTTATTTGTTAGACATTTTTTTACAGATATTTTAAATTTTGGAAGTGGCAAACCTAAAATACACTGCGGAATTTTATTATATACACGTATGCTCAGACCCATAAATGATTTATTAACTTTTTGGAGGCGCAAAATTGGTGTAGCAATCTTATTCTTATTTCTCGTTCCTATCGTATGGCGGTCACTATTTTTATTATGACAATGTATATTTTGTCGGACAAAGAATATTATAATATATAAATTGGGAAGCAACTGTAAGAATACCTGCCTCTTTGAAAACATCTCGCAGAGAATCTCGCGCTCTTAGTTTATAAATATATCTCACGGCTCTTTTTTGCATTATAAATATTGAATTTATATCTGAGTCACTGCCCCATAGCAGCATTCCATAAGATAAAATACTATGAAAATAGCTATAGTACACTAGTCGGGCAGTTTCAACGTCCGTCATTTGTCTTACTTTTTTAATTGCGAACGCGGCAGAGCTGAGTTTATCCGCAAGTGCTTCCAGATGAGCGTTCCACTGGAGTTTGGAATCTAAAGTTACACCTAAGAAAGTAGCTGATTCCGACAAATTGAGAGTTTCTCCTTTAATTACTAGACTAAAATTATGTTTTTTAACATTTTGTAAAGCAAACTCAATACATTTAGTTTTTGTAGCATTTAACATTAGATTATTAACATCAAACCAATGAAGAATATGCGATAATGCACTATTCACTTCGTCATAGTTTATTTTGTTTCTGTCAACCTTAAATATTAAAGAAGTATCATCCGCGAAAAGTACAATATCACATAGGTTCTTCACATAAAAAGGCAGATCGTTAATATAAATAAGAAATAAAAGGGTACCAAGAATAGATTGGGCAGAGGGATACCCTGTCCTGCTATAGAAACAGAGTGTGACTGTAAACGTGACGGTTCAAGGTTTGATCTCCACTTGTGGGACCAAATTTTTTTTTTAGCTTTGGTACAAAAAAACTCGGCGTTTAGTTCCGCCAATCAACACAGGCAAACTTGAAGCTGCAATATTCTTTTAATTGCTTCAGTCAGTATCCCAAACATATATATCAGGGAACCTAGTGTTAGGATACTCCTACCCCTACTATGTGCTACATTTTAGATACCTGCACCTGCAACGGTGAGGTGCGGAAGTCATCGACGCGCTTTGCCTCGTTCCCATAGCGAGAAAATGAAACTTAATTATTTTCGTTCCTCCGAGTGGGAAACGAACCCGAAACCCCTCACACGGTTGTCACACGCTTGTGTACTTGGGCCTTGACGGTCTACGGTAATTTTTTAAATGGGAAAATCATTCCTTTTATTATACTTAATGTATATTGCGTATAAGTTGTCACAACAAATAAAAAATAAGAAAAACCAAAAACCGGAGAAAATATCGTATAATCTTAAAAAAAAAAAGTGAACAATATAATTTTTAATCTGCAAATACACAGTAATTGTAATTGGTTACACAAAATCCCTATAACATACTCTATAGAAAAATAAATTTACATACTCAAAGTATTTTAATTAATACAAATCTTATTTAGGATTTTTTTTATATTGAGGTCCCTTTAATTTTTTTAAGACTTCAATTTATATTTACAAAAATCAGATGATAAAAATTTTAAAAAATAATTTCTTAGACATTTTTTTTCAGTCATACTAAAACAATTTGCCGAAAAAAACAGTTCACAGTAATTTCTAGTTATATTATAATCTGTATAAAACACACGGATGAAGAAAAAAAGCAGGCAAAGGGACCAAAATATAATGCCTATTCAAAATATAAACATTAAAATGTAGATTACAAACATAAATGATACACATTAAATCTATTTTGAGGATGTGGCTACGATTTGGTTGGTTATTTATTTTCTTTTTAGAATAATATGTAAGTATTCCATGTTGAAAGACAAGAAATATATAAAACACTCGATTTTGATAGTTGTTAGTCTTCAAATGTTTTTATTTTTAATTGTCGTTAATAAGTCTTCTTTACCTTTGACAAATTTTTATAATAAAAAAAATTTAATAACATGTATTTTTTACATGTTAATTTATATATAAAAATAAGGCGAATATGTTACAGATTAGTTTCCAAAAATGTACGAATAAATTTTCGGACAGGAATATATAAAATACTAAATATATTTTTTATTGTTGCAAAATTTTAAGAAAAAAAAGTACATCAACCGAACCCATAACCACCAACGGAATAGCCACATCCGCACAAAACAAAAGAAAGTACAATTAAATACACAACAAAAAAAACCGAGCAAAGGCAAAGCACCTGCGACGACAACTAAAAAGAGTATTTATATTTATTATCTATACAATATAATATTAATTAATTAATTAATTTTTTTTATAATTTTCATCAATATAATTGAATTTCTTTACGAAAACACACAAAGATGGCGCGTATGATCAACATTTTCGTCTTAATTTAGGGTCAATATATATCACAAATCGTTCATAGCAACGGACTCATGTAATTTTATAATATAAAATGTATAGAGTTCCGTTAAAGTAGTGAATGTGAATTTTAAGGAACTTTTATATTTATTGTTTATTTAGTAAATTAGTTACTAAACTTACAAAATTCTAACCTGTTAATGTATACTAATATCAAAAAAGCAGAAGAACTTGTTAGTTTGAACACTGTAATCTCAGGAACTGCTAGTTAAAATAAAATTTGTTTCTAGAGTGACGTCATATGACTTTATATTCTGATCACTTTCTAAAAAACTGATTATTCAACATAAAATGACTTATTATATTTAAATCATTAAGTTCTTGAGATTATTGTATTGAACCAAACCAACTTTTCAGCTTTATAATATTAGTACAGATAAATAAAATAGAATATAATTTCATAAACAATAAATATAATCAGTAACTCCAAATATAATTAATACAGTACTTTATATTGAGTATCAATTAACCGACAAACGCAAAACACATTTGAACTGTCTCAAATCGCACAGACATCATTACTATTTATATAGTATAGTACAATTTGTAGCAATAAAAAAAAACAATCTAATTACTAAATAAAACCAAAAATACTTTTTAATTTCATTGTATTTTCTTTTTTTTTTATGAAAATAACACAGATAAAACAAAAGCTAAATGAAATGAGAACAACATGGACGTATTTAATGTCGTATCAACATTATAATTACTATTAACCCTAGAATAATAAACCAGAGACGTGTTCATTTTTTTAAATTGATCTCCAAACTTATTTATTTACTTTTATTTCTGTAATTTTTATGTTATTTTTTTCGCAATTTTTGCAAATCTTTATTAATAACGGCATTTGTAGTATAGTTTAATATCCTAGGGTCAGTTCATAATTTATTTTGACATTGTCGTAATAAATTGTGGTCAACGTCAGATATCTGTGCGCTTAGAAAAAAAACGGAATCATACCCACTACACATAGACCGATGTGAAGCAGACCAGAAGCAAGATAAGACACTTGACTCTATTAACTATAATTATCAACAATTTCATTATATATATATGTATGTATATAATACACGGGTGTATTCGATGGAATCTCATTTTTTTCATTATTAACAACAGCTAAATAAAAAGAAAGACATAAAAACAATATGTCAGAAAAGAAAAGGAAAATCCAAAATATTTTAATATGGAACCAAAATTTAAAAAACCGTATATGTCACTAACGAATTATTAAACATAAGTCACACAATTTACAGTAGATATAACTAATAGATCAAAAGACAAATGTACATATGATATATAGCAACACCTGTTTGAGCCTATTCCTCGATGATTTGATTTTGTGAAATAAACTAAATGATTAGGAGAAATAGTCAAACAAAGAAATTAATACAGGCTTAATGGAAAAAAATTCTACTAGTAATTTTAGACACAAAAAAATATTACAATAAAGTTGGGTTTTATGTTATATCCGAGGCAGTTAGTTATAATAAATACAGCAAATATTCAGCCAAAAAAAATTAATAAGAAATTTATTATATCACAATTAGTGAAATCAAAACCCTAAAACTCACAATTTAAACAAAGAAAGAGAACATAACCAAATTTCCGTACCAAAAGAAAAATCACAAAAAACCTGACATTACACAACGGGATAACGACGGAACACTATATCTCGGGCAACTTCGGGGCTCTGGGCGGCGGCGCTTGCGGAGCACAGGCCTTGTAGTCATAAGAGCACCCGTGGGCCTCGGAATACCTGTGCGGTGCACAGAACACTTGCCCGCACCTGCACTTGTGCACAGTCGCTATACTGAGCCTCTTCTTGCACAGTCCGCAACGGATTCTGGTTATTTTCTTTTCAATTTTTTCCGTTGTACGGTCCTCGTTGATCTTGTCAATTTTCCGTTGGCGTCTCTCGGCACCTATTTCCAGGTTTCTTGGTGGCTCGTGCCGGGACAGGTCTAGGCCTTCGTCGCTGAGGTGCAGGTGCTCTCGGTTACGGTGGCGGCTTAGCGCTGGCAAGATTCTGTAATATTTAATTAAAATACAGCTTACTAGGCACTGAAATGCGGCTTCGTAAACTTTAATTCCTCGTAATATTACTAGTCAAATTACAAAAAAAAAAATACATAAATAAATTGTGTTATTCTAGTATATAAACTATATTATAATAAAGTTTTATCTAAATCAGGTCAGTAGATGCAAAAAATAAATTTACATCCATTATTGACATTCTTTTACATTTATAATATTAATAGGTTAATGAGAGCAGTCGATACGTGGCGGCCGCGGGCCTGCAACTGTAAACAAGAAGGGTTCTGCGTAAATTATTTTCATTTTTTCGCTCTAGCAATAGACTAAGCGCGGCGCTTAATTTCGACACTCAATATACATTGTCTTGAAAATGGGGTTGTGTATGGTCAACAGATGGTCTTAAAACTATGCCTGTGTGGCATGAGAATTCTTTACTTATTGTGTTTCGTTTTACTACATTAAATAATAATTTGGGTTATCCGACTTTCCTCAAAAAACCTGATTTTGTGAACAAAGGTAGACTGAGGTAAAACGGGACAAAATAAAAAGGAAAATGAGCGTAAATTACCTATTTCTCTTCAAAGTCTCCAAGTCGGATGTGGAGGAGGAGAACAGCGCGTCCCCGAGCGGCGCCCTGACAGGCAGCGCCGAGGCCGAGCACCAGCCGCCGCCGCCGCCTATGTACACGGAGCCCGACACCAGTGGACCTAGTTTATAAATATGTTCACGTTCTAGCCCACACATAGCCGGGTAGACGCTTGAAACCTAGTGTTAAAACACTTCGTTCTCATTAAGACACTTCCTTTCCCCATTTTCTACCGAATTCTCGAAACATTGGCGGTACTCAACGCCGCGATTACCTTGGTTCCAAAACGAAGAAATAAAAAACTCGTTCCCCCGAGTGAGAATCGAACCCACAACCGTTGCGTTTACAGTCGCACCCCTGTGCCCCTGCGTCACGACACCTGTATAATTTAATATAAAAGAAATATAGTTTTCTCTATCATTCATTGATCTTATTTTTTTATTGTATTATTGAGACTTTAATTACAAAACGGAGCTTTATTATTGACATATGTTGGTGTACGAAGATGAATTATAATTATAATATGTTCAAAATGTTTATAAAAAAATACAAGAAGCTTCTAAAATATCAAGCTGAACTCCTAGAAATTCCTACAAATGTGAATAAATATTTCTTTGAGCTCAACTCTATATTATACAAACATAGGAGTCAACATCCCTCTCGGACGTGGCAATCGAACCCACAACCAAACAATAACAAACACAACAAAAAAAGCAACAAACCATATTCAGCAGCTATCGGCGCCATATTCTTACTATCCTGCCTCAAACACTCATCGGTGTCCAAACACTCCTCCAAAATGGCGTCCTCGTTCTTCGATTTAACCAATATACTACCGGACAGAGCGTCAGACAGCTTAATCCTTTCATCGGGCAAGTCGTGTATCGACTGGTCAGAGTCCGTTCTGCCTATTGGCGGTAAAAGTGTATATTTATCTGAGAAACTGCAATCGTATTCATATCTAGTGTAGTTTCCGTCGTATAACGGCGTGAAGTCTTCATACGTTGTGTAGTTTCTTTGATAGTCGTTGGTTTCGTCTAGAAACGGGACGGATAGGGTTTCTTCGCTTCTCGTCTTCTTTATGTCGCGTTTGTCACCTAAAATTTATGGGAAAATAATATACTATTACAGCTGTTCAGTTCTGTTCAAAGGTACACAATATTTTCGTAGTTCGATGTACTTGCATATATTCTACTACGGAGCACTGGCGGTTCGACCGCAGTAATACAAAGTTATGTCCTCTAGCCAAATAGGTCTCTCTTAAGGATAACCAATTTTTGTGTTTAAAGAAAGGATAAATGCGAAACTATTTTCAACAGTACAGTATTATTTCTCATCCGATTGTTACATATATTTTTCGCTTTATACATACTTTAATACTTTTAAATGATTTTTTTTTACGTTGATAGTATTGATAATGTAGCTGGTGTAGTTTCATTATTTTTTTATATTAATATTTTACTTATTATTTTGTTATGTTTATATATATATTTTTTTCATTTTAATTAGTTAGGTATTTTTTTCTCATATTAAGAATTTCCTTTAGTTACTATTACTTATTTTATTTGTTTGTTTATTTCCATTACTCAGATATTTCTCCTAATAACAAGTCACCACTTCTTTTTCAGCTTATTTTGACTACTTAAGCTTATATTTTTTCTTTCTTAAGGGGGAGGTCGGGTGAACGGCGCCGGCGTCGGTGGGAAAGGAATTTCTTATTTTCACACTTATTATTCTATCGTGGAACAATTAAGTCGCAAGTTAAGATACTTTCACTTAGGTTTAAGCAGACTGATGTTTTGCTAACATCGATAACAGTAGTATAAGATATAGTTTAGTTTTAGATTTAATTTTCTTCAAAAGTGGAAAAAACATCAATCCTCACAAACCCTGATATTTATAATAGTAGTACGATATCAGCACATCATTACCTCGCACAACATGCCTCCTCCGCTGCAAGCTAAGTGTCTCCATTCTTCGCCGCAACTCCAGCATTTTGGTGAGCGTGCGCGCGTTGTCATGCAGCGCACCACCCCCGCCGGCCTCGGCGCCTGCCTCCGCGTCCGCCAGCGCGCCGCTGGGGCCCGCTTCCGCTTCCGCTTCTGCGAGCTGACGAAGGGATGAGTCTGGAAATAATAGTTATTTGTTTTAATTATTCTTCAGTTTGTTTAAGTTCGAGTCAAAGTTGATTTTAATTTTTTTTTAGAATAATGAAGTAAATTAAGAAATTACATATATGGTATAAGACTATAATTTCTACTTGCTTTATTTGAAATAAAGTAAACATTATAATTATATTTTATAACAGGCCATCCGTGACACAGTGAGTCAACATTTGACTGTATGCACAATAATACAAAACAAGCCATATCATTAAATTCCACAATTAAATCACGCAATATCTCAGAACCGGACAAAAAGTGAAGAATAAAATGTCTTAATACCACATTTCCTCTACCTACCCTCCCATTTGGGAAAAAATCATATTTTTATAATAATATATATATATATATATTTTTAGTAAGACACATATTTAATATATTATTTCAAGTGTAACCTTGAATAAACTCACATTTAGCATGATCCAAAGGCGAATAAGTGCCATCTCTGTTCTCGCTGACGCGCACCAGATTGACACGTTCGCCCTCGCGGAACACCAGCACTGTGGCTTTACAGTTGCTGGAGCCCCATTCTGCGTCGTCACTGGAATAAAAATGGAATATAAATGTAAATTAATTTTCTAAACACTTTTCAGCTTGTATGCTATATCCCACTAACAGGAGGGTAGACAGTTGTTATGTCACTCCGCTTTCCATTGTTTCTTATTAATGCGAGGAAATGAGAACAATTCAATATTCTGAATGAGGATTAAACTGGGGGACGGAGTGTCTTACCACTAGGTTCCCTCTACCTACCCTGCCGCGTGCGGGATGCAGCCTGAAGCTGATAGGATCAAACTTATAATTTTGTCAAATAAAAATAAAAATGGCAATATTAATTTCTGACGCATATTTTAATTTAAAAAAAATATAATAATACCGGAAACACCAAACAAAAAGTTTAAAATGTATGGCAATGACATTTCTTGTGGAGATGTCACGGTGACCCTCATTTACTGTGCGTCGATTAATATTAATAACAATTAAAAACACTAATAGTGCAGTCAGTATATGTTGACAAGATAAGTTATAGGTAAAAAAAAATTAAGGAAAAATTTACATCTTGAAAATTGGGTAATGCGTGATAAGCAGTGTCTTAAGCTTAACACTATTAAACTCTTCTCTCTTACTCCCTCTGCTCACCTGTTGCCTGCATCTAACAGATATTGCTTTTTCCAAATTGGCAGATAACACACAACTATAGCGGAAACCTAAGTAACCGACCTTCACCTATACGGATTAAGGTTTATCCGGACATTTAATCCTGTATATAATGTAGATATAAACTATAAAGTGAGATTTGATTGAAGGACAGAGTTTAAAAAAATCTAATATAAACGTTAATTCTTATTAAAAAGTGAAATAAAAATTAATATACACAGTTAACTGTTTTCCTCATTAATTACATTCGATTATCCGGATATTCCTGTATCCTTTCTCGTTATTCAAGTTTCTAATGTTTTCTTAATTGTTATATTATTTACTCCGCGAAAGCTCAAATCCATTAATAAAAAAAACTATATAGGGATTTAAATACCAATACAAACCACTGTTAAAATGGTTTAACCATTAATTAAAATATAAGAAAATACAAATTAAATTTAAAACGAGAAACAATCTATTTCAATACGTTATTGATTAACCAAATTGCAATAAAATTTAACCTTCAAAGTTAATTGGTATTTTCGTGAGGAAGCAACGAAACCATTGTGTGTCGAAAACAAGATGTCACGCCCAGGAAGTGGACTTTAAAAAAAAGAACACTTATTTTTTTTATTTTTTTAAATGTTTTTTTAAAAAAGCAAAGTGACAAAGGTCACTCGATAAAACCTTAAAACCTTAGACGAACGACACACGTTCGTCTCCCGTCGTGTCTCGCCTGTTCTTTGTGGTCTTTTATATCATTTAAAAAAAAATGATAAATGGAATTTCAGTAAAAGTATCTAAACAAGAACACTGCCTAGTCCTTCTACCCAAAAGCAAAGCTTGAAATAATGTAACCTACTTCTTAATACTTAAAGTATACTCACTCATCAGACCTGCGCAGCAACCGGTCAATGTCCCGCCAGGGCTCCGGCGGCGGTAATCTACGCGTGGATACAGGCCCTACGCGGAGCCCTAACACTAAACGTAACTTAGCGCCGTCTGTGATCGAATGTTCGCTGAGAGACAGACCATCGTCCAACTCGCGGAGATTGTATAGCAGGTGCTGTTGTGATACTGGGATACCTGATAATTGAGACATAAAATATTTAAAAAACAAGCTCATAGAAAAATTTCAATATAGAAAATGATCTATATCTACAAATATAAATAAATTGTAACTGATCCCACCTATAAATGGTAGATATATGAGAAAACTTATTGGGGGCACGTAAAAGTAAGTAACCATAGTTTTGTTTTTGTTTATTTGACTATGCGTTTGCGCACACAATTAATGTCAGAAACGGCTTAAGCGATTTAAATGGGTTTTCACAAATTTTTACCAAATTTACTTTTCACACTCGACAAATTTACTACAAAATAATTGTTTTATAAATTGGGTAAAACTTTAGTTTCTACCAATAATTAGTTTGTCCTTTTAATTAGGGCGAAATTGGTAATTTCAAATTACTAAATTAAAAACACTCTTTGAAGTACCTACAATGACAAATTGGAAACAACAAACATTTTCCACAGCGACACAGAGAAATAAGTGGTCCTTTTATATAAAATAGATTTATATTTACAACAATAAAGAGTCCTTTCCGCCAGACAATTTATTGGTGGAAATACAAGAATGCAATTTACTTTTGCAAGTTCGACGTAGTCATTACAACTAAGTGAATTGCAATAAATTATCATTAAACTATTTCATACAGTACATAATTACTGTTAATAGTTACATTAAAACTTTTATAGTCATAATTATAACTTTCCATTAAAAGAATACATCTTGCATATGATCTCAAACACTAAGCAACACAAATAAAAATAATTTATTGCTTCTTATGCTACACAAGTGTCACAGTGTACCGTTGTACAGATTGAATCATGTTGGAGGTACGCCAGATTGTAGCTGACTACTATTAAATACAATTTACAGTCATAATGCATACAAAGGTTTTGAAATAAAGAGTTTTCTCATTATATTACTCATAGCAACATACAGCAGGGTCGGCAGAGGTTATTTAGTGTTAAGACACTCTGTTCCTTATGCACCACTATTTTTAAGACATTGGCTGTTAAGTTACAGAATGTAAACATTACATTTTGTGTGGTTACCAGAGCAAGGATATAAAAAGATTAAATAATTTACCAAGTGGAATCAAACCCATAAATATAACATTCAACAGTCAAATGCTGCACTACTGCATCACAATAACCTTAACTATAAAAATGACCACAATATATTATTTCAAAATATTATCACAATATATTGTTACAAATTTAAGAGGACGTTGAAAATACAGACAAGCTATTGAATAGACTCAGAATTTAAGAAACTGCATGTTAAGTGATAAAACTTGTCTCAGCAGTTTGTCAACCAAAACAGTAAATTTAATATGGAATAAACAATAGCCTGATGTTTTGATAATGACCAGATATATAAGGAATAATACAGGGTGTATTCAATAAATTTTGTTTTTTAAGTTTATTGAATATAGGGGTAATAATTGTTTTTTATATATATTTTTATTTATTTTATTTATTTATTTATTTATGTCTACTTATATATGTAAGTAGATAAATAAATAATATATACAATTTTCAAATATTTATTATATTAACATCTAATTGCTGTAATTTATTTAATTCCTTTCAAACACTGATATTCTAAATATATACAAAATATATAAAAAAAAACATTTAAAATAAAAAAAAGAAACAGAAAAATGGCATGTTTATATTTTGGTCCAAGCATTATTTTTGTTTTATCAGTGTAGCTGTAACAGAGCAGCTGTTTTGGCAATAGTTCAAAATTTACTTTCACACAAAATTACATAGGCCTTGCATAAAAATTATTGGTTTTATACAAACATTGAAATATTCATTGAAATGTCAACTTGATGGAACTTAAAACCACATTCTATCTTATGAATGTAACTCAAACCTACTACATTGACTGTCATAAAGCCTCAACTCATTAGAATATGAAAAGAATTGATTTTTTAAAAATAAGTTAATTACTTTATTTAATTATGATAGATGGGGATTTAAAACAATTTACATTGAAAAATTATTTTTACTGCAGCAATTAAAATAAAAATAATATATGATGCAATCTTATAAGAAAGTTTTCAAATGAACATCAAAATAAGTATTGGGTAATGTTTTTATAAATTTATTATGAATTATATTAGTTCTAAATAATTGATTGAACAACAATACTAAGATAAAAATAAAAGTGTTGACTTAACAAAATTAGCTATTTATTTGAATAGGAAGTATAATTATTTATTTGAACAGGAAGTATCAAATATGCATTTAATTATTCACCCTCAAAACATGTATTCTTATTAGTGAACTTTGAACAACACATATGCTTGATCTAAATTCTAAACAAACATAACACAAAGAGCAACAAAATGTCATCAAATAAAGTGTGACCATGGAATTACCATAAATAGAAATCAATCGACATATTAATTTATCTATAATCTTATTTTTAATAATGTTTGTAAATAATATTTCATAATTTACGCAGCATGCAGCCACGACATCCTTCTTTTGCAATGACGCATGATAAACAACCTGAGTTCCGCGAATTGATTGTGTAATAACGAAATAGCTCAAAACTCACCTTCTACTCTAAATATCTTGGATTTTATCGCAAAAATGGTGTCCGACGGTGACACAGTCATTTCGAAAGCGGTGCCAGTGAGGGTCTCCACCAGGACTTCCATAGTCGGCTGGCTAGGACCATCTTCCTGGTAGCCCTTCGATCTATTAGAAAGTCTCTCCGGGCATCCATGTTGTGACATTTCACACGCGGTCACTTATTATTAGCTACCTACGCCACATTGCAATAAAAACAATTCTAAAAGCACTTCGCCTTTATCATAAAATGAATAGGACCTATCACTCTATACTATGACGACAATGGAATTTTGCGCCACTATATTACTAGACGTTGACTAATAGTTTTAATATAAGTATAAAATAGACGGAAAAAGCTAAACAAATATAATTTATAAATAGTATATAGTATTTAGCAACAAAATAATGTTACATGCAACGATTGAATGAAATATTTTTTTATTAAATTGACGACAGAATATAACAAAACGTTAACGCAAAAAGTATAAATAAATAGATTAAATATTAAGTGATGTCAGCGTATTGAATACTGAGCGAATGAAATAGAGTGGAATGTTTATGGTTAAAATACATTTTTATTTTAGGCTAAATAGTATCCATTGTGTGCTGGAAATGTATGAGTCTGGTATTTATTTATTTATACTCAACATTTCTTATTTCAAATGACAAACAATCATATGATAAGAATATATCACATATCCATACTTAAGACAACAGTCTTAAGTCTACAAGCTTAATTTGGATGGGTTTAGAATGTATTATAAAATAAATGAATAAGAATTTTAAAGTTATAAATAAATGAAATGAATAACTATAATTGCATTTTGATTCATAATTCGACAAACATCCAACAAAAATACATGAAGAAAATAATTAATAATCTATGACCGGAACTTTTTCTTCGTTCATTCTCAGTTGTCTATATCAAAATATTCTTTTCCGTGGTTCTTCGTTTACCGTATCGGAGGTTATAAAAATGGTGCGTAACTTTTTAACTTAAAATATCTAATTAATCAGCTTTTAAAATGGAATTACACCCAATTTACATTGAGATGACATGAATTAATTAAAATATAGTGTAATTTAATATCAACTTTCAGTGAGAATAGCTTTACGAATACGCGTGGTGGTCAGTCGTGGACATGTGGCTGTATTAACTAGATATTTTTTAACATGCATTTTTCTATTGTTGAACTCTCTTTTAATGTACAACCTTCGTGTATTTTCGATCCAACGTGACATTGGCAAAGTGACGACTGCTCAACTGGGACGTTCGTTCCAGAACTAAAGCCAAGAATCGAACAAAATGTTATTAAATGATGGTTTATTTCATTTCAGACTCGCAAACGCCGTAATGGAGGACGCGCCAAGCACGGCCGTGGGCACGTTAAGGCTGTGAGGTGCACTAACTGCGCCCGATGCGTCCCAAAAGACAAGGCTATCAAAAAGTTTGTGATCAGAAACATCGTTGAAGCGGCCGCCGTCAGAGATATCAACGAAGCCTCCGTTTATGCTTGTGAGTTATAAACAATTTATGTAATTTCTGCTAAAAGTGCTTATTGAACAGTTCAAAAATGAAAAAGTTAACATTATAACCTTATTTTGTTATTTATTATAATATAATCAAGATATTTTCTTATGAAATAGATATATAATTGCTAATCGTTAAGAAAATGTAGGGAAAAATATTAATTCGGTCTCACGATAGATTCTATTAGTATATGTAATAATAAAATTGTGATTGATTACTTGTTCAAAAAGATTTTTTAAAGAATTTTTTTTTATATGAATAATGTTCTACTTTTAATATAAATCATTAGACCAAAAATACATATTATTAAAAATTACACATGTTTATTCCAGCATTCCAACTGCCCAAGCTATATGCAAAGCTCCATTACTGCGTGTCATGCGCAATCCACAGTAAGGTAGTGAGGAACAGGTCCAAGAAGGACAGGCGTATCCGAACTCCACCCAAGAGCACCTTTAACAGAGATGCGGCAAGACCGCAAAATGTACAGCGGAAGTAATTTTAAATATTAAAATTATGTAAAAACCCAATTTGTTTATTTTATTTCATTAGCTGTAGCTTCTTTTAAAATTCCCAAAAAAAAAAATTCACTGCAGTTTATACATTTTTATGCACTTTCACCCCTGTCCTGTGGAATTTCTTAATTTTAAATGCTAATTTTATAATAGAGGCACAAGAGTGCAACTAAAAGTGATATGTTGTAAATTTGACTCCTACTTGAAATGAAATAATTATAACCACTTGTAGCATACAATGTATAATATTTATAGTAATATTCTGAAATCATAATATACAGATAAGGCAGCCTCTATATTGTTTTCATGTTTATATTCATACCTTTAATATAAACCAATCCTCAATTACATCAGTGTACTCTTTAATATTATAGTACAACAGGATTTGATAATTTAGATAGCTGCCACAGCAGGATAAAATCTAATAAAGACTATGTGGTGTTTGGAGGTTTAATCCTACACTGCACTAGGCGATTTCAAAAAATAACTACATAGTTAAATACCTATTTTGTTTTGTCACTAAACAAAATGCTGTGTTGAAGACTACTTACGCAGTCTTTACACTGAGTAAAAAGAAGTGTCTTAACACTAGATTCTTGACTTAAGTAAAATGAAATGTGGCCTTGGACTTTATTTTCTAACTAATCTTTTTGTTAGAAGTAGTGGCTTTTGCTACTGCGTTTCGTATTAGGTAATGCCGGGCCCCGGCGCCCAACCCCACCATAAAGGCCAGCAACGCACCTATGGCTCCTCTGGTGTTGCACGGGGTCGTGGGAGGAGGTGATCACTTACCATCTGGTGACGTGACCAGAACGATCGTTTGCCGTGTCCTTTACCATAAAAAAGCAATTGCTTGAAAATTCGTCAGAAAGTGGTGAATGGAGTGTCTTAACTTATAGAGTATACATTTATATATTAGTATATACATTTGGGATTGAGACAAAATTTAAACAGCGTTTCTCCAACTTATATTTTGCTTTTTTATTTCTACTTAATTTTTGTAGCGAAGGACTTCCCATATACGCTTATATCAGCTAGCTGTATTATTCTTATATTGTCTTTTCTCTTATCGTTAAAAATGGTTGCAAATATTTAGTATTGAAATGCGGTCGATGTTTGAGAACAAAATTTTTCGAAGTGTTTAGATGTTAGTTGACATCTAATCTGTAAAAAATAAAGTATTAAAAGTTAAGAAAATAATTCATGTCGTGTACGATATTAGAGTGGAGATCCCGTACATAAAGTCCGGTGGGACAACCCCCTGCCAGGTGGACCGACCACCCCGACCGATAATAATACTGTACAGACTTTGCTACATAGAAAATATATACTGACATTATAAAATATTATTAAAAAATCTAAATTAAAACAATTTGTGTAAGGGACTTTTATTTCTTGGACTACTGGGGTGGGGACGTTCCAACAACCCTTATTTCTATACCCGTGCCTGAAACTAAAATAATATCTAAAGCCCTTTGTACATGCTAAGTGATATTATTTCTGTATTTATTTTTAAAGGAATAAATAAACAGTATTACTGTGTGATGAAAATGATTTAATATTTTAAAATTGAATATATTATAAAACAGTTTAAACTACACAATATAAAATGAATGAATATAAAAAATGAATAAAATGAACCCTACTTATGGCCCTATCTTGTAAATAGTTTGGGGAAATTTTGAGGCTGGTTTGTCTGCTGTTTCTAATGCTTGTTTCAAATTTTTTTCAAATACTTTCTTCGCATCACAGAATCCTTGCTTGGTTTTACCGAAGGAGTTAGGCCCGGCCGATGTAGGGGTTTCTCTGTTAAACAAAAAATACAGTAGTTATATAATCACCCTTGTGACATTGTTATGGTGTATCTAAATGTATACCACACAGTATTTATTTTTAGAATATTTTCATTTTCCAATCTGATTAGACATATTTGTAAGTCCCTCTTAATGTAATGCAACTAAGTTGATTCAAATGTTGTTACAAGCTCAAATGTTCTTTTATTTCACTACTAAACAAACAGTGGGATCTGTGATGTTTTTTATTGTGCAACACAATTATTTGCTTTAATAATTTTCATATTTATTTAGAATAATGATTAATTAATCCTTTACTCACCTGCCAATATTCCTCATTCTCATCCGAGCCTCTGCTGGCATCTCCTCAGGTTCCTCGTCATCATCAGTACTAAACACCGAAGCAACTGTTGGCTTAGGTGCAGTTGTAGGCTTTGATCCAAGTGTCATCTTAATCGGAGCTTTAGGTTTTTGAAAACCAATGGATATTTTACTTATGCGAGGAGGTGGTGGTGGCACTGGCACTTCTTCAACCTTTTCATAGTCCGATGAATGTTTTCTACCTAAAAGGATATGATTTTTTATAGATATTTTTATTTATATGTTAAAATTTTGTCTATAAATATAATAGAAATTAAATGGTCACTTATCACTATTTTTTATGAAAAGATATATGGGAAAATGTGTGTATGTGCCAACTTGTATACAATAATAATTCTAATAATAAAAATTATATATAGGTATATATCAAGTAACATGTGATTTTCTTTAAATATTTTCTTGAGCATTTGTACACGGAGTCGCCGATTTAAATGCAGTTTGTTTAATATTAGATATCATCTTAATTATATTGATTTTAATGATATTGTTCAATTTACATTCCCACGAAGATATAAAACATGTAAATAATATTATAAAAGAAGTTATATACTCACCATCGTATTCTAAATCTCTGTCCCGACTATAACTGGCTTTAATATTGTCCCCATGTCCAGGTGACCGATGTCGTCTGGGAGACCTCGATCGGGAACGCGTCAGCCTGCCCTCCTTCTCTTTGTACTTCCTATAATCATCACGCGAAGATCGAGACGACCCTGCCAATGCGAAAACACTGGCAAAGATAAATACAAATATATAAATTACAGAAAATTATATTTTATCGAGTGCCAATTTTTTGATCATGAAAAATATATTTGTCAGTTTATTCGAATACCTTTGTGTTCCCTGTGGCGTTCACTCATGGTGTTTTTGTCAATATTTAACAGTTATTAAATGGATAATAAGTTATTAAATGGATATTAAATGGATAATAAGTAATCAAACACCAATTATAATTTTCTGCTGCGCACTCGTAATTGATGAAAAGTCATTCCGCAATGTTTGAGAATTGAGATCACAGAATACATATTATACCTAAAAGGTTTTTTTTTATTGAATTCTTTTGTTTTTATGTATCTAATATTGAACAGGATGTTTATTATAAAAATATATATATTTCCAACTTAACGTAGAATTATTTTCAAGATCTTGTAAGATTTTTTATATATTGTAATAACATTTCAAATTTAGAAAAGATAGAAAGACTAACACAGTTTAGTAGAGTTTAGTTTTGTACTTTGTAAATTTTAAGCAAAAGTCTATAAATTGTAGTCATATAGAATTCATTATGCGCACTCTTTATAATTACTGACTGTACTGAAGCATACTGTACTATAAACGTTACAATGAATGTTTTACTCTGGGAAGCACAGGCTCATCCTCCACAATCGTCAAACCCATAGCCGTCGCGTATACAGAAGCATGCCACTACGCTACCATGGCCTCAAAAAAAAAATTAAGTAATTTAATATTAACATACAAAAAACAGAGGCCAATTGTGGCGCAGAAGAATAAATGTGTGACTGTAAACGCGATCGGATTGTGGCTATCCTCACTCGAAGCAATGAAATATTTATTAAACTATTTTTATTTTTTCGCTCTGATGTCGCGGCGTCCTTTTCCCTAAAAAAAAGCGCGACGTTGAATTTTGCCACTCAAAATGTGTGCAGGATACAGCGTGAAGTGAAAAAATTTATTATGAAGTGTCATTTTTATTTATGTCACTGTCATAAGTTTTTAAAGGTTATGTTTGGATTTTGTAAATTTTTATTTTTAAAACTTAAGTTCTAAATAGTGATTTTAGTTCATAAAATAGTGTTAATATGTTATTCTTGCGATCTGGGAACCGTTTATTTAAATACATAAGCTCAACACAAAAATGTCGATGCAAATCAAATGTAGCACTAAGCACTATTAAAAATAAAATAAAACAAGGCCCAGGACTTAAAGATTTTATATTGGAATCGTCTGGAGTTAGCGAAGTTATCACACATAAGCCTCATATACCTTATTTAACAGAAAATATAGAAAATGATTATAAACGAAAAGTTTATTTTGATGTGTATGGCTGCCAAATGAATTTAAGTGATACCGAGATTGTATGGTCTATTTTGAAAAGTGAGGGTTTTCAAAAGACAGAAATAGAAGAAGAAGCTGATATTTTTCTCGTAATGACCTGTGCTATTCGAGAAGGCGCTGAAAATAAAATATGGCATAGGTTAGACCATTTACGAGGCTTTAAAAATCGGCGGGCCTTATCAAAAAATCGAAATAGGCCAGTTAAGATTGGTATTCTTGGATGTATGGCAGAGAGATTAAAGGAGAAATTAATAGAAAAGGAAAGAGCTGTTGATGTTGGTTTGTATGAGCCTCATATTATATTATAGCTAAAAAATATTTTGATTAATAATATGATTTAATGATTGTGTTGCTAAAATGTTACTTATTTTTTTCGGAGGGTCAAGCCATAAGTAAAAGCTAGTCTTTAATAAATTATACAAATATATATATATATTTTAAATAGAAATACATTAGTATATATAATAATAAAAATGTTTTATTTAACTTCTTGCTGCCAGTGGCTGGACCAGACAGCTACAGAGATTTGCCGAGGCTCCTAGCTTTGACAGAGAGTGGACAAACAGCAGTTAATGTACTCCTGTCGTTGGATGAGACTTATGCTGATGTAGTACCTGTTAGATTGAATAAAAATTCTGTATCTGCTTTTATGTAAGTATATTATAGTATGAAGTTGTATCTTGAAGCTTATAATAATAATAACATGCACTGAAAAGATAGCAAATTATACACAGTTAGCAATGGAAATTAAAATGCAATAGCAGGTAAAGAATATTAAAATGGTTTCAATAGTAATTTCAGCCGCTGGTGTTAAATCAATATTATAAGAGTTTAGATCTTACAATTACACCCTGGGTGGGTGGGTGTCCTTAACACCTGCCAATAATCCAAAATTTTTATCCATTACCACACAAAAGTAACACTATTAATTACTTGGCACAGTATTAATTGCTTGTCTATAAGCCAAGCAAACCACAAATTTGTTCAAATATAATAACTTAAAATCAACCCTTTAATTCTGATAATCTAACAATTTTGGATTCGGGTAACTGCTGCATGGTTTCTAATTTTATTTCCTATATCCTTATTAGCCAACCCTTTCTTCTTTCCCCTTCCCGAGATTTCTGAGTTGAACAAAAAAGAAAAATTAACAAAAAAAATTATCACATAATATGAAAGTGCATTATCATAGCTGTTTAATAAAAGTACAGCTTGATAGATTTTTGCAGAAGAATGGAGTGTCTTAACGCAAGCTTTTAGCTAAAAAATAATAAAAAAAAGCATCTAATTGTTAGAGGGACTGCCGTTGATTCGATTTCCACTCGGGAGATTATAATATTTCCATTTTATCATTTTTATAAGAAGGCTATTACATATGTAATGTAAATAAAACACGGGAGTTCACCATAGGTATTTGTATTCACTGTGTAGCTGAACGTGAACTAAAGTTGTCATACAAATATTTTACCTACTCACTTACATTCACTTTATTGTATATTTATTGTATATGAAAGTAAACAAGTACCTACTAACCAAACCATGTTTGATTGACTATTTTATATATGACAAAGGCAAAGTGTCATATTGAGTTCTGCAACTCAACGCACAATTTTTTGCAAATTACACTTCAGAATGAAGTATCACTAGGTTCCCTCCACTTACCCTGCCATATGAGGGATACACTTTGAAGCTTAAAACAGTATTTAATAATATTATATACTATTTCAAAGTTATTCATCCTTTTAGTTCAATAATGCGTGGCTGTGACAACATGTGTACATATTGTATAGTGCCCTTCACTAGAGGCAGAGAGAGATCTCGTCCTATATCCTCAATAGTGGACGAGGTAAGGCATCTCTCTGAGAATGGAGTGAAGGAGGTCACCCTGCTGGGTCAGAATGTGAATAGTTATAGAGATGTTAGTGAAAGGACGGAGAAATTTGACACTCATATGTCTGAAGGTATGTTTGTATGTAGATTTTATTTAATGGGTGTGTGTTTATATTCTAATAAGAGAACTTTTTGTTTCTTTTAGTATCTCAGTTAGAAATGTCTGCAGTTTGCAGACTTAGAGTCATGGAGTACGCATTGCTAAAAATTTTTGCTGATTAAAGAATCCTAGAGAATAAATTTTTATTTATACAAGCGTTATGGTGTGGTGGGACATCTTCTGTCTATAGAAAAAAGGGTTGTGGGATCAATCCCCACTCGGGGGATTAGTTCTTTTTGATCTCCTTGCTGTAATACAACTAATCTATATTCAAGTGGTTTAATTTCATTTCTATAGAATTCCTAATAATAGAAAATGATGTTTGAAATGTTGTTTTTTATATTAAAACAATTACAGGTTTTAAAACAGTTTACAAAACGAAAAAAGGTGGTCTGAGGTTTGCTGATCTGTTAGACAAGGTTTCCTCAGTAGACCCCGAAATGAGAATAAGATTTACAGCGGCTCACCCAAAGGATTTCCCAGATGAGGTGATTATTTATATATTTTTTTGGTAATTTATTAGAGGAAAACACAGCATATAGTGGGTTTATTGTCTACATAATATTTACTATTTATTTGTTAGTCTATTAAATGGTTATTTTTTGTTATTTATTTGCTTATCCTATACTTGAGGGCAGTTGCGAAGGGTCACAAGCATGCGACTGTGAAAGGGTTTGTAAAGGGGATAGGTTGTGGGTTTGATTCCCACTTGAGGAAATCAAATATTTAATTTTCATTTCTTGCTCTGAGAGGCAAAGCAACTGTTTATATGCAATACCTTGAAAATTTGGCGGTGAGTGGGGAACAGAGTGTCTTAACGCTTAGAGGGGCAAGTGTATGTAGTTGCTTCACTTACCAGCACTGAACACGCGCCGCACATTCGTGGCATAAGCGCGATCAAACTCTTAATTTTTATCACATTAGTGTTGGTTTCCATTTGAATATTATTCCCAGGTATTACAATTAGTATCAGAGAGGCCCAATATTTGCAAGTTGCTACATTTGCCGGCACAGAGCGGGTCGAGTGCGGTGTTGGAGCGTATGCGCCGCGGACACTCCAGAGAGGCATACTTGGAGCTGGTGCGGCGCGTGCGGCGTTTAGTGCCGGGAGGTGGGTAGTGGGATCAGATACTATCCCCGATGCGTGTCAGCGTCAGTGCCATCGTAATTCATTAATGTGTGTGTCTTAAATCTATGTTTTAAGTTTTAATGTTCCCTCACATAATCAACAATCAAGAAAAAAATCTGCATAATTTTCTATCTAGTTTCGCTGCAGTCGCTTGATTGCAACTATCTTTCGAACGCTCTATTCTTTCAAAAAATCATGTTTTTAAATGTTAGAGATACAATTTATTTGTGACTGCTTTTTAAGCTATTTTATATTTATAATTATTTATTTAAATATTTTTCCTATCTTTTATAGTTCATATATATTTATGTTTATATTTATTATAATATTTGTTTTAGTTGGTCTTTCCACGGATATTATTTGTGGTTTTTGCGGAGAAACTGACGAAGAATTTGAAGAAACCATGTCTTTGATGGAACTTGTTGATTACAATGTGGCTTTCATATTCCCTTATAGTATGAGAGAGGTGAATAATAGTATAATTACATTTAATTTTCTTTACCATAGCGAAGAAATGAAAATATTAAATATTTCATTTTCTCAAGTGGGAATTGAACCAACAACCTGTGACGTTTACAGTCACACGCTTTATTGATAATTGTTAATTAGTATTTTGTGCGTGAAATAATTGTTTATACATTTTATAATAACAACTGACAGCCTAGATTATCAGACTTTGAAATTTTTAAATGATTGTAGTGCAATATGTCACTCAGGGGAATGATTACAAATTTATTTATTTTATTTTCGATATAGTGCAATAATCTCGATATAAGTAAATAAAAATCGAGTCCAATCGAATAAGGGGCGATTGTAGAATGTCTTATTGTCTTAACAATAGTATCTATTTGTCTACCCTTCTTATAAGGTTTAGAAAAGACGTAAAGCTCAAAGAAAAATATACTATATATTTCTTTACAGAAAACAACAGCCTACCGTCGCTACAAAGACGATGTTCCAGAAGAAATTAAAAAAGAAAGACACTCCCGTCTCATACAACTATACAGAAAGAAGTGTCAACAATTAAACAATAAAGAAGTTGGCAAAATACATTTAGTTTTGGTCGAGAGTGTTATAGAAAAGACAAATCAAATATTGGGTAGAAATGAATTTTATATTAAAGTTTTATTCAAAGAACGAGAAGTTGATTTTAATGGGGAAAAAAGGCAAGTGAAGCCGGGTGATTATGTAAGTGTTAGGATTGTTAATGCTAAAAGCTCTGTTTTGTATGGAAATGCGGTTTCTTTTACTAGTCTCAGGGAGTTTTATAAGGATTTCAGTTGGGCGGATAGGGGGATGCTGGAAATGGTAGCTTAGAAATAACACTGTCGGTAAAATGAAGAATATGAAAATATTGTCTCACGTCGAGTAGGAATCGAAGCCGCAACGGTGTCGAAAATTAAATATTATATAATCAAGGGGCTGTGAGACAGCGTCTGTAAACGCGCTGGTTGTTAATTCGATCTCCATTTGAGAGAATTAATTATTTTCCTTTTTTTGAGACAACGTGTGGCATTGAGTTCCACAACTTAACACACGTTGTCTCGAATGTGGATGGTACATGTTACGTGATACGTGGGATAATCTTCACTTTAATTTGTTAATATTTTACAAGAGGGAGGGGAGGCAGAGGGAACCTAGTTAAGACAGTCCGTGCTCACTTACGACACTTCCAGTTATCATAATCCTGTCGCTTTACAGTCCGATGTTTGTGCCCGAGCACTATGACTGGCGTGTTCATTTTAGTATATAATTTTAGTTAAATTTAGTATATAATATGTTAAATAAATTATATTAGAATAAAAAAATGTCTAAAATGTTTATTTGGATTTTATTTAACATCCCTATTTCTTAATTTGTAATTAAAACAAACATGAAAGTGTCACTTTTGAAGTGCGTTTATTAAAATTATTACAAAACATACACAAAAATACAATAAATATAATTAAAAACAAATTCAAAACATTTTTTAATTTATGTTACAATGACATTTCATAGACTAAAAAATTTACATTTAAAGTAAAGTTTTATACAAAAATGCGATCAGCCTAATATTAATTATTATTATTTATACTAAAACTTATTATTATTTGTGACATGGCATCTCATTTCTATTACAAGTTTGTACTTTAGTTCAAAAATTAAAAAGAGTATAGTAATAATATTAATCAGTAGAAAATATATTTCTAAATAGTTTCTAGATTTTTAATCTACTAGTGCTCGTGCATTATACAAAAATATAAAAAAATATTCTAAAATTAAGAATTGTTTTTTAAATTAATACTTTTTTTCTTTTTCAAGCAAAAGTAGATTTGTTATTTGTGTTTCTTTTATTTCATGTGTAATTTAGATTTTAGACTAAGCTCGAAGCACCCATTTGACCTATATCTTTATTAGGCAGAACACTTATTCTTTGACCCGAAATATTATCATCAACGTGCCCGGACAAGCTCGGTGAGGGTCCTTGGGAACTTCCATACACCTTCGTGCTATATCCTGAATCATTATGCGACTCCCTATCCGTTTGGCTTTGAGTTTCCCCTAAATGTGTATTAATTGCTAAAGATTGTAACCGACTATGTAAGAGATTGTGGTCGGGTTGCGGAGCTGGTTTCCTTAAAACAGGGTTTCCTCTAAATGGATACAATGGCGGGCGATTATCGTAGTAACCGCCACGAAAGTGTTCATTTTGATTGGCAATTTCTACTTCAGTGTTCTGGTCGAGATGGTCGCTGTAGCAATGGGGTATTCTTTCGATTTCTCGACGAATATGATCTTGCATCATTGCATTAAATACGCCTGTCTGATGGTGGAATATTGGGTTCCTGTTTCTGCCCTGAACTTGGGCTGGAACTGTGCCTTCATATTCGCACTGGCTTTTACAATACGGAGGATATCCATTGTTTTCCACTTCTCTATAAGGAATTTGGTGTGGTCGGTTCGGTATGTCGTGGAAATAAGCGTCTTTTGGTATCATTCGCACGTCGTGTGGATAGTTTTGGCTTTGCACTTGTGGTGATGGTGACTGAGATTTGGTGGAGATTATTTCGTAATTGGGCAGCGGTAGCGTTTGAAGCAAATTCGTATTCCTCATTGGACCAGGTTGGTTTGTCTGCCTAATAGGATTGTCCTCGTCGTCGCTGCTTTCGGAGTTATTTCCGTTTTCTTTAGGCGGGTTTTGAAAAGTTTTTCTCGTTGGGAACGGTATAAGGTTATGAATGCTGAAACGTTTTGCTTTCAGTGGTTTTTCTTTCAAAATGGGCGCCGGTCTCATTGGCTGCTGTGGCATTTTTAATACTGGGTTAGGTTGAATTGGCAATGGTGGTTCTTTTTCAATAATTTTTCTTGGCAATGGTATCCTTTGTTGAAGTTCTGGGGAAGTACACCGCTGCTGGTGTTCTACTTGAGCAACTAACTCTTGTACAGTTTTTCTTGGTTCACGTTCAGTATTCTCTTCTCGATATTCTGATTGCTTTAAGAATTTTATGTAGCCATCTTGAGAAATATCTAATTTTGAAGTCCTTGTAAGACCCTCGGGCAAATCTTTTTCATTAGCACGTTTTCGAATGTCATCGGCAGTTCTTTGTAAAACTTGGCTTTTCCACATTGCTTCGTTTTGTTGTTCTTGTTGGTTAATGAGCTTGATGTCACCTTCAGTATCATTAGTGCTAAAGTCAGTTTGATGACGAGAAGTAATAAATCTTTCATTATAAGCACTATCAGATACGGGCGATTGAGAAACTGACACTTTATTTGCTTTTACGTGGATTTCGGCAGTGACATTATGTGAGGAATCTTGACTACTTGCGTAAGACGTAAGATTGTGAGGTGATCTCGAACATCTACTAGGTCCTGCATCTAAATGATCACTGCTTTTAGAATTTTTCATCATATGTTTTCTTCTTGGACTTGGTGGTGTTCTAGCGTTCAATCCTTCAGAACTCTTCGATGTTGATTTGTAGTCCAGGTCTTTGGCGATATTTTCACATTGTTCCACATTGTCGTTTAAACCCTTGATAATTCTATTTACATCGTTCCAGTCCTCGTTTTTGGCATCTAACAGTTCTAAGCTTCTTGTTCTTTTTATTGGTGGGATATCTAACGAGCCTTTGGGACTGAAATCCAATTTTTTAACTCTTTCCGAAGCTCGGTACATGATGCCTCTTGTTAACCACTGCTCTAAGTGCTTATGTCTTTCTTTACATAGCGCTCTTTCAGCAGCCACAAACCTAGTCAATTCCGATATTTGCCCCTGAGTCTTCATTTCTAAATCAGTTACTTTCTGATCTAATCTCTCATGAGCTTTGTCTATATGGCGTTTTAGATCTTTTTTATCTTCATTCAACTTCTCTTCCATGTGCTTAAAGAATGGTGCACAGTAGCAAGTATAACCGGCACCAATTGGACCCTTTTTAATATTTCCTGCTAAATCCAAATAGTATTGTTCGCCTTTCTTCAAAGGTTCGGTGGGTAGCGAACTCAGCTTGGGCTTGGGGAAATATTTAGGATCTGGATAATAGTGACATCCGTAAGGCGACCACTGTACTTGTGTAGGATTTTCAAAATGCACGCTCCTCTTTTTCTTATCTTTGCTCTTATCTCTTTTTTTAGCATCATCCGGTTCATCAACGGCACGGTCCCTGCTTTTGTCTCGGTGCCTATCTTTCTTTTTGGCTTGTTTTGCTACTGGGGTGTTTAGAATATTGATGATTTCTTCTAGACCTTTCCTCGTAGCTATATCCCTGGCAGTTTCTCCTTGATGGTTCCGTAGTGACTTATCGCAGCCTGCCTCTAGTAAGATGCGTGTTAGTTTCCTCCTTCCCATGGCTGCAGCAATATGTAAAGCTGTATCGCCATTCTTATTCTGTTCGGAAACGCGACACTGTGCGGAGATGAGTATTCGCGTGACGCCGGCGTGGCCGTAGCGTGCTGCAGTATGGAGGGACGTGTCGCCATACTGAAATTTAACAATAAAATATTACAATAACATACACACATATACACACACATATGTAACTATTTTGTAAATATGTAATGTTGATTTTTAATTATAATTATCTTTCTTAATTATTTATCTTACTAAAATAATATATTAAATTTTAATTTACATACGTTATTTTGCAAATCCGGGCAAGCACCAGCTAGTAAAATCTCTCTCGCAGACTGGTTGTGTCCGTTCTGAGTGGCAAGGTGTAGGGGCGCGAAGCCGGCGGCGTTGCGTGTGCGGGTGTCCGCGGCGCGCGCGAGGAGCGCCACACAGCGAGAGTAGCCCTTCCATGCCGCTTCGTGAGCTGCTGTGTTGCCATGCTGGAATAAGGTGATACGTTAGTTATATTAATAAAGTTAAAGAGGTCGTCGTTGCACAACAGCGCAAGCTGTGAACGTGTCGGTTGTGGCCTCGATTCCCATTCAATGGAATCAATTATTTTCATTTCTTTATCCCGTTAAGAATAAAAAAGTGCAGTGTTGATTTTCGCCGTTTCACTCGCAATGGCTCGAAAATAGGTCGGTGTGTGAGCAAAGGAGTATATTATATTCTCTCTCCATCTCCCTACTCTGCTATATGCGGGATACTGCGTGAAACTAATAAAAAATAATAACACGTACCACATGGTCCTGCTTATTAGGATCAGCCCCATGTTCCAGCAACACTCGCACCACATCCACGTGTCCGTCCGCTGCCGCTCGTTGCAACGCGCTGCATCCATTCTGTAAAACATACATTTTATATAATGTATGTATTGAAGGTAGTCGTGACGCAGGGGCATATGCGTGTGACTGTAAACGCGATAGGTTGTTTGTTTTATTCGAGGAAATGAAATATTAATATTTTCATTTCGACGCTCTGATTTCTAGGCAAAGTGCGCCGTTGTCTTCCGAAAAATGTAAAATTCGCCGAAAAGTGGAGAACGGACGTACCATAATAGGGACAGAATGTCTTAAAACCGACTTGGCGGGTACCATCTGCCTACCCTACTCTGTGCGGAATATAGCGTGAAGCGAAAAAATTTTTTAAGTAGGTTATATAGATATAAATATATATCCACATTAATAAATACTATTTTATACCTAACCCAGCAACAACACCTGCCGACTACCGCAATTATGACATTGCTGAGTGAACGTTACAAAATGTCGTGTAAACCTTATCGTGAAGCAAAAACAAAGTAACTTAAATAGATCATTTAATGGATTCGAACCTTGTTCTATTAGTTGGTTGATACTAGTAATTGTGAAAGTATTATTTTTATATCAGTGTATACATATAACAATTTAAATGGATAGATAGGTTGAAATATTTTATTGCACAAAAAGTTTCTATATACTTTCTAAGTACACTTTGAAAATGTTTAAATTACTTTTTTTTTTATGTGAGAGGACAAGGCAAACGAGCGTTCGGTTCACCTGATGGTAAGTGATCACCGCCGCCCACGACCCCATGCAACACCAGAGGAGCCACAGGTGCGTTGCCAGCCTAAGGTGGAGATGAAGGGTGGAGATGAGGGGCACCGGGGCCCGGCATTACCTAATGCGAAACGCAGTGGCAAGGGCCACTACTTCACGCCGGTTTTAAATGTCGGGGGTGGTATTAAATCCAGTCGAGTCTGCCCATGCGTGTTGCCATTACTGGCGATGTGACTCTACCACACGTACTTTAGTCGCCTCTTCCAGTCAGTTCACCCGCAACCAGTCGATTGTGCAGCACAATTTGTACCACTGCGCTACGACCAGTCTCTACATTTATTATTCAAGGAAGAAAGAAGTCTGCCGTAGCGCAGCGTCGAGCTCTACCACTCAACATAATGTTACGAAAATTGACGACCTGATGAAATATTAAGTTCTCTCTACTTACTTTGTGTGAAAAAGTGTGAAGCGGCTTTTTTCAAATATATTTGAAAATGTTTAAAAATTAAAATCTGTTTACATATATATAGGGTATGCAGAGGGAATCTGGGAACTTAGTATTCAGACACTTCGTTCCCACTTTCGTTCCTCATTCTTGGTTTGCCTCGTTGCCAGAGCTATGAAACGAAAATACTTAACTTCCTCGAATAGGAATCGAACTCACAACCTATCTCTTTTACAATCACAGGCTCCTAAGCCACGGCTGGCCTTTTTCTTCAGTTTCTTTTATAATATAATTGCTTTTCGCTATGGTGACCTAAAATATATTCTACAGATCTAAATCCCGTGACTCAACATATAATAACTTTAGATTAAACGCCGGAAGTAGCGTTGTTATATGAAAAATCTAATATAATAGTAATACGAAACGAATACAGCAATTTGCAACATTACAGTGAAGTTGTCAAGATAATAATGGTTGGAGCTTATCATATACCGTTATACTTATCATATGCATGGTTGCGATAGCATTGCCTAGTCACCAGTACCAGGGTTAATACCCGTCATGGTTTTGCTTTCTAATATAATAAAAGTGGTGAAAACCTACACTGAGTTTAAGCTTAGAGGTAGCTTTCTCCGTTCTCTACTCTCTACTTTTCATCCATTATACATTGTTATTTATGGATTTGGTCACTTTAATGCAGTAGTAACGAATCTGATGTTTTACAAATTTGTTACATGAAAGGAGGTATCGCATTCTGCCATGGTTATACCGATATGCTTAACGTAATATAATATAGCGTATAGCCTGTCTCAATAAATATTTTTGTCAAGACGGACCAGTAGCTCTTGAGATTAGCGAGATCAACTAAACAAAACCTATAGCTTTATAATATTAGTACAGATAGATGAATATAAAAATTGAGTAAAATAAAAAAAAAATAGGGACAAAAATGGGTACAGACTGAATGTCTGTAAAGTCATAAAAAATTTAAATAAAAACAAATATACACAAAAGAAAAGATAAGAAAAGATCTTTCCACATCAATCATCAACTTTACAGATAGATATATGAAAGTATCAACTAACTAACATAACACGGTAATAAATCATTTCCTTGTTGTGGTGCGCTTGCGCAACTAATTAGACAAATAGATATTTTATTATATAATAGATTGTGTAACTTGTTTTTTAGTATTATTATATTTATACACAAAATTTTTGTTTCGATGTTGATCTTTATATTTTAGCTGGAGGAGGTTCTATAGTCTAGTCTCTAGTCTAAAAAATTACGCATAGGTATATTTAGAAATTCATCATATTCTCATCTCTTTGTCCAGGAACGATTGAAAGCGAAACTTAGCTTCAATTTCTTTTTATATCTGGTATTTTTTTACCTTTAGCTATATATCGCACATAGCAGGATAGGTAGAGGTATTCTGGGAACCTACTGTCAATACATTCCATTAATAAACTCCATTTCTCTGTCATTGCCCATTTTCTGCTGAATTCTTGAGGTTTGCGTGTTGAGTAGCGGAATATCATGCTAACTACCAGAGCAAGGAAGTTAAATGAGAATCGAATTCACAACCGTCGTGTTATATTGCCAGTGCTTATATAAAGCACGCTCGTATACAATTAAAAATAAGAGCAAGTCGCAAAAGGTAATAAAATTTTATCTTAATCTATTACTGCAGGCACCTATTTTATCTGCGAACAACCAGTTATGTTTCTTTTATTTGTTTTGTAGGACAGCGTAAAATGCAACGAAAACCTATCGTTATTTGACATTTTAAAAATTATCTTTAATTTTTTTTTTGTAAAAAAGGTTGAGTGAATCCTCGTATTTTGTTTTATACAACTATTAAGTAGTAATTTATTTAGCATAGCCACATTTCAATCTGCATTCTATTAACGGAGTGTCTTATCACTAGGTTGCCCCAAAAAGTTGTGAATCTGTAAAAAAAAAGTCTTTATACAGCTGGAAGCGAAGTAAAGTATCATTCTGAATACAATTAATTTCCTCAAATGGGAATCGAACCCACAACTGTTGCGATTACAGTCAGATTCTGTCCCGCTGTGCCACGACGGCCTCGATTATTTCTTTATTTTTAAAAAAACTTGTCGCCGACACGTCGCTAGTGTTAAATAAATTAAATAAGAATCAAGAATGTTGTAATGTACAATCCATGTTTATCTCATTGCGCAAAAACAAAAGGGTCGCCAGTTCAAATTAGTTTCGCTCTTTGCAGCTTGGTTGGGTTTTTTAATTTTTTTTTATCACAGATCTTAATGATTGTAGTTATGTTGGTTGAAACGAGTTCACAGCTTAATTTGTGTAAAGGTTTCTTTTATTAATTCAATATGATTCTATATTGCCTAATTGTAATGTAAAAAGTGAAAGAAAGAGGTTGTATAAGAAATGAAACGATGGTGGTAGGTTCGATTCCCATTCTGGAGCATGAGTTACTTGGAATTCCTTATTTTGATAACAATACAAATTATTATTTTGAGAACTGCAACTTAACATACAAAGTCTGGAAGGTCAGGAGAACGGAGAGTCTTAACACCAGGTGTGGACATTGAATGTTTAAATAAATTGTGATATTACATTTACAAAATAAGAAAATAAATCGATTTCGCTTGAAACCTGTTTGTATCTCACAAATAGTTGTAAAAATCGAAGAACTCAATTACAAATCAGATTAATAACTTACGACGTAAACATGTCAGATTTTATTTCGACACTTGTTTAGGAGAAAACGAGTAACAGATAAATAAAAATTAATAAGAGAACCCGCGTCGGTAATAAAGTCATAAAATTATTTTAGATTTCCGTTTAACGCTTACATATGTTAGGCGTTCATTTAAAAGTCGTTAATCCGCGTACACGAAAACATGAAACAACAGAAGCTGTTACATAAAAAAATCAACTCTTATTTTTTTATGTAACACCTTCTGTTGATTTTTTTTACTAATGTTTTGTTAGAAAATGTGTATAAACTGTAACATAGGGAGTTCGTGGTAAGAGCGCTTGGATGGTAATCAAGATGGATTTAAATCCTGTTGTATTAAGATTTTTATAATTTTTTTTTTATAAATACTTTTCTCTTCTATGTTTAGAATGACGCTTTGAGAATGTTAAAAATAATTTATTTTTCTATTAAGTCCACTTTATGTAATGCGCGCCACTCAGCCGCGTTTTTATTAAAGTGCGGGTTCAGTGGTGGAAACAAACGCCGGAGTGTCACAGTGTAGTGGTTGTAGATTCAATTCCCACTCGGACCAATGAATCATTTACTAGGTTTCCTCTGCCTACTCCGCCATATGCGGGATACAGTGCGAGCCACAAGAAGACTGTCAGGAGCTATTGAATTTCATATCCGCTATAAAAAATATTATGTTATAGCTTTAAACTTTAATGGACAACAAACCTAAGTATTTCTTTACAAAGATTGATTCAAAAACATGACAGTGTTAATTTAATATAGAGACTTACAAATTACATATTTATTAAATAAAATAAAATTAATTGAAATTCTCATGGACTGGAATCGGCGCTGTTTGCCGACTTCGAATCCTGTTTTTGCTAACTAAGGCTGGCCGTAAAAATAATAAATAATGGTTTTTAGATAAATATATTATACATTCTGTATTAATTTGTATTTTTATGTCTTAATGCCGTATACTGCATAGCAGAAACATCTAGAGTTCTTATTCTTAAGTAAGGTATACTTAGTCTATTATAGTAAGGAAAATAAAAATAATAAAAAAATACAGCTTCAATCCATATCCCGCACAGTAGGGTACTGCAGAGGGAACCTAGTTATAAGACACTCCGTTCCCCACTTCCCGCTGAATTCTGGAGGCATTGCGTGTTCAGTGGTAGAATTCAACACAGTGCTTTACCTCGACACAAGTGCGAAGAAATGGAAATATATATAATAGAATTCACAACCAGTCGATTTTACAGTTACACTCACTACGTTACGACGGTTCAATACTACTTATAATAAGAGCAGTTATTGAAATTATACGGAAAAGTGACTTAAATACCTACTGTAAACTTAAACCAATAACCGGTATCGGCCACTTGACAGCTTCGAATCAGGGAAAAGCTGGATTGGAGATCCATCAACCTGTGATTGGCATACATACGTACAAATGTATTGCTTAATCTAACCTATATGTGTACATACATATGTGATAATTGGGTCCACGGAAATATGTATAATATTATTAAAATCTATAAAGTAGTGTCCCGTGTAGTTATAATTGTAAATTTGACAAGAAATAAGAACTTACAGTGTATATAGAGAAATAGAGGAAACCTAATTTATAAGTATGTTACAGGAAAAAAACATTAAAAGCATGACGGTTATAGGTTCGAGTTACACTCGGGGGAATGAAGTCAAGTTGTTAGAAGTATTGTTTTTTTAAGTAAAAGATAGAGAAATTGGAATTCATGACTAGTAGACCTTGCGCATCTGCATCTGCAGCCAACTCGCGCAAATAAATTTAAGAATATAGATCCACAACACTATCATTATTTAATTTCTAACCAATTTTATTTCATACTTACTAAAACTACATCCGATTTTCAATTAGAAATCATACTTATAAAAATTCTCCAAAGAAATTCACTGTAATCATAATAAATTACGATTATAAAAAAATTTGGGCAATAGTAGTAGTCTCCACTGTATAACGAGGTAGAAGTAAAGATATTATTAACGGTATTTGCATGGTTATTATAGGAAGTATCGTAACGAAATAATTAATGATACAACTTGTAAATTAAATGGGCGTATTTAATGTATTGATTTATCGTGTAAAGGTATGCGATTAATATGTTTTAGTTATGTTTCACGCGGTATCCCGCATGTAGCTCGCATTTTCTCGCCGTATCCCACATGTATTTCTATACATTGAGTGTCGAGTGGCGGATCTCAACCAGAGCTAATAATTGAAAATTATTCATTATCTTAATGGGAATCGAACCCACAGACAGACGTTTTGCCGTTGCGTCACAGTACGACGGCTTCTTCAACAGTTGCTTGAGAGAAAGTGCTTTTATTTCTATTTATTTATAAATATGATACTGATGGCAGACGTGGCGCAGAATCACAAACGTGCGACTTAAGAGTAATAGTACATATACGACTATATAGAATATATAAAATCTAGTCAAAAAAATCTATTTTTCTTTTAGAAAAACAGGGTGCCTTATCCAGATCTTTTTTCTACTATACAAATAGTAAAAGATACTTAAACAAGAACATAAAATATGTATATTTAATTATTTTCAAATAAAAAACTTATTTTAGTATTACCTGTTCGCAACCCTAGTAAATGAAATCCAAACATAAAAACCTTTTAAATGTCGATATAAATATTTGTTTTATTAACAATTAGCTGGTGAAATATTGATACTATCAAAGTGTAAGATTATAGGGTTTGATTACACACGACGGTCGTAGGTTCGACGCTCATTCGGAGCAATAATTACAATTTAAACAATATTCATTTCCACAGGTGTACCTATTTGAAGATATTTTCTTCTGGACTTCAGTTTTGAGCAGATAAATTCGTGTCATATTTGTAAATTTTTTGGGTCAATATTTCGTTAGAAAAATTCTTGTGCCCATAAGGTTACTCCAGGATATACATACATGGGTCACCTAGCCTCTTCTATTCTTCCTCCCATATCCATTTCCCTGTCTGGTGAACATAGCGAAGCGTTGAGTTTCGTTTGAGCTTTCAATACGCAATGTCTCAATGTGTGGTACATGCGGAACAGATTGTCTTAATTCTAGGTTCCTTCCGTAAAATTGCTTTTGTGTAGCTGTAAATAATATTCTTTTAACTTCACATCATATCTTCACACAGAGGGAATCTGGGAACCTAATCTTAAGACAATCCGTTCCCATTAAGACACTTCCGTTCCCCACTTTCCGTCTCACTCTGGAGGTATTGTTGAGTGATGAAACTCAACACAAACAATACAAAACAACAAAAAAAAATAGTTGTCCGTGTTAAATACCGTATATACTTTTATGCTATCTGCCATCTTATCTGTCATCTGGACGCGATGCCACCATACCACCATATCGGGGGGACGGAGATCGTTAAGAAACTAGTTCGGTAACGCGGACCAGTTCCAATCTTGTTACAGATTTTTTTTTATTTATCGTGTATGTGTCTATCTACGTAATAAATGAGGGTCTCCAGAATGTGAAGTTATATGGTACTTTTTTAAATCTTTTAACCGATATTTTAGTTTGTATATTTTGTCTAAATTAGTTTTATGATTTAAATAAAAAGGGTTAAACAGCGTTTATCCTTTAATCGTTAATCGTGCAGACAGCACGATGACTACAGTTTCGATTGTAATAATGTGACTTCTAACGGTCGCTGTGTAATGAGTGTTTATCTCGTTCCAGGGTTCGTTTATTATTCCACTCAGTTAAGTTCAGCTTTACAATATATATTTTTTTTAAAAACATAACTGAATTCCGCCACCTAACACGAAATATTTCAATAATTGGACGAAAAATGTGAATCGAAGCGTCTTAACACTAGGTTCCCTCTGCCTACCTTGCTATATAAAGTGAATAGCTTCACGCTGTATCCCGCACATAACAGATTAGGCAAAGGAAACCTGGGAATCTAGTGTTAAATCACTCTGTTTCAATATACATTTGTAAAGCTATTAATATCTAAATAAAATATATATTTACAGTTTTTAGAAATAAACGAGAACTGTTGTTTGAAATACTTGCAATATATTATATTTATGTGGAGGGAGGGTTCACTTTTAACAATATTAAATGTGGAATTGTGAACTAAATTATACATTTCATAGTTAATTTGACGCTCGCGAAGTCTGTTCCGGGTGTAAATATCGTTTAAATTATTGCAATTAACATTAATATCGTTTTGAAATATTTTATTGCTTTAATGGTAGATATATGGATAACAGATCGTTTTAAGAGTAGGTCTTTTTTATATCATGACATCAGTACCATTTGTTTATCTGCCATGGGTGTAAGATTAACACGGAAGAATTTTAATTTGCAAATAATTAAGCTTTTGATATTAGAGAAAATACCTTTAAAAGGAGCCGGTTAAGTGCGAGCCTCTAAGCTAAGGTTAAGCCTCTAAGACAAATTATTAAAAAATTTGAGAACATTTATATATTGTTTATAGTATCAGAAGAATTTTACTCTTCTCTCTCTCCTCTCTTCACTCGTATTTGAACTCCATTTCATGCAAAATGAGAGCATGTCGTACTTTCAATTGACATACAATCCTGACATTTGTACGGAACCCTCGGTGGGCGAGTCCGGCACGCACTTGACCGTTTTTTGTTTACATTTATCATAATAAAGACATGTTACTTCAATGTTCTGTAAATAAAATATAAAAAAAGTCTTTTAAAACGTGTTCAAAGATAAAGCTAGATCAATGATTTATTTATAAGGAATTTGTATCGATCGTCATAAACAATTCAGTAAATCGAAAGCAGTAGATATTATTAGTTAGAAAGTTGGCTTTTGCCCAGTTGTGCCTGGTGCGGTATAGATAACAAGTATTGGTTCGATAAAAAATATTATAGAATTGGAATCTTGGTACGTTTCTTAATTGTAAAGTTTTTTTTAGCTTCTCATTGTATCTCTCAAATGTGAAGATAGGCTACGCAGTGAGTATGAATAAGTGCCAAGTTTCTAAGACTAGTGTAATACTAGTGGCCCCTGCTCGGCTTTGTCCGCTTTTATTTAAATTAATGTTATGTAACATAAATTGGTTGGTTATTTTAGTATGACCTCTAGCTGATGACTGTTCTTATATTTTCGTTCCAAAATAAATATGACGGCTTATATCGCAAAAATATCGGATGAAATCAGCTAGTCTAAGTAAGTTATTAATTGAATAACAAATTGCTCTGGCTAAGCTAAGTCTAAATTTCAGATAAAGCTCGAGGCCATCAATTTTTGTACGGAACGCGCTTATCCGTTTTTTTTTAAATAAAATATACTTCAGTAAAATATTAAATTAACCCCAATACAAAAAAACATAGTAAAGTGAAACAAAAGTATCAAATATGTACATGGAAGCTTAATATAGAGTAACGGACACTGATATAATACATAATCAGTAATTAGAACCTTGTCATAATAATGTAACAACATGCGCTGACGCACCTTCTTGTAAGTGTTATTATTAGAGCTATTAATTGAGAGGTAAAAAACTAAAGTTTGTTTGCGTAAACTTTATAACTATTACTTATTATTATTTTTTAAGCTACGCACACTTAGCAGAGTAGGCAGAGGGAACCTTAGTATTATGGGTAACTTAGTATTATGACGCTACCATTTCCCTACTTTCCGCCGAGTTTTGGAGGCATTGCGAGTTGAATGGCGGAACTCAACTCCGCGCTTTGGATCGTTATTGTCGTGGTAAAAGTTAATATTTTATTAAAAAATAACTTATTAGATCCGAGTCTAGTGGAGTGGAAATCGAACCCGCAACCTGTTGCGTTTACAGCCTACACGCTTGACGACTGTCCTCGATCTTTCTATTAATTAGTAAAGTTCGAATTATTATGTAATTTCTGCTAAAATACTCTATTTTTATTTACAATCTTTATCTTAGATCTTATGAACTAATTTTAAGTGTTCCTCGAATCTTGTTTTCGACTATGATTGATGGTTTTCGGCTTCAAAAATAATATGGAGACTAAGAATAGGCTGTTCGAGTGTTTTAGTTGTTTTATAATTGTAACTTTGAACACATTTAAAATAAACCAATTATAATTTTATGATGTTTTGTAATGTATCGTGGCGCGGGGCCACAAAATATATACGAAAATAAGACAATGTTTGTGGGTTAAATTCTTCCTTCTTCGCACTGCTCATAAGAAAAAGCCTTGATAGTCATCAACCAGTACGCTATGTTTTGTAAATTGGACAAAAAATGGAGAACTAAGTGACGTAACACTAGTTTTCCTCTGCCTCTGCTATATAAGGTTTACAACGTAAACCTATGCCTAGAATAAAATGAATCGAACCCACAACCTTCGGAATTCAAAACAAATAATCTAAACAAAATAGACTTTAAGTTTCACATTCTTAATTAGAGTTAGTACAAACCGCGTTGTATCTCGTAGTTCAATGTACCGCTCGAGGCGCGATGACGGATCGCCTCGGGTTCTTCAAAGGATTTTATTATTAAACTTTGTTGTAAGGACTGATTGGAATTTCAAATTGACTCTAAGGAAATGAAGCAGTATTTGAGTGAGTGTTCTTTTGTTTAATACAGCCTTCTTCGATAAATAGAGTACATAACACAACTTATTACATAACGCAACTTTAAGCGTTTCTACAGAAGAACTGTCAATTTAAGCTGTTAACAAATAATTTCATTTTATACTTTCATTCATACTTGAACACATCGGTTTTGGAGCAGACAATGTCGGACTCTACTTAATGGTTGTAAGTTCAATTTCTTGTCATAATACTAACTATACTAACATAAAGCTACAGCTTAGGTTGAATAATTTAATGTTGAACTTTGTTTCGCATAATGATTTCCAATATACTTATATTTTGTTATGTTTCGTAGTAGTTCTTCTATAACTCGCTGAATATAGATAGATCTTCGTTAGACTATCATTCATATCGCGATCTAAGAGAAATAGTAACAAAAACAGAAAAGTAAATAATACAAATGTACATGCCTCGTCCACAGCATCCACACTGGCCCCGCCGCGCACCAAGCTGGCCACGCGGCCCGCGTCGCCGCGCGCCGCCGCCTCCAGCAGCGCTACCATGCGTTACGACATGCCTGAAACCAAACAAAATTAACGTCAGCGCTAGAGAACGCTACTAAATACATATCAACATTGGAAATTATCCTAATATGGTCATGATTTCCGTTTCTTATTCAATGAGATTGTGGAACATTGTGGAAACAATTGCTTTTAAGTCGATTTCATATTCCTGGATTCGGAGGAAAGTAGGAACTGAATTGTCTTAATGGGAACGGAGTGTCTTGACACTAAGCTACCATATCCACCCCTAATACCCTGCAGGGTACCGAATACAGCGTTAAGTCTTTTGGTTGTTACGTTAAAATAGTAACATAATTTATAAGAAACTTGATATGAAATCAAGTCCGTCAAGGAGATCGAATAGATAACAGTGTCACTCATACATTGTCAAACGTCATACATATTTGAATATTTTAAAACATACATAATTCATAACGCTTCGTTATTGTATAAACAATATCACGTATTACGTCTCTATCACGTTTCTGTCAAGTCTCTATCACGTCACTATGTTGATATGAGGTCTATCGGCTGGTCCGCAATTAGCATGGTGAGCAGAGGGAACCTGTGCTGTGGTTTCATTTAAGTTATTTCCATTCACGCACGACTCGATTGCTATAGAAGTATAGACGGATCTGTAACTCAATTTATCTAGGTTGGACAATGTGTACCGTTGAATTTCATTACTAAAAACGAAGCAAAAAGAAACCAATTGGATATCAAAAGTAGAGTGATGTAAAAATGCGCTTATTCTGAATTATGTAGGATAAGTTAGAAGATAAGTAAGGCTGGCCATGTAAAGAGTTCCGTATATAAAATTGCGGGTTGTATCACAGCCCGCTTAGATGTTTATTTTGTTTTATTTCTGGTATTTGTTGTTATAGCGGCAACAAAAACACTTTATCTAGGAGAATTTTACTGTGTATTTATCACATTCATGAGATACGCTTGTGATAGACGGACAGACAGACGGACGTTAGTACAGAGGAGTCTTCGTAATAGAACTTTGTTTTACCCTTTGGGTGTACCTTCTGTATAACCCTAGAAATAAAATAGAGGGAAGTGTCTGGCTTCCTTTGCCTGTCTTACTGTGATAAAAAAGATAAACATTTTTGCTTATTAATTAATCTAAAATAGAAGTCGGGTCGTCGTGGCGAAACCGTACATGTGGAACAGAGTGTCTCAACAGTAGGTTCCCTCTCCCTACCCAGCCACGCCGGATACAGCGTGAAGCGAGAACAAAAAAACTTATAAAAAAATAACAATAACATTGTATTGACTTAAAATATAACATTCTACACATCTGTTAACAATACATCAGTTCAAGCTCTAATTTTTGTTTTCTCTCGAATGTAAACAGAGAGCGCGCACGACTTGCTCCATCTCACCAATTACTTTGAACTGGCGACTGCCCGCGACTTTAGACGTTGGATGCTGTGATACAGAATATAGTTGTGTAGTGTTTTATTAGGTTTTTTTTATATTATTCATTTGTTATTTAAATGGCTTTGATAGACTGTTTCTCTTAATAAAGGAGGTGTAGGCAGAGAGCGTAAGTCACATTTATATTACGCATATAAATATTCCGTTCTCCTCTTGCCGCCGTGGCGGAACTCAAAGTCACTAGTTGTTTTCCGGAACGGTGGAATGAAAATAACTCTATTCCTCAAATGGAAATTGAACCCACAACGTAGTGCAAATATTTTAGCTTCACGCTGTATCCCGCTTATATACCAGGGTAGACATAGTGATAAAATACTTCGTTCCCGCTGCACCTCCTATTTTTCGAGATATTGTTGAGGGAAACTCGGCGTTGCGTTTTGTCTTGTAACCCGATTATCCCGAGTAGGAATCGAACCCACCATCAGTATTGTTTACGGTTGCACGCTTGTGCCTTTGCAACACACCTGGGCTCGTTAGTAATAAAAATATATGATAATATAAATGTATTGTAAAGTGGAAGTGAAAATCGATAAAACTGCTATCGATTGCCATCAAATATTTAGTAATGAACGCGAAAGCGTGCTCGCTGCTTGGTCGCTCGTCTGTCCCACTTTCACAATCTATATGTCAACATTACAATCATCATGTACCATGTAGAGTGGCATGTTTGATGGTGGCGATAGGCGTGGGTTTGAATTTACCTTGTTGAAATGTATATGCCACCGTAAGATTATAATAGAGTTTACAATTTTCCGATAGATTACAATTTCGCGATAAAAACTATGAACTAACGGTTTTTATCATCTTCCGGTGACATATATTATACTCGTATAGGCGTGACGGTGTTTGCTAATTTTAAATGTAATACAACCATAGACATATATTTTTAAATTTTTTGTCTGTTTGTCTGTGCTTTTGCGCTTTCTAATCTCAGAAACGGCTTAACTGGTTGAAATGCAGCTTGCACCAATGCACCTTGTATTTTGCAAAACTTTCCTTAATATATAGTGATTGGGTAGAAAAATAAGACAGTTTGTCGGAAATTTTTCTTAGAAAAAAGGAGCAACTTATGGTATGAATAAAAATAGATAATTTAGTGTTTCATTAAGCCGCGGGCATTCCGTAGGATAATAAATGAGCCGGATGTGTACGGAACTTTGTACACTGATGGAGACGGACGGGAATCCGACATATCCTACTTACTGTGACAATTACACAGTTAGCATTATAAATGTCCTATAAGATCAACTATTATTATATTCCTTATACAATCAAAGAAATATTTTTGTCCTCGCTCTGGTAGCAAGACAAAGCACGGCGTTAAATTTCGTCAGATAACAGTCTCGAATATCGGACCAAAAGTGAGTAACTTATTCGATTCTCACTCATCACACAATTTTGTGATCAGTGGGAATCGAACCCACAACGGACAGATGCTGTGCGGCTTCACGACGTCAGCCTCCAAAAATATAGTACATTATATTGAAACAAAACAAAATAAAACATAAAAGAAGCTCTTGGTTCTTTCATATTTTTTATCTGTATAAGATTTACGCTCTCGTAAGCTGTAAGTAACACTTTGATTAATGCGATAAATATATCATTCCTATAGATGTTGAATGCGGTGCGAGCGGAGTGTCTTGTTGGAGAAATCTGTTAGATCATTTATTTTTATGTATTGGCTCGATTTTTTATGACCCTACAGCGCGGTTGTGAAAATGGACGGTAGATGTGGATTCTGTCTGTGTCTTTATATGACAATTATGTCTTTTTATATGTTTAGTAGTGTAGACAAAGGGTAAAACCATGTTACTAAGATTTCGCTGTCTGTCTATGTGTTTGTCCGTCAGCTACCTATATAACTGTATGTATCTCATGAGCAATAATACACATTGTTTTTTGTAGCCAAAGGAAATTTCTATTATTTATCATTATCTAATTTAAGTTGTATAATTTAACTAACTCACCTTTACGTAGAAAAATAGACAACGTAACTTATATTTCACTGCGAATCTAAAATAGTAATGGAATCGCGGTCGCATCCCGAACTATACTGACTTTGTTGCGATAGTTCTTAACGATTATTAGAGTTCTTAGGGCCTGGTCCCAATGCAAGCGTCAGCGGTGCACTGCTGTAGAATATTATAACATGAAGACATCTAAGGGCGTACGAATAGGGGGCCGGGTGGTCTGTGCCCAATACAGAAAAATCTTGTATACATATCAAATGTCCACCCCAGAAATTTTACTAACAAAATAATTTCCCCTGATAAATAAAAAAAATACATTTACACTAACATATCTGTTCAAATTTAAAGTCCAGATAGAACATTTCTTTAGATACGCCCTACTTTGTCTCTCTGCCTCTGTCAGGTTTTCATTCTTCAGTCAGGTCAGCCTATTGTGCGCAACGTACAATGATATGATGCTACAAGTAAGAATTAAATGGACATTTAAGGTACTGCCCATTTAAATTGTTAGATTTCTAATAGGACAAATGAATTACTTTCATTTGTTCGCCCTGGTAACAAGACACCGTGGCATCGAGCTACTACTCAAAAAGCAATATCTCGAACATTTGTCAAAAAAATGGAGTAATTTTACATCGTCATCGCCTCCAACTTAGGCCTCTCCTCGTGACAGACAAAGATGTACAGTAGTAGTACAAACAATGAAGAAGACACGCTCGAGTAGACCCGCGCCCTTCCGACGTGAGCTTCCTTGATAAACGATAATAAACTATGAACATTGATTTCAAGTCGTAAATATATTATATTATATTTATAAAGTTTTTAGTTGAGGTCGTACTAACACAGTAGCAGTATCTGACTGTAAATAAGACGGGGAGTCCCTCTCTTCACTCTAGTAACAAGACAAAGAGCGCCGTTGAGTTCTCCTTAACTATATACGCAATGTCTTGAATATTAGTGGGGTAACACTAATTTCCCACTGCCTATATTTATTCGGGAATCAGCAAGAAGCTTTAAAAAAGTGTCGAAGTTCTATATGCATGCATGTCTTTGTATTTACTCTACAAAATGCGAAAGTACGAGTAGCGTAAAGTATCAGCCGTGTGGTCCCGGCTTAGAATAGGATCACCCTGGCACTGTCGGTGTCGTAAGAGGCGACTAAAGTACGTGTGGAAGAGTCACGTCGCCAGTAATGGCAACACGTATGGGCTGACTCGACCGGATTTAATACCACCCCCGGCATCTTAAACCGGCGTGAAGTAGTGGCCCTTGCCACTGCGTTTCGCATTAGGTAATGCCGGGCCCCGGTGCCCTTCATCTCCACCTTAAAAGGCTGGCAACGCACCTGTGGCTCCTCTGGTGTTGCATGGGGTCGTGGGCGGCGGTGATCACTTACCATCAGGTGACCTGAACGCTCGTTTGCCTTGTCCTCTCCCATAAAAAAAAAAAAAAAAAAAAGCGTAAAGTAAAATAAAAGTTTCCAATAGTATGGAAAACCATACTTGTTGATATCTTGATAACTAGTTAATGTTAAAACATTAACTAGATATCATTTGCAGACCTTTTTAATAGAAAAAAATATATTTTTGTTTAATAAAATAATTATAATAACTCTTCCCATTATTAGTTGTGTTTAAATCGTGAAGATATCTTTTATATAAGATGATCTACTTAGATATGAGTATTAACATAATTTCTTAGATCGTGCTAAACCAGTCAATAAAAAACAGGTAATCAATTATATATACAACATACCAGTTGTTTCTTCACCGTCTAGACGAAAATAGGCATATTTAAATACATTAGTTACCGGAGCACGTTAAAAAGCGTTAAAAAATATTTGTATGAAATCTCATGTCAGTATTAATTCTTTATAGTATGGTCAACAAGCCGTGGCCGCCATGAAGTTACATTTGTTGAACTTGGGCTGGAAAAAAAAATTTTTATCTGCTAAGCCATCTACAGTTCTTGGCGGCCACGATTTATTCGCTTAAAGAGGGCGTCGTGGCGCATCGGTACAATTAACAGCGTAACGGTTGTGGGTTCAATTTTCACAAGTGAGAATAATTTGTTTTCATACTCACGCTCTGTTACACGACCAGTTGCGGCGTTGAGATTTGCTATTGAATAACGTCGCTCGTAAAACTAGGCTCCCTTTGCCTACCCCGTTTTACGCTGGACATGTAGCTATTTAATTTAAAGTCATTATAAAAGAATAGGTAATGGAGTCATATCACCGTCAGTAGGTTTAATAGAATTCGACCAATTTTTTTTATTAGTTTAAATGTTAAATATAATTTTTGAAGAATATTATAATAACACATAAACATAAACTTGACTCTCCCAAAGTGCGGCGTTAGGTTACGTCATTATGTATTAAGCACCAAGTCTCAGGTAAGTTTCACTCTAACTAAACGCTATATACTCGTATATATATAAAAAACCACATCCCTCTTATAGATATTATATAAATTCATCCTATATCGATCAATTTACGATATCTCATTGGTAGCCATGTTAGACATTAAAAAGTTATTTAAATTCCACAGAGTGGCACGCGGAAGCATTATACTCTACAGACTATATAATAGTGAATGATAGTAAAAACTAACTATACTTGTATAATGTGTGTAAACTAAACGGTCGGCCGCGGGCTTTTATGAGAGTGCAGCTAATAGCTTTTGTTTATAGCTTGTGTTTGTTTTCCTCATTAATTTTAATTTTTTTTTAAATTCAGCTTCTCGCTTTATCCCGCACACAGCAGGATAGGAAACCTCGTGCTAAGACACTCCGTTCCCCACTTTCTGCCGAATTCTGGAGGAATTGCGTGTTGAATGGCAGAACTCAACGTCGCCCTTTGCCTCGACACCAGAGCGAAGAAATGGAAATATAAACGTTAGTAAATATTTCACTTCCTAGGGTAGGAATTGAACCCACAACCGTCGCGTTACGGTCACACCCTTGTGCCGTTGCGGCATGACGGCCTCCTTATTAATGTTAGTCCAAATTCTCGCTTCTATAAAACCAACGCTTGGAAATATTTTTCATATTCTGGCTATGAAAAGAGAATTACTTGAACATGTCACAATTTATGAAGATGCCGTCTGTTGGGTCATTAAACATTATAAAATGTCACGTAAATATTTATTGGAGCTGATTAATACTGGCTAATAATGAATTCCGATCATTTTCTGATTAATATAATTAAGTTTCTTATAACATAAATCACTTACTTTTTAATATATTCAAATACGTTTTGATACTCTAACCAACTTCAAATAAGCAAGAGGTTCTATGTTCAACATCTATTTTTTATATGTCTCTGTCCATAAATATACACTATGTCCAAATAACATAAAAGATAGATTATTATTAAATAGTAAAAACACTAAATGAACGATTTTTATAAAACCTAACACGACAATTGTTAAAGCCGATGTACTCGGTGGTGGAATGGTGAACCCGTGGATCCTTTCGATTCTACTATATTTCTCGGCATCACCAAGGCTAAAAAATGAAATTATTAACGGACGTGGAAACGGCTCGACTTGACTACTTCAGCTACTTATATATTGTCTCTAGTGATTTTACTTTCGGGTAATGCAGCCGGTATTCAACCTATATTTGTCTTGCAGAAGTGATCAATCGCTGTAAATAAAACCTTCATGACTTTATCAAAATTGGTGATGCTCATAATATTAATACCAGGAATAGAGTTAATCTTAGTGTATCTGTAACTCGATTCGATACAGACAACATCAGAGAATAGATTTTAAAAAAATAAATATGAAAAAACATTTTATAAATGATACGCATTGGGAATGAAATGGTCGCTCCAGTCTGTTTCAATGGTATCGTTGTCAAATAAATAAATATATTATCTATTTGTATAAAATTAATTTTAAAAAATAAGTCCCGCTGAGTTTCTTGAGCCGGTTCTTCTCAGGACTGAGGCATTCACTTTAGTGAATTAGTGGTAGATTATTTGACGTTCAAAAATTAAGCATTTAAATTCTTACTTTGAATAAAATTATTTGAATTTGAAATGTTGAATTTACGTCGTAAATGTACCAGCGAACATCGTTTTTATAAACAATCTATAGATATTTGTTCTAATAAATGTTTATAATAGGTGTAACGCCTTCGTCGTCGTCGTCGTCTTGTTAGAATGTCATTTTGCACCTGATAAGGCATTCTGACAATCTAACTAGCATTTACTGAGATCGTCGTGGCTCGAGGCCACGAGGTTGTGACAGAGGATATGACAAGGCGTTTCTGGGTTCAATCCCGACTCGAGGGAATGAATTATTATTATGAATTTATTAATATTTTGAGAGACAGCACATTTATAATGTGTTTTTTTTTGCTTCACGCTGTATGTTGAGCTGCGGAATTTAATGCCGCGCTTTGCCTAGACACTACAACGAAGAAATGAAAATATGAATTATTTCGTTTACTTTGGTGGGAACCGAACTCACAACCTGTTGTGTTTGTGCCCCTACTCTGCGAATGTAGCAACCAAATAAAAAACATGTTTCTACACGGTGCGATCTACGAAATTAAAATGAGCAAGTAAAGAACATTGATAATTATGTTACAAGGTGTCTACTTTACAGTTAAATTTAATCATTTATATGTTTATTTATGTAAATTGAAGATTTAATTTTACGGTTGTAATATTAAATGTATTGGAATATTGGATAATTTGTTAAGAGTGTGTTAGAATGAAGCATATTTTTTGTTAAAATTGATTTAGTGTGTTAATATTAAAAAATAGACAATACATAGAAAAGGAAGATATGCAGGGGGACCTGGGAGCCGAGAGCTATTCTGGAGGCGTTGCTTTTGGAGTCGCGGAACTCGTTGCCTCGCCTTACCTCGTTTCCAGAGCTTGGAAATGAAAATATTGAATATTACATTTCCTTGATTGGGAATCGAATTCACAACCGTCGCGTTTACAGTCGCGTGCTTGTGCGAATTTAGGAAATTAATATTTATTCAGTGTGATTTTTTTTAAGTGGTTTTGTATTTTTTAAATAAGAATGTGAGAAATGCAGTCTTAGAGACCATAGGTTCCCAGGTCCCTGCGGCCTGCGTGCTGCTATGTGCGGGGTACAGCGTATAATATATAAAAAAACTGATTAAAGTCAGTACAACACTTTGACAAAAACAAACACGTATCTAATCAATAAAAAAATCGTTACATGGGATGTTGACTACAGTTTATCTGAGTAACGTCAAAATATGTACATATTTTAATTAATTAATATGACATTTGTAACTTTTTTACTATTTTTAATTGCTGTAATGATCTACTTTCTAATTTTATATCTTAGAAGTATAAAAACACGAGAATGTCTAATTATAATAACTGTATAAATGTCCGTCGCTGTCACCGCTGTCGGCGCCGCGGCACAGCGATGTGAGTTGACCACTTGGAGCAACAAATTATTATTATTATTTCTTTGCTCCGGTAAGACAAAGTGGAGAATGGTTCCCTTTCCACAGCTACTTGTTAATTGGCGGATCTCAACGCCGCGCTTTGAAATATAATATTTAATGAGAGATGGGCAATCAGACAAAAATAATCTTAAAGTATTTCAGTAGCAAGATAGCAACATAAAACCAGCTCAACAAAATACTAAACATGTCCAAAATAACGATCTTAAAATATAATTTACGGCCACACGAGTGTAACGTAAACTGGTAGAGATAAGGTCTCCATTTAGTCGTACACGGATTACCGCCATGTGGGGCCATGTTGTGTCACCTCGTTAATTACACAGATTATATACGAGTATAACATATAGATTATACATAGCAAGAAATATTTAGTGGATAATGCTTAAAAGACGTTTAATGTATAAATTATGAATATATTTATATTTTGTATATAATCTTTCGTTGGTTTTGTCCATTTATATTATATTCTGTTTTGTTAATAACTGATCATATTTTGTTGTTTGTTAAATATGAATAATAATATTAAGTGTTATTTTTAAATTTAGTATTTCTTAATTTTTCAATTTCTAGACTCTTACTTTTTACTTTAACTAGATACTTTTAAAATTATCATGTTATAAAGATCTCTGTATTTTATATAAAATTACTGTGTAAAAATATCATAGTTTCAAGCTATATTATAAGGCAGATAATGACTCCTCTTATCTGATGGTTAAATTGCCATTAGCTTTAACGTAAATAGCACTTATATATATTTTTAACCGCAGAAAATTTATTAACAACCGTCTCTTTATTGCTATTAAGAAAATCGAGTGAATTTAATATGGACATCATAGTTATTTTAACGTGTAAATTTGCTGATAATAACATAATATAATAAAGATATTTATTGTTAGGTATTATACTTTATTAAACTTTAGTCTGTACTCTGTAGATAAGTAGAGAGATAGACAATATTTTAATATAAATAAGAAATTATATGAGCGAATCATAGCGGGAAATCTTTAGTTGTTTTTTTTCCTTACAAGAATGTTGGGTAAGTTTATGTTCATATTATTTATTTTTTAGCTTCACGCAGTTATATTAGTATTAGTATCCCACATTTAGCCAGGTAGGCAGAGGGAACCTGGGAACCGTATAAAGACACGCTTTTTGTTTCAATTAAGATACTTCCGTTCTCCAATTCCGCCGAATTGCGTGTTAAGTGGCTGAATTCAACGCCGTAAAGTAATGTATATAATACTAGCTGAGCCCGCTCGCTTCGCTCGTGCGAAGTTTAGTGCAGTCACCTGTTGGCTTAGCGGGAAAAAATACGTCCCGTCGGACAAAAACGTAAAATAAAAGAAAATGCGTTTCCGGATCTGTTTACCCTTTAACTATCCCCGGAAGCCAGGGAACAACTCCTCGAAACTTCACGCCAATCGACTCGGCCGTTTCGGAGTCTATAGCGAACACACAGACGAACAGACATTTGTTTTTATATATAGATTTTATATACGTGTATTAATAATATAACATAATTACAATTTTTATTTTCAATAATTATAAGGCGTTTAAATAACATTCGATTAACATACCATAATAATTAAAAAAATGTCTATATATTTTTTACTCTTAGCATAAACCTAAATGAATACAGAGCGAATACTAGAACAGGGCTTGGATAATGGGTTCCCGGTACGAAAGAAACCATTCGGGCACTGGGCGTGGTTTCCATATACGTCCAAAGAAATCCTATTGAAAACGCCATTACAGCTGTCGCGGGGGAAATTTATGGTGAGTATAATTAAGTCGGGATATATTTAGCGAAATAAACATGAACACTTTGAGTGATAAATTGTTATGTGAATTTTAATTTAAAACGGACGTCGTGGTGTAACGGTCTCTCAACGGTATGGTTGTGGGCTCATTCCCGCTTGGAGACTTGAATTGTTTCTATTTTCTCGATCTGGTAATAAGAAGAAGCGTGGCGTTAAGTACTGCAAAAATCAGGAATTAGAGTGTCTTAATCTTAACACTAGGTTCCCTCTATATAACTCTGTATCCCGCTTCTATATGTGGGAGTAATATTTATTTTTGCAGATATTTCTCGGTGTTAAGGTTTAAATACAGTATTAAGTTCTGCTATTCAACACGCATGTGTTCGCCGATGATATACTCGTATGTAATATATTATATTATAGAGATACGATGCATGCCATAGTGTCCAAGACCGAGACAAAGGGACACTAAATCACGTGCAAAGAATATATAAACACAACGTAGTTTCTACAGTTTGGTACTTTTACACCTTTTTTAGGGTTTACTATTTTTTTATTTGTTCCACATAGTACCTCATAAAGTTCTGCTTAAAATAGAGAAATCTAAGCAATTCGTGAGTTACGTAAATACAATTTGATACTGACCTGACCTCTACACTAACATTATAGAACTGAAGAATTTGTTCGGTTGACCGCGCTGACCTCAGAAACAACTGGATCAATTCAAATGAAAAATTGTTGTATAATAAATTTATAAAGGAAGACATTAAATATGCTATATTATTACATCACGCTTATCATTTCTATGTAACCCACTGAACTGAACTCCGACTGTGAACGCGTCGGTTGTGAGTTCGATTCCCACTTGGGGAAGTGAAACATTTTATTTTTCATCTGGTCTGTCAACGCAGCCCAGCGTTCCGTTGAGTTCCACCACTTAACACGAAGTGCTGAGGCACTCAATAATTTTAATATTATTTTTCCAGGTTCCTTCTGCCTACCCTGCTATGTGTGGGTTACAGCGTGAAGCTAAAAAAAACTTGTACCTTTCTGAGTATGCAGCTGCCGCAGGTGATAGCTAGTTCAAAATATTGACAGTACAGTAGGTAGTGTTACTGATAAGCATTTGAAACGTACTACAAACAATTATTATAACGGCTTATTTTTATTTAGGAGTAAAAACAAAGGGCATTCTTGTCACTATTCCAAGACGTCATTTATAACTATGATAATAGTTACGTGAAGACATTATATATTATATGATTGGAATAAAGGCCGTCGTGGATCGCAGTGGATCGCATCTGTAAGCGCGACGGTCATGGGTTCGATCCCCAATCTTCAATGTGAAAGTCGGCAGTGCGTAAAGCTACGTGAAGTTACAAATATATCAAATAGCAAGAATATAATGGTTTATGAATATAAAGCAGATATTATAAGACTACACAAAGAACCAAATGTCGTTATAAATATTTAAAATAAATTAAAAAAAATATTATATGGTGTTTCTTTATAAAAAGCACATTTAAAAATATATAAATTATTAAAAAGAATATATGTCGAGTATTTATGAGATGTTTTTGATTACAAATTTAAGCTTAACCAAGTTTTATTTGGCTTTACAATGTATCTCGCACTTAGCAGGGTAGGCAGAGTGATCCTGGGAGAGTAGTGTTAAGGACACTTCGTTCCCCACTTTCTGCCAAAATCTCAAGGCATTGTGTGTTAATCAAATTAAGCTTCACCCACTCGTTAAGGAAAACTACCAACCTACAAACAAGCTTTTAAACCTACCACGGACTCTTGCCCATACGTAGGAACAATAGCTTTTCAACTTAATAACAATGTTTATGGTAAATATAATAAAATATGTGGACCCACGCGACTTGCGTTTACGACGTCACTTTAAGTAAAGTGATTCAGCGTCGAGGAAATATTCAATAGAAAAATACCTTTTTTAGAAAATGTATACCAATTTGGATGTAGCGTTCTAAAAAAGGATTATTCTTAAAAAGTAAATTTGATATGTTAATTTTGTATGAGTAAAAGAAATAAATAAAAGAAATATTGTTTACGTAGTAGATGCACATATTACGTTTAAAAAATATATATTCTTACTTTCATTTCTTCGCTCTGGTAGCGTAGGTAAGCGCGGCGTTGGGTTCCACCACTGAACACGCAATGCCTCCAGAATTTGGAGAAGGGGGAATTTAAATGGGACCGGAAGTATGTTAATGGAAAAGGAGTGTCTCAAAGGAATATCACAAACAATTCTGAGCCTTGAACACATCGTCTGACTGTAAACGCAAACGTGTCTTTTCAAATTCTGCTCAGTTGTTTTTATTTCCTCGTTCATTAGAACGAGGAAATAAAACGCCGTGCTTTGTCTTCTTATTAAAGAAGACAAAGCATGGCGTTGGGTTTCCCGAGTAAGCGAGCAATGTCTCGAAAATTAGGCGACAAGTGGGGAACGTATTATTTTAACACTAACATATGTACGAGTATATACATGCCGGAGCGTGAAGCTAAAAAAAATCTAACACTAAATAAAAGGGTAATCGAAAATTCTGCAGAAATTGAGGAACTTAATGACCTCTCTCTACCTCCCTCGCTGTGCCGAAACGTGCCACGACACCGTTTTAATAAAAAAAAATCAATAAGTATGCATTGAAGCGTGGAAGTAAACTATTGATTTTTATTTTTAACATAAAGTCTGACCGTTGTCATGGTAATCAGCTATCATAAAATGGTACACATTGACTCTCAGCCAAGAAATTTAAAATGAAAGTTTACTTTCCATCAGTCCATTTCACCCATTAAATGAAACACTAAGCACATTAAGTGAACTACGATAATCGCGGAGAACGGAGTCAGCTGTCATATTTGAGTAATTCTAGAAGTTAAATAAGATAACGTACAAACTAGAGACTAGATTCGTATATCACTCGGGGGAATTAATTATTTCCACTCTTCTTTCTCGCGGCATTGACTTCCGTTACCGACATTACAACGGAACCTTAGATTCCCTTTGCACAGAACGTGAAGCAAAATAAATGAAAAAAAAAAGAAAAAACAGAAACAACCTTACACAACCAATGCCTTTCTAAAATGGCAACACTCGCGCACTAATTAATGAAGTAACTCTTAAAACTAGTACAGCTTAGTTAGATTAACTTAATCACTTAATTACAACCTAGAGTCGTCGACATAACACAAACAAAAAGTTGAAGGAATAAAAAAGCCCGCCATAAAGAAAGTCGGTCTAGTTAGCTTTTAGTAAAACAACTTTTTGAATTATTTTCACTTATTAACAATTATCTTAATGAAGTATTTAATGTCAGTTAGTGTTAAAACGGCAATAGTAGGTTTGACTATATAAGTACAGAAATAGTCTGTCGCAATTATGTTTTAATTCTCTTGGCTTCACGCTGTGCTCTGTATATAGGGTAGGCAGAGGGGACCTAGTGTTAAGTGAAATAGAGACGTAAATAAATAAATATTTCACTTCCTCGAGTGGGGATCGAACCCACAACCGTTGCGTTACAGTCACACCCTTATGCCGCTGCGCCACAACGGAAATTAATTATTTCATTTTTTTTCTTCACTCTGGTAGCAAGCCAAAGCGAGGCATTTCATTAAATTTCGGTGGAAAGTATGGAGTGTATTAAACCTAGGGTTCCTCTACCCACACTACTATATACAGAATACCGCGTCAATCAACAATATAATTATATGTACATATTTTCTCCTCAACCAAGATTCGAATCGACGATAGTTATCTCACATAATCAGGCAGAATTTCTACTAGGTAATAGAAGTAGGTAATAGAATAGTTCACACGTTTATACTGCACCAGCTAAATTATACAGCGCCTGTATAATAGGCAATCACTGCGATCTCGAGTGAGACGATCTCGCTGAAGTAGTGTGTAGTCATTTATTTAAGTATTTTTCAACATTTTATGGTTAAAAGCCTATAGGATTATCCAATTTGTTATTAATGTAATAAAGCTAGTTATTTTATATGCTTGTAGACGATAAAATTTGCATTTTCACTGCAGTTGTCGTGGATTGTTCTTGGATTTTTTTAGTTTCACGCAGTATCACTACATATATCAGGATATGGGCAGAGGTAACGTAATGTCGAGTTCCCCATTTTCCGTCGCATTCTGGAGGCATTACGTGTTGAGGGGCGTTCAACTACGCTTTGCGTCAAACCAGAGCGAAAAAATTTAAATATTATCAATTTTATTCTAATTTTAATTTCTACTATTCGTAGATTGGTGCGTAGAAATTTATAATTCAATTTTACTTTGAACATTATATGGTTAAATGCTTGTAGGATATCCAATGTGACGTCAGTATAATTTTAGGTAAACTAAGAATATAAGTGTCTAAGGACGACTACTTTAACTTTTTCATTTTATTTTATACGTGTTTAATAACAATTAGTAATTCTTATCGGAAACACTAGCAAATTGAATTTAAAAGCGATATTTTCCGTCAAGGCTCGAAACAAGTTTACAGCGGGTCATCCATCTCTTTCATTTTCCTCTAGTTAGAGAGAGATCAAAATACAGGTATTGAAGTGCGCTTGTCCAAATATGGCGTGGAAAGTTAAGAATCTCCATACATTATGCGGTTGGCGTCGCGGGCAAAGTTAAGTAATACATAGAGCAATAAATACTAATTGTGTACGATAATTATGAAATACATGAAACCGACTTCTAATTTCTGTTCATTACCTACGTGTCTATATGATATTATTTAGTAAAAAAACTAAAAAACACGAGGATATTCTTATTTCAAAAAAATATCAACCATTTTTAATGAAACGTCGATGGTCAGACTATAGGTACAATATTTAAATTGAGAAGGATCGTGTCGCTATCACTACTATTATAGTTTCTGAATATTGAAAATAATCTCTGAATTCTGAATATTGAATAGCCTATAAGCGTCCTCGATAAGTGGACTATCCATCGTAATTTTCAGTTCGAACCAACAGTTCCTGAGATTATGGCATTCAATCAAAAAATTCTTCAGCTTTTTCAGTTTAGTTGATACATATTCAATAAATGCCAATAACATTATTTATAATTATTAAATAATTTAATTATAATCCACACATAACAACAGTAGTTGTAGGATCGATGCCTCGTCAGGGGTGGATTTTTATTTAGATTGATAAAAGTAAAAAGGGTAACCATTATGCCATAAAGTTGAGAGGTCCTCTCTGTCTACTCAACTACAGGCGTGTACAAAGCGCTTTACGTAATAATCATAATATACGCGCGACGCGTCCTATTTTAAGGCTTTATTTTCATAACTTCTAGTAGGAAGTTATGGAAAAAAGTGTCTGTGTTCCTGATACAGTATGTATCATACATATATACATATTATACATACATACATATCATCTCCGTCCCTTTGTTAATAAATTTATTACCTAGAGTGGGAATCGTTCTCACAATCTTTTATAATCAAATGTAACTGTAGCTGTAACATGACGGTCTCAGAAGGTAATATTTATTTCAAAAACGTTGTAAATAACCTAAATACATATTCTTACCATGCAAAAACAAGATCCAAGCTTGTCGATCTCTTAAAAAACTCGATCGTATTATGAATAAATCCTTTTTGGTGTCTTCATTAATATTGATAACTGGCAGAAGTATTCAGATCACATTTAAAATGAATGAATTAAAATTTATATCTTAATCGGATATTTTTTGCTGTTTACGACATTTGAAGAACTAAAGTTGGTAAACATTTATGGTTTTTGAATTTGCAAGTAAATTCAAGTTATGAGGTACCTTAGCCAGGTTGGCTATAGTACTTTTTTAGCTTCAAGCTGAATTCCTCGCATAGTTAGGTTCCCTTTCCCTAGGGAACCAGGGAACGTAGTGTTAAAACACTCCGTTCCCACTACACACTACAGTTTCGTTTTCCACTTTCCGCAGAATTCTAAAGGTTAGAATAAGGCTACAATTCTATTATTTAACACTATTATTATTATAACATAGGTTAGCATAAAATGAAGGTAAGCTTTTTTTTAGGTTTCCGTATTTTTAAACAAAAAAGGAACCCTTTTAAGTTCATTCTGTTGTCCTGTCTGTCTGTATGTCAAGACTCTTCATCTCAGGAACGCTTGGAGATATCAGCTTCCCGCTGTATCCCGCACACACCACATAGGGTCCTAAGTGATAAGAATCGATTACAATCTAGTGATTAACACTACTATTTGTTTTAAAATCTTAGTGTCACTTTCGGAAAAGTAGCTTCTTCGTGTTTCCTTTACATATTAAAATTATAATTGTATATTGACACAAATATATGCGGAATTCATTAGAAAAACCAGTTCAATACTATAACAAAAACACGAACCAATAAAAATCTGCTGTCAATCAAAATCGGTTGAGCAAAAATGGTCTTAATACAACAATTACAAATAAATGAAAGGAACATTCCCAATAGTGTCGCGTCACGACAGGAGTCAGTAATTAAAGTAGTGTATTAAAGGTGGACGGTTTATTTTAATGCGATGTTACCGGATAAGGTTTCGACAGTCATCCTGATATGAGGATTACTTTTTTTTTATTTTATTTTATAAGTCGATAAGTGCATCGTTTTTTTTTTTTGTTTTGTGGTATATGTATGAGGTATATATGTGAGCTTAGTTGAAGATTTCTGTGTTCTTGATTCTATTAAGTGTTCGTAGAAAATATCTAAAAAGGATTTTAGAAAGAAGATCTAGAAATCTTAGAAAAATTATAGTCAACGAGTTGAGATTTTGTTTGCTTAGACGAAAAATAATATTCAAAGTTTTTTCACTTCCGTAGAAATTTTCCTTTTCCAAGGAACCTACAATCTACATAAAAAAGTAACTTTAACAGAAATGCGCAAGTTTCAAAAGAATATAAAAATAAATCGGCTTCACGCTGTATCCCGCACACAGCAGGGTAGGCAGAGTATCTTGGTGTTAAGACATCCAGTACCCTATGAAAAAATATATTTTTTGAAATTTCTTTTCTACAAAATATGTTTGTGTGAAGTTCAAATTATAGATACAAAAATTTACCTTATCGTTCACATTCATATCAGAGAAGAACATTTCGATTCATGCAAGTATCAATATTTGAATATCCCCTTAGCGTGTAAGCTAAACACGTAGTTATTAAACAAATTTCCATTCATAAAATAGTTTAGCGTGTATTAGCGTGTGGTTTACCGTTAGAGCTCTGGAAATCAGAGCAAAGTATGGGTGGGCTTGAAGTTCGAATTGTAATAATGCGTATATTGTAATTTCAGGTCGTCGTGGCGCAGTGGTATAGAGTATGACTGTAGACACGGTCGGATGTACGTTGTGTTCCCTAATGACAAATTTATTATTTTAATTTTAGCAAAAAGATAAAAGAAAAAACGTCGTGCTTTTGTCTTGTTAGCAGATAGAGGAAAATAATTCCTTCCACGTTTTCATCAACTTCACCAAGTGAGAATCGAACCCACATTTACCGCGTTTACGGACAGGCGCTGTGCCGCAGTGCACTGGCGGCCTCAAGATAATATGAAAAGAGTACGAATAGAAAACTGAATGTAAAACCTGTTAGGTGATGAGAGGATGAAATACATTTAGTCATTTTCCTTGGGGAAGATAATGGAGTGTAGACTGTGGAGTCATTTTAAAGTGGAATGAACATTTTAAAAACCTTTAAAGACGAAGTGAATGAAAATTTTAAATAAAATTTTAGATTTTTTAATGTGAATTGTAAATTTAACATATAAATTTGTACTTTTAGCAATGCTCCTGTATTTAGAAGGGTAGCTGAAGACACTTAGTGTATCGGCATTCCCGATTATAGTACGGTTGGCGCGTCGTGGCCGCTATGTAGCTCCAAGTACCGGCTTTTGATAATTGTTTTCCCGATTGTTAGTGTCCAACTTCAGGACGGCCACAACTAGTCGACCGTACTGTAGATCGTGGAACAGTAATTGAAATTATAATAATCTAAACACGATGGCCATTATTAGCTGCTCTATTGTTTAATACCAATATCTTTAAAATATTATTACGCAAGTAGGACAGAAAAATACTTACAAAAAACCTAGAAAAAAAAATTTACGTACCGGGATTTGAACCCGCGCTATTGAAACGCTTTGGAAATTTGCTATTTTTTATATCGAAATTATTTCACTCGTTTTAATAACGCCTTTAGTAATGCATTCAGAATACGGTGATATGAGGGGAAAGGAAGTGTCTTAATGAGAATGGAATGCCTTAAGACTAGGTTCATAGGTTTAAAGAAGAAAAGAAATTCTTTTTATTTTTTTTATTGACCCAGCCCATTGTTTTCCATAATTGAATAATAAATGACAGATGTACGGCCATACCTTACACAGAAACGCTTGACCTAAGAAACCTACAAGACAGCTGTCTTTTACCCCCTTTTACGTTCTTTTAAATAGAACAAAAAAATCTATTAATACCACAACAATGTCAGTACAAATGATTATAATAAACCGGATATTAAGGGTTGTATTCCTGCTTGAGGTAAATATTCATTACTTATTTGTATCTATTACTAATATATTTTATTTTATTATATATGTTGGGCACGTTTTCTATTGTTTAGTTTTGGTTCTGGCATATGGACGGACAGACAGACAGACAGACAGATATGATCTATGTAATACTATAAAACATTTATTAGTATATGCACTATTTTTCATTAAATGTCGTTTATTGTGCAGACGAAAAGATTTTTATCAATTAATTATTTATAAATATTTAATTATTATTTTTAAATTAAATTAGGAACAAGGGTGAACCCACAGGATTTCTTAACAACCACTATAACCCCTCGACGTCTACTCACGTTAATTACGAACGCAATCAAAATCATAAAAGCCTATTAATTCACTCGACAGCTGATTTATTGGGGTTACGAATAGTTTTGAATGTTTTTGTTCATTCAGATGTTAAATCAATTCTTTTTTTAACTTAACGCTATATCCCAGTTGGATCAGGGAAGGTGAAATCCTAGTGTTAAGACACTCCGTTTCTCGTTAAGACATTTCTATTCGAACTTACTGCCGAATTCCTGAGGCATCAAGTGTTGAGGGTTACCAGATTGAGGATATTGTCGGATATTATAATCTAAAGTAATAACGACAAGCCCAGAGTATTTAAATAAAAATGATCTGTAGAACGCTGAGTTTGAGCGTGTACATATATTGTTTGGGAAGTGTAGAGAAGCACTACGATAGAATTTCTCCAAATTCAACGGCATCGAGACGGAATGGGGTCTTAAGTTTTGTAATCTAAGCAAACGAAGACGTAAGCTGCAACTAGTATCGATAATAATATTGATCTGTCCAGTAAAAGCCGTTACGATGATTTTCTACTTCACGTGTAAGTACCGTTCGAGTGTACACGCGATATTGTTTTTAACACGCGTATGGGGACATTTTTTACCTTATTTAAATAATTGTCAATATTTTTATTTCTTTAACAATGTTTAAGATCATTAAATACAATTTGAGGTCGTGGCGCAGGTGCCAAAGGGGTCCAATTTTTTCTGTGGCAACAGTAGCATAGAAACGTCTTTAAAACTTCTCCCGTAAAATAATTTAAAAGCATTTCTGCCTTTATATAGCTACACAAAATATCTAGGGGGGAGAATTACTACAGACATTCTACGTCGATATCCGATACTCACGCACGCACCTCAGCGAAGAAATAGCGCCCGGCGGCGGTACTCTAGCCTTCTTGGTTAAATATTTTACGTTTATGAAAACTTGTATTTAATATAAGTAGGAATAAAGGAAAGAATTTTGTTATTTTATAATGTTTTTTAATAATGTTATTCTTTATTATATTTAGAAAGGAAAAATGGTTTTTTCGAAATTCTTATACATATAACTTATTTATTTATTATTTAAGCGTCATGCTGTATTCTATGTAAAACAGTTCAGACATAGGGAACCCGGGAACCTACTGTTAAGACACTCAGTTCTCATTAAGACCGTCTGTCTATTCGCCGAATTCTGGAGGCATTGCATGTTGAGCTTGTTACTTTAAACATAATTTTCCCACCAAAAGTTAAAAACACGGAAGTATTCTTTAAACAAAGTGACGTTTAGTTTTGTAATGTCACCAGCATTGATGCCAACATTCAAAATTATTTTGTAAACGATATTACAACCTACAGCTTTGCAGCCTAAATTATTCATTTAGAATTGAAATTGAATCCGTAAATGGCGTTAAAAAGTTTTAAAAAATATTTATATATTCTGTTGAACTGTTTATTAATATTCTTCATTACAAACATTAAAGGTAAATGCATTATAAGTTAATATAGAACGATTAAGTTTATAATGTATTGGTTAATTTTAGTCATTCGTGATTGTGTGTGTGTATTTCTATAGATACGTTAGAGGATTTGGGGAAATCTTACTCTTCTTACTCAAATAATTATTTTATTATTAAAGCAACAGAAAATGCGCGAGCTGGTGTGAAATGGGAAAACATACGTTGTTCAGTCGACACGCAGCAAGCATCGACGGGGGGCAAACTGAAGGATATATCCCGCTTCCCTTGGTTTGGTGTTGTTCAGCATGCCTTTTGTGAGTGTTTTAATCCCGGATATAGCAAGTTAGACAGAGGGAATCTAGTATTAAGACGCTTCATGCATTTCGGGATATGGCAGTTTAGTCAAAAGAAAAATAAATATAAAAATTTAATCTTCGCTGCCCACAGTCGACGGCCACTGATGTTTGACTGCACTGTTGTATAGGTATATAGGTCAAAAATATATACGTCTTTAGATTTTTATCACTAATTATTACTTCTTTCTACTTCCTGAAAATTAATAATAAACTAGAGATGGCATGATGAAAAAAAAATAATTCATCATCATCATCATTATCATTAAAATGAAATACACGTGGGCGTCAACCCGTTACTAATAGACGGAATACGTTTGATTGTGGGAACTAATAGTTCACGAAAATAATAGAAATGGATTTAGCCTTCATGTGAAGCTATTATTCTGTTTTGCTTTAAATAAGTTTAAAATATTGTTTGAATCCGCGGATTTTCTTTTTAATATTTTTTATTCTTATCATATTATACTAATACATACATAATTCACAAAAACGGAAGCACCCCATGCCCACGCCACTCACTCTTGTAGTGTAATTAAAATTTTGTTATGTGATCTAATAGCCCAAGATCCCAGAGCGGCCAGACCTACGCCATTTTAGCAAAGCTGAATTTTTGGGGACTATTAGTCTAAACATGTAGTTAAGACTCACTAATTTGAAAGTGGGGCTCTTTCAGAGCCAGTCCCAAATAACGATATATATCTCTCTCTCTCTCACTGTCTGGGAAGACGATTGAGCCTTCAGATTGATCTTGAAATAGTCCGTAAATAACATAACAACTCAAAATTGATAGTTTAACGTCATTGGCCCCAATTTTAAAGAGCCTTTAGGACGTTTTACAGGAGTAAAGGTCCACGTAAATGGCCTGGTAAGAATAAATATACTTTAACATAGATGGACGTGTACCTTAATTTGGCACTACCTCTGAAAGTTACCCACGTTCGAGTTAATGTTAGTAGTAGTCTTAGTAGTAGTCGCAGTCTTAACTATATATCAGACTATTAATCCTAAAAATTTCAGCCTTCCTGCAATGACGTAGGTCTGGGAGCCCTGAGATCTCAGTCTATAGCGTTAATTTGAAAAACTCGACACCGCGTTTTGTCATTTATTTATTTTTTGTTTATTCCTAGATTTGGGAGGTAAAACCAGATTCGCTGTAACCAGTGGTGTCCTCATACATCCCTCGTATGCTATAGCAGCGGCTGAAGATATTGCTAGGATTCCATATCAGAGTTTGGAGTAAGATTTTTTTAAATTTATTAATTTAATAATGGCAAAATAGGTGTTCCAATTTTAATATGTCATATGATTCGTGATTAAGTTAGTAATGTTAATATTAAAAAAAAAGGTTTTTTAATTCTATTATAGAAATAATACGAAATTCATTGTATGGCAGAGTGCAAGTCTGAAGTATTCTTTAGATGTAGAAAGTTATTACTTGGCACCAGAATATCTGGAGGGTATCACGCTGGCCAGCTTGGCACTCTTGCAAATGTCCACCTTCGGAGAAGGGTCTAGAGGTAACATTTATATTGAACATTTGTTTATTTATATTAAGTTGTGGCTTCAATATCCGTGTACAAGAGATTGATTATACATAAATTATTTTCCTTTGTCCACTCCGGTAGACGAAGCGCAGCGTTGAGTTCCGCCACTCAATGCACAAATGTTTCGGACATTTGACGGAAAGTGGGGAACGTATTAAAAGCCATGTATGGCCTTTATATGCAATATAAGAGAAAGCATGAAGCATTTTTGCTGAAGATCTGTTGTTTTTATTAAAAAATGCCAAATTACAGGTTACGGACAAAAAGTCATATATTTTAATAATACTATTTTGTGTTTTACATAATAAGTACAGACTGCAATTATAGTTTTATTATATGTTTTATTATAAATATAATATAATAACTCTATTCTAGCGCCGGTGCTGCCGGTGTGTTTGCCTACGAGAGGCGCTGGAATGTTAACCGACATGTTCGCGGTTAAGATGACTGACGGTAATTAATATATATATTACATATTTTTATTGAAATTTGTGTTTTATCTCTATATTAATATCTGTGAAATTTTCTCTGGTAGACAAAGCGCGGCGTTGAGTTCCGCCACGTAATACGCAATATTTCGAATAAATAAAAAATAACATTAGCAACCTATTTTACAATATACAATATAAAATATATTATGTACAAACTAAAATGGTTCCATAGTAAAACTTTTTGATATAAAGAGAAAGAATTTCACGCTCTCATACTTTAACTTTAATCCACTAATTGACTTAACTAATTAATTGACTGACTAATTGTGTCTCGAATTATAAAATTCCCAAAATATATTTAATTCTTAATTTTCTTTTTAATGTTTTAATTTCTATAAAACACTTAAAGTTATTTGTTTTAGTTTCACTTTATTTCCTCATTGAAGGCAGAGAAAATCAAGTGCCGAGACACTCTCTGGACAACGTAATGTTTCCGGGAATCTCAAATGCTGTCCTACTGCGCAAAAGGGATTTATAATAAAATAAATGTTATTCGTTTCTACCACTTTTTTCAGATAGTGGTGAAATTGAAAAGGAACTTGTGGCAATGGAATTTGTGGACAGCCAGGAATGTGAGGAATTCTATCACAAAAATAAAGTAATAATAAGTTAAAAAATCATAATTTTTTATTATAGAATGTACGTCATTGTATGTAAATGAGTTATGAGAAAAGAAAAGAGAGTGAGAAAAGCGAGTTTATTTTATGTTCTTGCAAAAAAAAGTCTTCGAAGATAGATTTTTAATAATATTATAATATCCAAAACTCATGCAAAAGTACACTATAGAATAGTAAACCCCACACATTGTCTATATATATTCAGTCTTTTGCGTATTTATGTTGAAAAATAATATTCAAAAATAGTATTAATAGAATTTACCTTAAATAGGGTTAAATTGAAACTATTTCTAGGTTATACTTGTAAATATAATATTTAGCTGAATATTCTGTTTGTTTGAACGCAGTAAACTAATCTACCGGTGTGTACCGGTATATGGGAGTGTCACATGTCGTACATAGCTCTTAGCTTCTGTTTATTGCGCGGACAAAGCCGCAGGTGAAAACTAGTACTATACTGGCTTTTTATTCTATAATAAAAGTTAATTTCAGTTATACTATAAAAAAATGTCGCCAGTAAAGTCAATATGTGCCAAAGCCCTAAACATGACGGCGCCTTGCGTGTGGGACGGCGGCGCCGCCCTCATAACGAGACAAGTCTGGGGATTTTGGAAATTAGTATGTATATCTTACTCTTTTGGAAATTTGAATCTGATCATTAAAGCATGATCTCTCATCAAGCTACCACGCAATTCTAATGCAATTCTATTAATTAATTTTTTATTGGTTTCCTACAAAAATTACTTTAATTATTCTACATATTTATTAATTAGTATTTATTTTATTATATTTAGCAATAGTATTGTAGTGATTAAAGCCATCGTGGTACAGTGGTCAAGGGTGCCGCCCGTAAACGTGACGGTTGTGGGTTCGATTCCCCGAAGAAGTGAAATATTTCTTTATGTTTATATTTCCATTTTTCTTCGCTCTGGTGTCGAGGCAAAGCGTGGCGTTGAGTTCTGCCACGCAATGCCTCCAGAATTTGGCAGAAAGTGGGGCACGGAGTGTCTTAATACCGAGGTTCCCTCTGCCTACCCTGCTGTGTGCGGGATACAGCGTGAAACTGAAAAAAAATGTAGAGCTTTTCGTCCGAATACATGACAATTATATAGTGTAGGAAATGACATACTATTTTATACATATTCACTAATAAGAGTTATTATCTATCTATGTGTTACATGAAATTTTATCTACAATTTAGATTCTCATATTGTTATTTAAAATAAATTGTTACTGTAAAAAATCACTTCTGCACCATGAGTTCGAATGAGTCCTAATCTAAATATAATGATAAAAAGTAGACACACACAAAGTACCACATTACTCAAATCTAGATAGGATTCAGTGTCCGAGGCCCCGGTTGCGGAGCACCGACACGCTTCATCAACGTTATCGACCATCTGTTCTGGATCGACGAGATGATATCACAAGTACCTTACAGCACTAAAGAGGAAGACCAGCCTTTTATATATAGAAGAGTGTCACCTATTAAACTTATTTTGTATAAGGGTGAGGCTCTTTATTTATTATTACATATCGCGGCGTTCAGTTCCGCCCCTCGATATGCATTATCTTGATAAATAAATAGTATAAGTAGATTAATAAATAATATTAAATGTTTTTTAAATATAAAATGTAATAAATCAGCTTCACGCTGTATGCCGCATAGCAGGGATCGAACCCACAACCAGTCGGTTTCACAGTCTTTCTTTGTGCCACTGCGCCCCGACTTGCCTATCAAATGTAATATAGCATGGATTCACCAAATAATGTGTTTTATAACAGCTAAGATCCCTCTCCCGAAAGACATCGGTGTGTGCGAACGCCACAAGCGCGGACAAGTGCTTTACAAAGACAGCGCTGAAGTGATCACTAACAAGAACTTCGCGCAGGGATTCTTTTTTGTAAGTCATTATATTTTTATTAGATGATGTGGATAGTATTTAGAGAATTTGGGCGCAGGTAAAACTGTGAAGTACTGTCTCGCCCTGTTTATGACCCTCAGTTTCTTTAAGGCCAACTTGACTTGCTTTCCAGATGATCGCGATACTGGCTGTCGCTAGAAAGCAAAGGTACAATGTGCTTCGTCCTTTCATCCCATTTGGAAAGAGTCCCGAGCGATTTCTAAGCTGAAGACACAAGTTTATTCCGGCATTGTGTCTACTAATGCCAGAATAAACAAAAAATATAAACAATATGTCCTCCTAGATGTCGATGGCGCAGGTGGCGCAGGTGAACTGCGTACAGGTGTCCATAGACGCGACGGCGCGCACCAATGCGGCCGTGTGGATGGAGCACCACTGCCACCGCGACTTCACCGGCGACCGCATCGGATACACCGTCAGGGACTACAAGCAGTGAGTGAGGGACGTGTACCTAACTTTGTTTATGTTGCATATGAAATATTCGGAAACTAAATGTCATGGCGAGATCATCTCTTCTGATTACAATGAGGTATAATCTGACTAAGTGAATAGTTTAGGCTTAATCAAAATTGGTTCAATAGTTTTAGAGACATTAATATATCACTGAATTGAACATGTATCATTTTCTATGCATATTTTTTTATTACTTTTATTATATTATACTTTCTTTCACATACAAGAACTAACCATGAAGACTTCTACAAGATTACGACTACCTATTTAATTAGTGTAAGTTTTTCTTGACACTCTGTTTCCCACTTTCCGAATTGAATTTTCGAGATATAACGTCTTGATTGGCGGAACTCGTCGCCACACTTCGTCTTGTTACCGAAGAAAGAAAACTAACATTTTAAATAATTAATTCCACCCTTAGAAATCGAATCCACAACCATCACCTGCCTGTACCACTAGGCCACGTTAGCTTCTGTGAGTTTCAACATTTTTAAAATAAATTTTTCAAAAACTTTCAGATTTGCGTGTTTCGTATACTTCAAAAGCGTCACGTTTATAGAGTTTCACTTTCATTTCTCCTTCAAAGCGATGGTCGAGGTGACCATGTTCGGTCGCGAGGAGATTCCCAAGTGGATTCCCAACCCCTTCTATTCCACCGAAAGTACTTACTACTGGCAACCAACGTTCGATAGGCTTAGAACAATATGGTTTGTACCACAAACGTCGTGGTGGTGGTCGATGTAACAAATATATGATGTATTTAAGATTGTGCTTTTGTTTTCTGTTGTAAGTTTTTACCATCCATTTTTTTTTAGTTGCACGCTGTATCCCGCGTATAGCAGACTAAATAAACGCCCCCTTTGTCTTGTTTCTGGCGAGCGTTAAAAAGAAATTAATTCAATACTCCGAGTGGAAACCAAACCTGCGAGCGTGGCGCTTACAGTAGCGTATACAGACGCTGCGCCACGACGGCTTAGCAATGAAATATTTTCTGTTAAGCAGCACTTTGATATATTTATAATTATTATTATAAATTTACATACATTAATCAATCATCTATAAGATAACACGATTTTAAGTCTTCCGGTACCTAACAAGTAGTCTTACTACAAGTGTTTTATTTTAATTGATTCGTTAAAAAGTTCGGATAATAAAAGTGTTTCGAAATTCATATGCCAGTGGCACAGCGTGTAAATTGTAAACGGTTGTAACTTCGATTCTCTCACGCTTCCCCCCTCTGCTCTCATCTAAACGCAACACGTTGTGAGTTCGATTTCCACACGAGGAAATGAAATATTTAAAATTTCCTTATTATATTGAGGCCGTCAAGGGTGTGACTTAACACGGCGGCTTAAAAATAATATGGCGGTTGTGGGTTCGATCGCAACTCGAGGAAAAAAATATATATTTTCATTTCTTCACTCTGGTGCACGCTTCGAAAGTGGGAACGGAGTGTCTTACCACAAAGGTTCCCTCTGCCCTACTGTGTGCGGGATACAGCGTGAATCTGACTTATTTGAATTATATCCTATCCTCACTGTGGTAACAAGGCAAAGCGTGGCGTTGACTTCCGCCACTCAACACGCTATGCCTCCAGAATTCAGCGGAGAGTGGGGAACAAAAGTGATCGTCAATCTAAATTAAATTTGACTCAATGAAACTGAAAAACACGTCACAAGTTTGATTCTCAACAAAGACAAATTTAATTTTCTCTATCAATATCTCCAACAAAAAAAGAACAAAGATTAAGGATAGCAAGGTTATCTAGTGCGGGCTGAAGCGTTAAAAAAACTAGTTCTGAACAATAACTTATAAAGCTATAAAGATAAAGTGCGCAGATATTATGTGGGTAACCACAGCCGGTGTTTACGCCTTTCTTCGTATCTCTAGCATTATTGCATGGTAAATAGTGGCAAAATGTAGTGATTAGACACTCCGCGTCCTCGTATTTAGGAATATTTATGTTACAGAATTTAACGTACTTTGTTTTATCAGATAAAAAAGGCTATCAAACGAAACGGATTGACATGTAAAAAATAATGCACCGTAGAAAAAAATAAGCTAAGTGCGAGTCGGTCCGTGAGACAATTGATCTATTAAAAGCCTGGTGGCACATGGGTGAACAGCGGAGTCTTAGTTAAAGGTTCGGGGTTCTATTAGTTTAACTCTTTGGGAAAAGAGCCCTAAAATTATCTAAGAAGCTTGTTTTTAAAAGATTTTTTTTACTTAATATTTTATTTGTTTAAAGTTTAATTAAGATAAAAAAAAAATCTTAAAAATCTAGTGTGGTAAAAACACAACTACCTGGTTATAAAGACGGCTAACATCCATAGCGACAGTTAATTTTCAAGCTGGCTGTGCAATAGATTCATTATATACATTAGATTAGATTTATTATATAAATATAAATAAAAGTACGAATTTTTTCGCACATAGTAGGGTGGCCAGAGGGAACCTGGGAAACTAGTGATGAGATTCTGTTCTCATTTAGACACTTTCATGAACCACACTTTTTGCTTCGTCTTCCTTAATAAAAATAAATAAAAGATTTTGTTGCAAATCCGTTGCAAATACCAAGTATATTTTATTTGTTAAACTTAAGGTATTTTATACTTTTTTTTATTGATTAGTGTAGAGAGAACATAGTGTTAAGACACTCCCCCTCCCATTTTCCACAAAGAGGTGGAACTCAACGCCGCCGTCAAAATTCTATAGAATCCAACACCAATAGCTATTGAGATTGAAATCACTTACAAAATTTTAACCTCGCGATACGAACTATGCTAAAGCTTTTTGTTTAAAAATATAGAACTTGGAACTCTATTACCTTGTTATAAGTCGAAGGTGTTCAAAAAAATATAAATACATAACTCAATGTGGCAACGAGTTTTATGTACGTAACTGACGTTTTCATGACTTCATAGAAGGTTGTACGAGACGCGATTGAATAAAAATAAATTCAACGTTTTAAATATATCTATATTTCAACAATAAATTTAAATTTAATGTGAACGCTACGGTTATGAGTTCGATTCACACTCAACAAAATAAACTTTCATTTACTCGCTCTGGTCTGAATTAAGCGCAGAGGTTAGTTCCGCCATTCAACTCTCACTATTCTGTAAATAAGGCGGAGAGTGGGTAACGTCGAACGAGTGTCCTAATATTTGGTTCCCTCTGTCTATGCAGGAGTAAGAGCGAAGCTGCCTTTTATGTGAACTCAAATTTCATTAGATATCTATGTTTATATTTTAACTAAACCTAATAATAATGACCCGACAGTCTGATGAGATAGAGCGTTGGTTTTTATTCTCAAGCTACAGTATTTTTATATGGGTTAGTGGAAAGGGGAGAATGAACAGCTAAGATTCACATTCTGTTACCTTCTTTTTTGAAGATATTGTCCCCACAACTAACTGGAAGTCAGTTTTGCTAAAATATTTATTCTAGGTTACCTTACTTACATCCCTGGACTCAATGGTAAATTAAGTTACAGTTAGTTTATAGACTATTTATCTTCTTATACTTATATCGTAGATAGGTACACCATTCTTCAACTTCCATTATAAAATACAATATTTTAATATATTAAAAAGTTTAATGTAAAATCCATAAAATTTTAGGCAATGTTTGGGTTCACTTGTGTTATTAATAAAATGTCAACATTAGAATATTATACACAACATTAGTCTAAATAATTATTCATTGTATTGTAAATTTTCATCGGATTTTATTGACATCATCTTGTGAGCAATTTTCCAACCAAATCTGAGAGACCTACATATATTAAAAGAACATATACCCACGAGATAGATATGAACCTATACCTACATTCACTCAGTCTTATTAACAACTGCGTGTAGATTTGATTTGTGAAAATATACAGAAATACATTGCAATGTTTCTCGAGCCCGAGCGCGTTGATGTCTTTAGTAAGATGGTATCTCAACATTAATCGCGAAGACAGTTACATTCATTTTATTGTAAAAATTTATGATTATTGAAAGATAACGGCAGCAGTTTTATTCTAAAAGTGCTTTAGATTCAATGATATCAACATATTCGGTTTTTATCAAAGGATAAAAAATGTCTATATATTTTTAAAGAACAGTCACGCTCAGGTCTTAGCATTATCTTCATGGGGTATTTTGCTCTACACGAGCACAATAAAAATAAAATGTCGACTTAATCAAACAAAAAAATTACATAAACATGTATGTCATGAATATTTATATTATTAATATATCATTTTATCTAAATTAAATAATGTGTTTTTTGTAATATAACATTCGTTATATATTTACATAAGCAAAAGCATAAGTGCCAGAAGGAAAAATTTCAAAACCGTCTCTACATTAACCAAATACACGCAACCCGAAATCCAATAAGACGCTCACCTGCTGGTTTCAATAAGTCCGTTCCGCAATCGGAAAAAAAACACTTAGAGCACGCAATCAACACACTTGCACTTTACATCATCATCTCACTGCGGCAAACACTTTTATATATACATCAACAACACTTGTCTAGAACATGTCGAATAATTTTAAAAACTTCTATTCAAACGAAATAATTATAAGGGCAACCACTGCTTACAATGTCTCAAGCTCTACTAAAGTAGAGACGCTAGTTGGTTGCATTTCTGTCTCACTTACACTCGTTGTATTCTCGCAAGCTAGAGAAGGACAGACGATCACAGTAGGTTCCAGTGACTTTTTAGGCTTCGAAAAAGTTGCACTGTATAGGGACATCGCAAGATATGCGCTGTACGTTTCTTATTGCGATTTAAACTTGGTTTAATGTGACATAACTCCATACTAACAGACGTCTGCTTTTCTCACACCTTTTGTTTTTCAATTTATAACCCCATTTCAATTGTTGAAAGATAAAAGATCTGTGAAATTACTTTTTACGAAAGTCATTTATTAGTTTATAATGTTCCATTATATTTTAAAGGTATTTAATAAAGAAAGACAAATAAAAAATATATTCTATAAAAGATTGTACACGAACAATTTTAGTGTTGTTTTATAGTACGTCTCTGATTTAGTTTAGATTAAAGTAATTACAATTGTAAAGCCTATATATCACATATGAAAGAAGGAACGACAGAGCTGTGTGAACTACAATTGTTTTCAGCGATTTACATATAAATTTAAAAAAATAATACAAAACAATTCTATGGAAAATGCATATTTATATGTTTAACTGGAAAATGCCTGGAACTCAATGGAGCGAACACAATTACGGGATAGCATGGGAACTGAAGACGTAATACAGGTTGTCTCTGCATCTTTATATAGGTACATACCGTCAGCTTGTAGGTAAAGAGAGTTACCCCACACATTATAAATATCGAGATGATAAATAGTAAATTAGAACAGTTAAACAAAAAAATTATAATCTGTCTCTACAATTTCTCAATCATAAATGAAATTTGAATATAGTTTTTGATCATTTTTGGTTTAAGTTATTTATTTTACCGTTTCACGTCTATTGTACGTTGTCTCGAAACTTGTGATATGAGAGTTGGCTCTCTTCTCCACTCATGCGACGATATATAGAACGGCTGTCTGTCTGTACGTGGATTGATGTGCTCTTACAAATTGCACTGTCAGTGATGAATAGTATATGCAATAGTAATGTGAGTTTTATACATGAAATAACATTTTTGATTATAATTTTAGGATATCCCAGAGGGAAGGTAGAAGATACCTAGAACCTAGAAGATCCTACGACCCCCCTTAACGCCCTATTTTTATAATACGGCCTTAATTTATAATTTCCATGAAAATTTTACTATTTTGTAACATTTGTAATTACAATTGGGTTGCAAGTGTCGTCCTGTCCCCTAATCATTTGCTTCACACAGGAATTGAATATACGACTTCCGGTTTGGTAACAGCATATTGCCACTGCGTGTGGACCAGATGGTCGCTAAATAATGGTTATGTATTTAAATTTACTTTCATTAGTCTTTTGTTTGAGTTCCGCTCGGATATAATCCTAACGGAAACGGCCCTTTTAGGGAATAAACAAAAGCCAAGTCGTGATATAGCACGCATTTCATTATTTTTAACACTATTGTTTGTATATTTGATATGGACGTGATAGTAGTAGGTTCAACATTTTTATTTAAATTAGACATTTTTTTCCAGTTTGACGATATATCCCGCACACAGTAGGGTAGGCAGAGGGAACCTCAGAGTTAAGACATTCCGTTCGCTCTACTTATTGGATAATCGAACCCACAACCGTAGGGTTTATAGTATCCTGCGGTTTATTTTAATTACTAAAATAAATTTTATTCTAAATGTGTAACAAAGGTACTATACCAAAGACAAAATATTTCCAGAACGCACAGACTTGAGATTCTTTTTAATCTTAAGCTTATGTTATACCTAGATGGTAGGTGCCTGTCCCACCACAAGTACAAGTACAAGTACTGTCCCACCTATATCTATATTCGATGACGCTCGGCACCCTCGTCGCGAACCGCCACTTGATCACGTTCCAGACATGTCGATGATAGATTAATAATTTTGCGTGAAAATGTGACTTGCTTCACGCTGTATTATTATTTTTTAGTTTCACGCTGTATCTCGCAATAATCTGAATAGGCAGAGGGAGCCTAGAGATAAGACACTCTGTTATTCCTATTAAGCTATTTCCGGTGCCCATTTTCTTCCAAAATCTTCAGGTATTGTTAAGTGGAGAAACGTATTATATTAATGTTGATTTTACTTCATAGGCAGCGAGAGTGGCTGAACTCAACACCACGTCTTGTTTTGTTACAATTCTGGTGTAGGTAATCAAACCCACTACCAATTT